>JAJPUD010000970.1:0-12500 GCA_023553655.1 Myrmecobius fasciatus
AGCCATATTACATTCAGAGGCCGTGTATTAGTGTATTTGTTGCCCATTGATTTTCCCCAGGAAGTTCTAATCATTTAAGGTGATAGGATGTTACATACCTGGGATAGAAAATACTTTTATAGTTTGTAATCCATGGGCAAAAATTGATGCCACTATATATTTCTTGGTCTGTGTGATTAATGCATGTAATTGCAGTTGGCCAAGAATATGTTAAATATTTCTAGTGGTACTATTTTTTATTATCTGTAGGAAAGAAATAATATGATGATTGATAGTTGATTTACATAGTTTGCTAGGAAGATGGGAAACAATGATGTTGTTGGTGTTGAAATTCTATGTTAAATGCTGAATTTGAGGTTTATTGGTTGTAGAGATTATGTTTAAAATATATTGCATGTTAGAATAAAAACTTCTGGAAGTGGCAAAAACAAAACTAATTTTTAAATTTTAAATATAATTCTGTATTCAAATCAGACTTATTATATACTTCCTATAAATTCATTAGTATAGATTACAAAAGTTGGATATTAAATATTTACTGATTTTTACTTTGTCCCTTAATCTTCAATACGCATTAAATGTCTATTTAAAATTACATAAAGGCATGGTCCCTACCTTCATGGAGTGTAAAAGATTATTTTAGATGATTTGGGGTTCTTGGAAGGCAGTCATGTTTGACCCTAACAGGTTGATATTTCTTCACATCTAGATGTCTTCTCTTTGGAAGGTTGGTTGCATTTTGTTGTTCTTCAGAATAACTGTTTTCTTTCTCCTTTTAAGAGAGGACTGTTTAGGATTTTTCTGAGATACCCAGCCAGATGTATAAAATAGTTTGGAAAGCAGTAGGTATGTTTTAAGTATGACATGCACATCCTTTGTGCAAGTCTACATTTGCATGCTATTCCCAGGGATTTTAAAGTTGATTTTATTTCTTTGTTAAAGATGATAGCATAAATACTGTCCTTCACCACCCACTAAAGTAGCTCTTTTAAAATAAGAAATTACAAAAGTATATAGATTAGACATTAGTTAGCTTAACAAAAAGCTAACAAAAGTTAGCTTAAGAGGGACCCAATGCCCAGTAGAAAGTGAACAGCTCCTGGATCAGATCTGGAACAAAATTGGGTAATGGGGAGATATTTAGGTAAATTTTACTGTTTCCATGATGGCTTATAAAACTGCTGGAGGTAGAGACTATGGGCCTGAGCTGGCTCTGAGGAGTACTTTAGTATGATTTTTAAAAAACTGACTAAGCAGCATGATAGAGTTGGGAGGTATGGAGTCAGGCTTCCCAAAGTATGTTTCTGTGGAAGCAGTCAGATAAAGGGGTCTCTTTGGAACCCTTTTAAAGAGTCTTATAATGGATTATTTGCGGACTAAAGTCTTGTTTTTGTTCAGTATAATTCCTTTTTAGGCAGTAATAGTTAAAAGGCACCAGGCTGGGTTAAGGGAATGATAAAAGTGCTGAATTTAAAGTCAGAAGACCTGGGCTTAAATCCTGGATACATAGTAGCTATATGATTTGTACTAGGCCTAGTGGATTGCCTCCATTATAGTGTGGGAATAATTACCCCTACTATTGGGCCTGTAGGCCCTACATCCTGTTTCCCCTCCTCCATGTTGGCCCTTTGCTCTTCTTGGTAGGCCTCACTCTTTTAAACAGTGATTGCTTTAAAAAAAAAAAAAAAAGGACAAGTCACATAAGCTTGTGTTGCAAAGTAAACTAATGCTAAATACTAATACTTATGTATCTAAGTTTCCTTTAGTGCTATGGAGTTCTGTAAAAGTGGTAGATTTGTACTTTTTTTTTTGTTTTTCTATCCCAAAAAGTCACTTCAAAAATGAGCCTGTGGTGGTCTCACAAATTTGGGGGTTTTAGGTTATTAAGATGGATGAGTCCATCTCCCCCTTCTCCCAATTATAACTTAACATTACCAATAAAAAGTTAGCTGACCTTACACTTACCTCCATAATACTGAGCCGTGCTAAAAAAGGACTGTTCCTCAGTCACTCATTTTGTTTTGATACTATTCATTCTCTCAAAGTTATTCCTGAGAGCAAGAACATTCCTTAAGCAAGAACAATAAATTGGCAGAATTGATTCTACAGTCATCTACTTTCTAAGGAAGTTGCACAAGGACCTGAGATCCAGTAGTCACAATGTCCATATTCTGGCTGGCTGTAAATGGCAGTTTGGAGATATTCAGTCTAAACAAGATAAACTGGCATAGAGACAGACTCCACTGAACTAATCTTAGAACAAGAACCTGCAAAGTAGATAATGACTCTTCCTTTGTGTGTTTGGCAGGAATCAAAACTTTCCCTCCCATTTTTCTTTTCAATCTCTCTTGGCTTCATCTGAACCCATATCTAAATCAGATGGGATTCATCCTGCTCTCTGGAGCTCCTACCCCCTCTTTAGGTAGTTTATATAATGCTTTCATGCTCCTTTGTTCTTTTGGAAAAAAGTGATACTCAAAGTATGCTTTGGAAATAGTTACACACAGTACAATAATTTCATTTCATTTATAGGTTGTTATATGAAAGAAACTCATTTTGGTTAGAAATATCTGGTTGTATAATCCTAGTAGGAGTAAGTAAAATTGAGAAAATTGACCTAAATTTAATATTTCAGTAGGTTATATGTTAATTGAATTTATGGATATTGTAACCTCATCAATGGCAGGATTCCCTTGAAATGTGAACTTAAATACTTCGGTTATGCTGTATGGTAATTGTTTCAATTTGGGGAGATGAAGGTCATAGAAAAGAGAGTAGTATCTTTAATTTTGTCTCATCCATTCTGAAAGATCTCTTTTGGATTTGGAAACACAAAATTAAAAAAACAAAGCAAAACATAATTGACATAGAAGAAAAGGCTTTCTAAAGTATTGATTGTTAATCATTTTATTTTTGAATTTATTATCTTGAGAAATAAAATATACTTTATTACAATTCCTTAAGTTGTGTAACAGTTTTCCCCATGGGAGGAACTGCTTTTTATGTACAGGCTGGACACTAATGGATCTGCAAAGCTGGCTTTAGAGATGGAGAAAACTTGTTAAACAACTCTGCCATTGTTTCTTGAAATCTCTAGCAAATATAAAAAGATAATTGTACTCTTCACTTAATCTTCCCTGCAACACTTAGAAATGAATAACAACAAGCATTTATTAAATTGAATAATAGGTGTGAGGCACTATATATGCCTTGGAGGTGCAAAATATGATCATATAGTATAAGTGAAACTTGTGAAGGCTCAGGTTTTATTTGTCATGACTTGTCTGGCCTGTAGGGTTGGATATATAGCATCTATTTCTGGTCCTCTTGGTTACTTGTAATCTAAACTACAGAAGGTATTGTTACTTAATTAACATGTCCTATCTCTTGTCATTAAATCTACGTGAGATAGGCCATGTTGCTTAACCCTTCTGGGCCTCAGTTTCTAAATCTGTAAAGTAATTGTGGATGAAATTGTATGATTTCTTGAGGTCCTTTCTAGCTCTTAAATATGTGGCTTAAATGACTATTGTATGTTTCTTTCTATACTCCATTTTAATCTTGTGAGAAAGACAAATGATTCCAAGATACTGAACTACAAGTTTCTGAAAGGAAAGGATACATTACACAATATTTAATGTTGAATATTAATAATTTGAATAGGGGTTAATTTTTATTTGACCAGAATGTTTAGTTAACATTGAATCAATTTACCAGAAAATTCAAGGGTAAAACCCTAGCTATGTCCACTAACTTCTGTGATCTTTGGTTAGTTGCTTAACCCTTGCTTTTGTTCTCTCCCCCCCCCCTTCTAACAATTCTAAAGAAGTGGGAGTTGATTATTAAAGTCTGAAAAAATTATTAACCTGTTCTAGTAGCATAATGAAGTAATAAGAATTATTAAACTAATCTAATGAATTAAATACATTTTAATACTAAATTATCTCTCCCTACCCCTCTCAAACATAAAAGTTTAGATTTTTCCTCCTATTGCCATGTTAAGCTTTAATATACTGAAATGTAATTGATTTTATACCTCTTAATGTGAAATAGAATTGGAATTTTGATGTTTAATAAGGCATTATTTTGGAAAGTGTTTTAAACGAATAAGCATAGGTAGATTTTTATATGTTTCAAAGTAGTAATTTTACAAAGATTTTTGGCCTTCTACTACCTTTCTCTAGTTTATCTTAGATATTTGGCCCCAATGTAATTTGTAAATGCATTTTTGACTAAGTGGTTTCCCTACTCAGTTAACTCTAAACTTTTGTTTAGCTTTTAAATCCACCAGGGCTCACACTTGGTTTTCTAGCATTCCAGTCAAATTGACCTTTCCTACCCTTCATTTCACATCCCTCATAGAATGCATTCCCTAATTTCCATGTTCTATCAGTGCCTTGTCTCCTTTTCTCCCTCTCCTCATTTTGTATAACCTACCTTGTGTATATTTTTGTATTTTAATATTATAATAATATATTTGCATGTTATTGTCTCTACCATTAGAATGTAAACTCATTGTGAGTAGAAATTATTTCATTCTCTTTGTATCTCTCTGTCTGGGCTTGAAGCTTAATAAATGCTTGTTGATTAATTGCTATTATATTGTGGATCTGATTAAGAGGTTAGACTTTTTAACCCTCGACACTAAGAATTGTTAAATTTTATGAATCTTCTAATAAGTCTTTTCAGCAAATCTACTTAAAACCTTTATTGAGGAAGAATACCGGATTTTTGTATGGCAGTTTTAAGCTTAATTTGAACTTTTCTTCTTTACAATTATGGTTAACTGGTTAATTTTTATATAATCCATAATTTCATAGAAAAGTTGATTTCCAAAGTAGTATTATAACTCATTCCAACATTTTGATTCCTAAATTTCTATTTTATTGTAATTAGAAAAAATTTAAAAGTTCTAGGTTTTTGTTTTTTGTTTTGTTTTTCTGAGGCAATTGGGGGTTAAGTGACTTGCCCAGGGTCACACAGATAGGAAGTGGCTGAGACCAGATTTGAACTCAGGTCTTCCCAACTTCAGGGCTGGTGCTCTATCCACTGCACCACCTAGCTGCCCCAAAGTTCTAGTTTTTAAAATAAATTTTTGATATTTTTGTTTTTATATCACATTTGTCAGTGTATCTTTCCCTCACCCTCTTCAAAATCTATACCTTATGAAGAAGGAATAAAGGGTAGATAAAATTCCTCAAAGCTAAATATATATATATATATAAAGTCCAAGGCTAATGGGCAGCTTTCTACTACCTTTGGCCCCTGACCTTTGCTGTGGAAAAAAAAGAAATGGTGATTTCTGATTTCTTTGTGGTTCAAGTTGGGTCATTATAATTATGCAGTATTCTATTGCTACTGTTGGTTGTTGGTTTTTTAAAAATTTTTTTAATTTATTCTTGCATTGTCATTATAATGTTTTCTTCTCACTTCACTTTGGATCGGTTCATATCATTTTTTCCATGCTTCTCTGTATATATGTGCTTCTAGCTTTGATTTACTTACCATTAGATCTTTACCACAGACCATTCTTTGTGAAATGACCAAATTACTTTGAAAGTTCTTTTAATATAATAGATCTTTGGATAACAGTGATAGATCATATCTAAAACTTTCACTATCACCTCATTAATATTTGATGGCTGGTGGTATTTTGTATACCTTATGATCACCCTACCTTCCCCTAACGTATTTAAACACATCAGTGAAAGTTTGTTTGAAAGTTGCAGGATATCGAAGAAAATTTCTAAAATAGTTGATATTTTAAAGATGTCTATTTTGCATAGATTTGTAATTGTTTGATTGTTAGCCTCTATATTATATATAATCATGGTTAAACCTGTAATCTTTTTTGATATCTTCTCTGAAAAGAGTTGGGGAAGAGTAATAACTGTAAGATAAAAATCTAATGCCAGCTTTTTTGCTGCAATCCCTAGCAACTACCCATAAATGTTAAAAGTCCAATTGAAGAGAGGAAAAATTCTGAATCCTTAACTACTAGAACATGTTTTCCTCTAATTATTTCTACTGCTGGATTTCTTTGTTAAAAATCTTAAATAAGATAAAATTTCAATACACCTTTCACAAAAATTCAGAACTGGAATCAAAGCAGATAACTGACATGGGCACAGAATAATTTTGCTAAGGATCCACTTCTACAAGACACCCTAATCCTAGTCTTAACTTTACATTTTGGAATGGGTGTTGAAATTTACTGTTGCTCTTTTTTCTATAACCAATAGCCTCAGGAGCTTAGTGTTTGGATTCTTCATTCTTATTTCTTATCATTAAGAAAATTTGAGGGGAAAAAAAGTGCTAATTCTAGAATTAAATGTTTTAAAATTGTAGAAACAATATTAACCTAGGTTTTAATTCAAATTTTTGAGGACATTCCACTCCAAATTAGTAGAGGTACTACAGTCATTTGTCTGTTGCCTTAGTATATTTAGTGTAGTAGATTCAAATTGAATAGCTGCCATTTTAAATTGGATCTTAGATTTGTGCTATAGTAGATTTCAAATCCTGACTGCCATACACTTGTATGATAGTGAGCAAGCTACTTGGCCTCTTTGAGGTATCAGTTTACTCCTCTGTTTAAAAAAAAGAAAAGTTTTGAACTAGATTTAGTATAAGTTACAAGTTTTAGCGGACGTTTTACCTATTTGTTACTTGGGATAATCTTGTAAAGTACTTATGAAGAATTACTTTTGACATCTCTCACCAAGAGTATGACGTGAGCACATCTTTCTATCAATGATAACTGTAAGATGATTTGAAAAGGAGGAGTTAGATACACTACTTTTTAAGCAAGGTATACTTCTCTTTTGTATGGTGTTTATACAGGTAATTACAGTGCCACATTATGATTTTTGGAAGTTTACAGAAAGCAGGTAATAGAAGAATATCAATATTGAAAAAAAAACAATTTAACTCCTACTTTTAAAAAATTTCAGAAAAAAATATTTCAGAATCCATATCCCCCCATCCTTATTGTACTGTGATAATTGATGGTAACTAACAGTGAGAACCTTCACTGCAGCATCCTGAAATATCTTAAATCACTAGGGAAAAAATGAATTGTACTTAGTATTAGTTGAGGTTAAGTATAGCACCTCTCATATAGCTAAGGCACAGCTGAACAAGAAGGGGAGACAAGATAAGACATCTGAGTAGCCAAAAATAGATGCCACAAAGTGTCTATGTTAATAGGACAGCCTCCCCAATCCCCCTCCCCCCTTCATTATACAGCTTTGTCAAGCTTGGTTATTCTGGATTCTTATCCCAGCACAAAGTAGGAGTGGGGTTACAGCTAGGAGACATGACAGCAGAGGCTGCCTAGGAGAAGAGAGAAACTATTGTCTGGAACCATTTAGTATCAAAAGGCCTTTGAATAGTCTTGGGAGAGTATGATTGTTGATGCTGACCAAAAAGGCCTTTAATATAATATCTGATATTTTGAGAAGGTAAAGGCGTGTGTAATAGTTTATTTTTTTTTTAAGATTTCTAATACAAAATTGTATAAAAAAGTAAAACCAGCTGCCCAGAAAGATGCATTTACTGAGATTTTAAATATGTTTAGGCTTTTTGAAAATCCATGTTATTTTTGTGCATGCACACATACACTTTTGCACAGATGTGTATGTCTACACACATTTATAATCTTGAATTTACCGTTTTGTTTAAATGGGAATCAGTACAAATGAATACCACTCATGAAAGTATATCAAAGATTTTATAGTAGAGTACAAAAAGTCCTTTTGAGGATATAACTTGTGAAATTCTTAGATATTAGGTGAATCTTGAATAATCGTATTTAGATAAATACATTTCCTATGGGAAAAAAAGAACTGTGATTAGTAAAATTGTTGCTAGTAGAACCAACATCTTATTTTCAAGTATGAAGCTAATACTTTCTCTTGAAATTAGGAGCACTTCTAATTTATTTATTTCAAAGTAAGCTAGTTGATTTCATTTTATATGACAGCATCTTACTAGCTTTGCTTGCTTGATATTATTACTTTACTGAAAGGGAACAGTTTTTTTTTTTTTAAGTGTTTGACTTTGTTCTCTATCATAAGCCACTTTGAAAGTTGAGTTAATACTCCTGATGATTATTTTAACATAATTAAACATGTAGTGGACTTCCTGCCATCTAGGGGAGGGGTGGGGATTGGGAGGGGGGAAATTTGTAACAGAAAGCTTTGTAAAGGGTCAATGTTGAAGAATTACCCATATATATGTTTTGCAAATAAAAAGCTTTAATAAAAAAAAATACCCTTGATGATTTCTTCTGAGTTAAATTAATTATGGTAAGCAGTTGCAGCAAAAACTACATAGTAGACTGTGGTAGCAAAATTTGAACTTGGAGCTGATAACAAATATCCTAAATTTGAATTGTCACTATTGATTTTTGAGCTTAAAATGATAACTTAATTTTTCTATTTAATTGTAATGCATTATCTGATCTTTGGTAAGACACCTACAATCCTTGGTTTAAAAATAATCATGCTACATTAAACAAAGCAAACATATTATTGGAATTAAATAGACCACAATCCACACATGAAATATTTTTCAAGGGAATTTATATTAGGTAAATATTTTTAGTAATACTTGGAATTTGTATGTAGTGTTCTTATTAATCTACTTTTGACCAAGAACCAATGCTACTAAATTTTTCCTGGTAGTAATGTTATCTAAGAGTATGTAGTAAATGTGCAAATTGAGATTCAGGTATGGAAATCTTTGACTAGAATTCATTCCTTAAAGAGATTTAATTTGCTAATGTTTCATTTTATTGGTTGGTGAGGATGATAAAGAAGTCTCACAGACAGAATAATTTAAGTACCTAATGTGATTTTGGAAATGTGGTGTACCCTTAAAAGTAACTCCGATTTTGTTTCATTAAAGATTGTAGCATTTGGAAGCAAAACATTATTACACCCAAGTTAATTGGCATGATAGGAGGAGATGCAGTTAAGATAAATAAAAAGTATTGCTTAAAAGAACAGAAGTAAACTTGGAAAAATGAATTTGAATAATCATCACTTAAAGGTCCACTAGATAGAGTTGGTAATGAAAAGTCCATCCCATATTTTTAGTTTTTTCCTGAGGGGGAAAACAATCTCAAAAAATACACAATTAATTTTGTCTATATCCATTTGTATATAAAAATTATACTAGCGTTGTCACTTTTTAATCTTGATAAGCATACATATATATTTGTACATATGTTTTAAAACAACAGATGCTTCTAAGCATCCTGTTAATTTATAAAATAATTTTCAAATGGAACCAAAGAGCTTTTGCTCTTCTCCTTTGGTAAAGATTCAAGTCGTCATGACAGCTTATGATCTCCTTTGAACCCTGAAAAATTTAGTTAAAATTTTATTTCCCTTTTGGTTTATCCAGCTTTTAACTTTTAATATAATAGGCTAATTAGTTAAATTCTCTTTAATAGGACACTTTTCATTTATTGTTTAATTGTACTGTCTTCAATAAGGATTTAAAAATTCTGTCCTTTTTCTTTTATGTTGTTAATTCTTGGCTTGAGCTAAAAGCTCTTAGTGAGGACAGTCATGTCAGAACTAGAAGGCAACATCATCAAGGTAGGAAGAAAGAATGCCAGCTAGTTGATAAATATCATTGGATGCTAATAATATGTATTGTACATAATGAAAGCTAGATTTGGGAAAGTTCATGAAAATTTGTCAGTGTTTTCAAACTCTTGGGATTTAAATCCATTTGGAAGCTTTTTCCTTTGCCATACAAAAATTTTTATATCCTGATTTAGAAAACATCAAGTACCATAGCAAATTTCAGGGACTCTTGATTATATTTGCTCAGGTGTCCAGCTTTCAGTCCAGGGAAGGTTATATTAAATAAATTTTTAGAGGTAGGAAGATCCTTTATAAGAAACTGTCCAGGGAGAATGGTATCTATTTTGATACTTCCCAACCAATTTTCCTACAATTTGGGAAAAATAACAAATAATAATGCACAATATTTAAGGCAAGTTTTTTTTGTTTTGTTTTTTTTTGTTTTTAGCATTTTAATATTACTTTTTGTCTTCACAGGAAAATGTTTATAGGAGGCCTTAGCTGGGACACTACAAAGAAAGATCTGAAGGACTACTTTTCCAAATTTGGTGAAGTTGTAGACTGCACTCTGAAGTTAGATCCAATCACAGGGCGATCAAGGGGTTTTGGCTTTGTACTATTTAAAGAATCGGAGAGTGTAGATAAGGTAGTGTGTTATATGCTCTGATCAATTAGTAATGCTTGAAATAACAATATCAAATGTGGACCAGCTTATATTGGATGTTCCCTTGATTTTTGTCCCAGGGCATTTACAAAACACTTAAAATATTTTGATACATTGGGTGTGCCCATGGGATTATTATCTTTTTTGTTGCAGAGCCCAAAGTATAATTGGGGAGAGGGAACAGAAACAGAATCAGCTTCTGCCAGTATAGTTTTATGGGTTGTAAACACCCTAAAAGTATGCAGAGTCTCCTAAACTTGTCACCAATTAAAGACACAAAAATGGTATATTGACAATATTGGTGCTCATTTTAGACTCTGGGGAGGTAAGCTTTTACTTCATTCTTCCTTTATTGGTCATGGACCATAGTGAAATGGCAGCCATACAGAGAGGTTGCTGCCAATGAACAATGATGGCTTTTCTGTTAAATCTCCCCCACTGGCATCTTTAACAATAGTTGACACCTAAGCAATAGCTGATACCTAAATTCAGTTTCATCATTTTTTTAGTTTACCCTATTCTGGGGAATGGAGTAGAAGCCACCACCAACACCCCTCCACCCCCACCCCCATTCTATGTGGGACATATAAAATAGGACATTATTAAAGGAACTCGTGGCTTTTAGGTGACTCATCCTCAACAAAAATTAAAATGTGAGATGAAAGTAAAGAATTGAATGGATGCTCATCCATGTTACCCTCACCACACTATTGATGCAATTTTTCATCTTGAATAGATATCATGCCTTGCTTTGGCCATTGCTAAAATTAATTCATGCTTAAATATATTTTTTCCACTTTCATTATTTTAGTTAATACTTCTGAAAACTTAGGGGAAAAAATGTACATTTTTAAAACAAAGCTTCAATTTCTTTAGGTCATGGACCAGAAAGAACACAAATTGAATGGCAAAGTGATTGATCCTAAAAGGGCCAAAGCCATGAAAACAAAAGAACCTGTTAAAAAAATTTTTGTTGGTGGCCTTTCTCCAGATACACCTGAAGAGAAAATAAGGGAGTACTTTGGTGGTTTTGGTGAGGTATGTGACATATGGTACCCCTGTTTTCAATTAAGTTAGTAGCTTTCTTTCACCTGTGGTACTACATTAGTATCAATTGCCACATGTGGATTAAATAGAATAGACTTAAAAATGAGGATTGATCACAATATTTTGGGTATAAAGATGTGATAGATACAATGCAATATCTGCAAGCCTTTACTACTTTTCTTAGTCCATGGGGTACACTCAGAAACTGATCCTGAATATTAATTTAGGAAAAAACTTCCACAAATTAACTGAATGTGGCATTCTATTTTTATTTTATTTCCCAATTACCGTTTAATCTGATATCTCTGCCTTATTTCTTTGCAGTGCATGTTTTTTGAGCAGAGAATGGACATTTGAAACAGGGTACCCAGAGTTTCTGTTTCCGATCTTTCTCATAAAAGAAAAATCTAAATGCAAATTCTTCAAGAGAAATACAGATATCCCAGTATATAACTTGTCTCCCCTTTTAGAATGTGAGCGAAGGTTCTGCTTTATAGGTCCTGCTCTTAGCACAGTAGCTGATATATATATATATAAGTATGTGTTCAGGGCTTTTGTGGTATAACTTAGGCATATGCCAGTATAAAAGAATTGAGGAACTTTATCTTAGGAACTTTATATTAGCAGGTTTTAGTTTGTTCATACCTTAAGTCCTGGGGACTTGACTAATGGATCCTGAATGACTTTCTTGGAGGATCGTAAAGCTATTGTAGGATGTCATTTGTATGTAGATCTTTTCAGGATATTGGCTTTATCCTAAATGGTGTAGTTTGTTTTTTTAGGAGATGTTTTTATTAGTGCCTGTTTGTTTGAACAAATATTAAGAGGATCCAGAACTTTCTGTTGCTCCAGAAAGGGGGACTCTTTTAAAATAAAATGTCTTTCTTTAGAATATCTTTCTGAAGAATCCCTTAAGATTCTCAAAAGCATTTAATAGAACCATTATAAGGGCAAAAGGAACAAAATTTTGAGTTAGATTCTTCAGCTTCTATTTTCACGAATATGTAGGAATACTGAAACTAGTTTCTTGACATCAGGTGGAATCTATAGAGCTCCCCATGGACAACAAGACCAACAAGAGGCGTGGATTCTGCTTTATTACTTTTAAGGAAGAAGAACCAGTGAAGAAAATAATGGAAAAGAAATATCACAACGTTGGTCTTAGTAAAGTAAGTTAAAACATGAGAGTC
>JAJPUD010000970.1:17500-84640 GCA_023553655.1 Myrmecobius fasciatus
AGGAAATCAAAAAACTGATTATTCCTAATTCTGAAAAATTGCTAATTTTCTGAGAGTTGAAAAAATCTTTGTACATTATTTAGGTTAGTCTTGTATTTTTGCATGGACCAGATCTTTATCTAGAATTGTATTGAGTTGAACATATAACTTATAATACAGGAACTCCATAGCTTTTACTTTGGTAAGGTAAAGAGGGTGGTAAAAGCTTTGGTTCAAATTGCCAAGGTATTTTAAAATTGAGCTCTGGTTTAAAGAAGGGAATATTTGATAGTGTGTAAACTTCGGCTTATGAGTTCCTAAAGCTCCAGAAATAAAATTTTACTGTCCTCGGATGAAACTGGATATTGTAACTTTAGACAGTTGTGGAGGTCTACTTGAATCTACAGGAGGCATTTGTGGAAAATTACAATAGGTTAATGTGTCTTTCAGAGTTCTGTTATGGTGAAGTGGGCAGCATATTGTGAAAGGGAATGAGGAAGGAGTAGAGAAACTATGTCAACTAGGACACAAAAGTGTCTTCTTGTCACTTCAAAAGCTTCATAGTAAATGAGAGCTCTACCGCTTAGGAGAAAGATGTCTCTGGCTTTTTAAATCCAATGAAGAAAGGTTTTTGAAGTATCCCCAAAGTTCGCCAAATACAGGCATTACCCTTTTTATAAATATTTTCCACCATTACATGATAAAGCAATTTGTAAACTTTTTAGGTTGAGTTCCAAATTCTGACTTGTCTCTCCCTTTCCCCTTTCACTGAAATGTAAGCAATCTGATATAGGTTATACATGTGCAATCATGTAAAATAGTTCCATATTCATTTTGTACAAGAAGGCAAGCAAAAAACAAGTGAGAAATAGTAAGGCTTTGTAATTTCAATAGCATTATGGTGAGACTGGGTGTTTTGTCCTAGTTAGAGCCTGAAATCTACCTTAATTTAGAGCAAGCCTGCTTCTTGCTTTTGGAAGATAAAAGAGAACATCAACATGAGCATCACTATATATAACTTACAAAAAGGCTTGACACTGAATTTGAAATTTGATTCTTAAGAAGATTCTTTTAATGCGTCTTCACCTGGAAATGAGATGTAATATAGAAGTACTTATTTGCCCTTTTACAGGTCATGATACTAGTTATGGAAGATGCCAGATTGGGCTGAACCCTAAGGGATTCTATTCTACTTCTCTATCTTCTACCAGTAGTCCTGATGGTCTGAAAAGGACCCCCAGGTAGAGTAATGGTAAAGCTGTAAAGAAACAAGTAAACTTTAAACCTTGTACAAAATTCAGAAGCCAGTGGAAACTGGGAGAGGTTTCATCTGGAGAAGTAATGGCATACCTGGAGCAAGCTGGAGCTCTGAAAAGGGTAGGAGGGAGATTGTGAGCTAGTGAGTTCTAATAATTGGAAGGGGAAGCTACATCCTAGTCTTGACCTGATGGAAGAGATTATCTATTATATGGTGGGCACTGTGATAGCACTAAATGCTTTTGGTCCTCATAGCCACCTTGAGTATCCCCATTTTTATAGTTGAGGAAACTGACAAACGTATTAAGAAAGTTGTTGCCTAGGGCCACTTACTGTTGGCTAGCTAGATTCTCTCACTTGAGGTTCTCCACTATATACTGATCTATCAATTGCCTGGCCTCAAGTTCAAGGGAGTCTGGGACTATCTGATGAGCCTTGGAGGTAGGGACAGCTGAACCTTAAGTATGTGTGTGCTAGGGTGCTTTGTGAGAGTCTTAGAAGAGCAAATCTGATCTCAGGTCAGAGATATTACTGTGATGGGACCACCTCCTGATTGGCTTTTCTGCATAAGATGAGGGGTCCATCAGGAAGCAGATTGAGAGGGAATATGGGGAATATCTAGAATAACAATACTGGCATCCAGAGTGTAGAGGGAGCAGGACCTAATCAGTTCTACAAATGCAACAAATTTCAAAGTTGGAAAAGATAGAAGCTGGCTCTGGCACAAGCTTCCAATTCTGAAGGAAAGTCAAGACACCAAAGAAACTAGAAGAGGATAACACCTCCAAAAGTACCATCTTATAGGGAATATGCCCAATAATACTCAAGTATAATTAGGAAAAAATAACATTATGGAAAAAGAACAAATTTATCCAAGTGGCAAATAGGAAAGAATAAGTTTATTAAAAAGTTTAATAACTCCAGGAGATAAATAGAAAAAAAAAGTCTGAAAAGATCGAGGAAAAGGCAAGGAATCTGGTATGAAAAAATAAATGACCAAGAAAATTGAGAATCAAATCGATGGGAGTCTCTGAAAATCGTGATCAAACAAACCTATCCACCCCTATTAACTAAAATGAAAGGAAATTCCTATATTTACTAACTAGAGAAGAATATGAAAATAAGGAACCCCAAAATGAAAGTACTCAGGAATATCAACTAAGATCCAGATTTGTCAGGCCAAAGGAAAAATTCTAAATAGGGAGAAAAAAATTCAGGAGTCAAGGAGAACAAAGTGCTCCAAGATTTAGAAGGAATACCATAAAGGGGAATTAACCTTGGAATATGGTACTCCAAAAGTTAAAGGAAAACGCTTAAAATGAAACAGTTGCAACAATGAGTATTTCTACAAGTAGAAAATGAAATTTAATATAGGTCTCAATAAAAAGACCTTACCTGAATGTTCAGTTTTGGAGTTGTAGAAATGGAGAATATGCAGGAAGGTATATACTGTAGTTGAGTTACCTAGAAAGGTGTATACATTTTAAAAAATTGAAGTGACTAGATGTTGATGGTGACACAGCAGATGGATGCTCATGACCAGACTCAGATGCTTTGTGACCCTGGACTAGTCATTTAATCTCTTTCAGTTTCCTCATCCATGAAGTGAACTGGAGAAAATGATAAGTCATTCCAGGATCTTTCCCAAGAAAAAGCCTTGCAGAAGAGTAGTGGAATGGGAGCAGTGTTGTATTTCTGTATACAAAGGGATATACTGGAGAGGAAGCACAACTGAGTCGACTCAGAATCAGGAAGAAGTTCGGTGAACCCTCATACAGATCTCTTCAAACGGATCTTGAAAATGCTCTAGACTGAATCCTGGTGGGGAAATTCAAAGGAAAAGTTTTTTCCAGCCTGTGTTGTCCTAAGGAGAGATAGGTTCTTTAGACACCATGGATAAAATTTGATCAGGATTTTGTCATGGGCAAAGGACTCTAGCACAAGAGAGACTACCATAGCAAGAGGAAACTTATAGACCTAAAAGAGGGTATCTTCAGACCTGTACTAAGTCATCTGAATGGGAACTTGTGCCAACTGGCAGCTTTGTTGCCCACTAAATTTTGGATCACAATCCAGGGAAGACTGAGGAGGAAGGGACTTATGTCTAGGGATAAGGAATAGTCTCAGATCATCAGCAGGATGCCAAGAGGATCAGATTTGAAAGCAAACAGCAATGTTGTGGCTCGGACCCCAAGATTAGGTTGGAATCTCAGTCTGCTGTAGTGCAAGAATCCCAGATAACATAGGATCCTACAATTCAGTCACTGAACAAAGGAAGCATCCCAGTTGGCTGATAGGGGCAGAGTCCAGGGTATTTTGAGATCTGACCAAAAAGTCATATCTACATGGGGGAGAGAGGGAGGAAGGCAGAGGCAATACTTTGCCCTGGATCAGATCATTTTAGGCCATGGTAGGTACCCAGACTGAACTGTACATTAGATCCTAGAATAAGACAAGGCTTAATATACCTAGAAAACCAGTGTAGTATCCTAGGATCCAGTCCTAACAACAAATCCAGTCAGGACATAGGCTGGAAGGATGAGTAAACAAAAAATATACCATAATAAGCTATTATGTGTACAGGGATTCTGAAGACAGAGAAATCTGTAGTTTAGATTTCCGGGAAAAAAAATGTAAGCAAGAGTTGAGAAAAAAAGTTTTTTAATCAATGAAAGGAGAGTACTAAAAGAAAAAAAAATTGGGGTGGGGGGGAAGAGAATGAACCTCATAGAAGTGTAAAGGGAATTAATACCTTGGCCAAAGAAATACAAAACCTTGACCAAACAAAACTCCCTGAAAGGGGGAATGGACCAGATAAAAAGTAATTACTCTAAAGGATGGACACACACACACAGGTGCTCATATACTCTCCCACACACTCTATATATATACACACTCATGTGTGTGCTTATATATACATATATATATATATGTATTCTGTATATGTGTGTGTCTAAACCAAGTTAAAAGACTTTAAAAAAAAATGCAATATAGCAAAACCTGGCCTGGAAAACAGATCCAGAAAGAATTAGATTCATTAGATTACATGAAAAAAACAAAAAAAATAGACATTCCATTTTAAGAAATCTTTTTATTATTAAAGCTTTTTATTTACAGAACATGAGTAATTTTTCTACATTGACCTTTGCAAAATTTTCTGTTCTAAATTTTTCCCTCCTTCCCCCCATCCCTTCCCCTACATGGCAGATAGTCTAATACATGTTAAATATGTTAAAATACATGATAAATCTAATATGTGTATATATATATCTATAGTTATCTTGCTGCACAAGAAAAATCAGTTCTGGAAGGAAAAAAAATAAGAACTTAAGGTAAACAAAATGCAAGCAAACATTCAGAGAAAGCATTAAAATGCTATGTTATGGTCCACACTCAGTTCCCACAGGCCCCTCTTTGGATGTATATCATTTTAAGAAATCTTCAAAGAAAAATACTCAAATCTTTTAGAATCAGAAGTGGAAATACCACCAGCATTGTTTAGAAGGAAAGTCCAAAATGAAAATTCCCTGGGTCATTATAGCCCAAATCCTGATTTTCCAGGTCTTAAGAAATATACTGTAAGCCTCAAGGAACAGAGATTTCAAATACTGAAGAGCTGTGGTTGGGATCACATGATTTAGTGACCAACACTATAAAATAGTGGAGAGTTCAGAGGATGATATTCCAGAAGGGAAAGGATATGGATTTACAGCTAAGTATAATTTACTCAGCAAAACTGAATATAATCCTATTTGGGGGAAAATTGACCTTTAATGAAATAATTGCAAGCATTCCTGATGAAAATACCAGGGTTATATAAAAACTTTGAAGTTCAAATACAAGAAACAAAAAGGTAAAAATGAACAGTGTCAAAGGACCAAAGATAAGCTTGCTTATATTCAAATATGGGGAGAGGATACCTGTATCCTTACTGAGTCCTATCATCACGGGTCAATGAGACCCAGAAGGCTTGGGAATGGTTCTATTATGTCTTGATCTTAAGAATAATAAGGTAGAGGATAGAGGAATACATCACTGGGGAGGAAAAGGCAAGTTAGGAGGAAGTATCATAATTAAGTAGATATCTACAGAGAAGCAGAAATGAATGGGTTGGGAAAAGCAGGTTGCATAACTTTGGCCCAGCAAAAGCACCACTAGGTCTATACCCGAAAACATCAAAGAATAAAAAAAAAACCTATATAAAAATATAGCAATTCTTTTTGTCTTGACAAAGAAATGGAAATTGAGGCGATGCTCATCATTTAAGGAATGTCTGAACAAATTACAGTATCTGATTATGATGGGATACTATTGTGCTAAAAGAAATGTCAAGATGGGGTGTGTTGATTGAGAAAAAAACATGGCAAGACCAATATGAACTGATACAAAGTGAAATAATGGAGAGATCATTGTGTACAGTAACAGCAATGTCATGCTAATGATCAAATGTGAAAGACTTGGCTACTTTTGAGTAATATAATGATCTAAAATAATTTCAGAGAACTAATGATGGAAAATACTATCCATCCCCAGATGAAATCTGAGTGCTATTTAAAGTATAATTTTCTCGGTTTCATTTTCTTGCTTTTTAAAAAAATACAGCTAATATGAAAATGTTTTACATATTTTCACATGTAAAGTTGGTAGATTGCTTGCCTTCTTAGTAAGTAGATTGAGGGAAGGAGAGATTTTTGGAACTTAAAATTTTAAAAGGATATTAAAAATAAAATTTAAAAAACAAAAAAAAGATGTTAGAGCTTTGGTGGTTAATAATGGAACAGAAAGGAGTATACATATTAACTTGTACAGGGGAAGTTTACAAAAGTTGACAGGAGGGGCAGCTAGGTGGCTCAGTGGATAGAGCACCAGCCCTGAAGTCTGGGGGACCTGAATTCAAATCTGGCCTCAGGCATTTAACACTTTCTAGCTGTATGACCCTGGGCAAGTTACTTAACCTCAGTTGCCTCAGCTGGGGGGAGGGTGGAAGTTGACAGGAACAAAAAGAATTTCAACAGATGACATGTTCAATAATATTGGAAAGTATTATAAAAACAACCTCAAGTTTTGTGTAATGGAATTTCATTCTGTGATGTAAGACCCATTTTTCACATGTAAGAACATTTTCATGTTTTGTCTTTTTTAATTCATAAGAAAAAAAAGAAAATTTAATAAAAATTTAAACATAGAAGGAAAAAAATAAATGCAAAAATAATTGTAATGTTTCCTTAATGAATGTGCAAGATAAATAGGGAATTTTTTTTATATACATAAGAACAGGCGCCATTCCTTAATAGAATAAATAGCCAATAGATAAAAATGGGAGAAAAAAAGATGGCAGAAGACAACAATGCAGCTGCACTTTCCCAATATTGTATTCCCAACAACTTTGAAATATCATGATGTCAAATTGAATTCTGGAATGGCAGAGCCAAACAAAAGTTTTGGAGTGACACATTTTTTCTAGCTCAAGACAACTTATGAGATCAGTGGGAGAAGTCTGTAAAACCTTGGTGGATCTGATTTGTACTGGTGGTGTCAGTGCCAGTAGTGGGCCTTTGGAAATGACATTGACAACAGCTTTGGGAACTCTCAGCCCAGAGAGTGTAAGGGAGTGGAACAATTGATCAGAAAGAGATTGCAGGTAACACTGGCACTGGGTGTAGGACTTGGTTGCATTGCATGTACTCAATTCTGGGTCACAGTTCTCAGACAGAACACTAGCACTTGTGCTTCAGGGTCCTTCCTGGGAAAGACTAGACTATATTCCAAGAGAATAGCGACCACACTTCTGAAGTCACAGCACTTGGAAACAACAAAAATGTTATCTCTAGAAATAGCTCTGGAAACAGCAGTATGTAAAAGCCTGAATTTGGGGGAAATGCCTGCTCCACCCTGGGAGCAGAGCCCAAATAATTGAACACAAAGTTAAAAGTCAAAAAATAGGTTGGGAAAATGAGCAAACAACAGAAAAAAGGACCTGACTATAAAAAGTTACTATAGAGGTAGCTCAGAAGAAAATGTAAAAACAGGTACAAGCAAAGCCTCAAAGGGGGGAAAAATGCAAATCAAAGCACAACAAAAAATCCTGGAAGCATTGAAGAAAGAGGTAAGAATGATAGAGGAAAAATTGGGAAAAGAAAAGAGCTATGCAAGCAAATGATGAAAAGAATTAATAGCTTGATAAAAGAGGCACAAAAAATACTGAAGAAAATAAGACCTTAAAAAGTAGAACTGGCTAAATGGAAAGGATTTTCAAAAGTTCTTGGAAGAAAACAATTCCTTTAAAATTAGAATTGGCCAAATGGGAGCTAATGAATCCACAAGATATCAGGAAACAATAAAAGAAAATCAAAAGAATGAAAAAATAAAAAGAAAATGTGAAATATGTTATTGAAAAGGAATTGTCATGAAAAATAAAGGTAAGATAATTAATTTTTTAAAAAAATTATTTAGTTAATTATTTCCCAATTAAAAGTAAAAACAAATTTATTAAAAAAAATTGAGTTCCAAATGTTCTTTCTGCTCTTACCACTCCTTGAGGACAGCAATATAATATTGATTATACATGTGAAGTCATGTGAAATATATTTCCACATTGAAAAAGAAAATGCACAAAGACAAACAGAAAAAAAACCTTAAAAATCATCTGTACTCACAAGTGACTTTTCCAGAGTCATATAAGCTAGCAAATGTTAAGTGTCTGAAGCTGAATTTGAACTCAGGAATTCCTTGTACCAGGGCCAGTACTTTATCCACTGCACCACCTAGCTGATCCTTTGCTTTTAATCTTACTGGGAAGGCTTTAAGTTTATAACTATCACAGATCTTGTTTTAGATATATCTATCACTTATCATTTTAAGAAAGACTCTGTTGACTCTATGCGTTTTAATGTTTTTAATAGGTATGGGTGTTATATTTCATATTTCATCAAAGGCTTTTTTACATGTATTGATACAATACTAATATTTTTTTGTTTTGTTATTATTATGCTCAATGATACTGTTTTCCTAATATTGATCCATCCCTGTAATCCTGATACAAAGTCCATCTGATCATAGTGTATAATCTTTGTAATAAATTTCTGTAATCACTGCTGGTATTTAAAAATTTTTTCATTGATATTAAGTAAATTGGTTTATAGTTTTCTTTCTGTTTTTGCTACTCTTGGTTAAGCATTAAAACCATACTTGCATCATAAAAACAATTTTGCAGAACTTCTTTACCTGTTTTTTCAATTCAATTTAATTTAAATAGTTTTAGGATTGTTCTTTAAATGTTTGGTAAAATTCACAAGTGAATCCATCTGGTCCCAGGGAGTTCTTCTTATGGAGTTCATTGATGGCTTGTTCTTTTCTACAAAACGGTTATTTAAGTATTCTATTCCCTCTTCTACTGATCTATTCTTCCATTTCACTTAGATCTGGCATACTGGCATATGATTTGGCAAAGTAACTCCTAATAATTGTTTTAATTTCATTTTCAATATTGGTGTAATCACTCTTTTCATTTTTGATGCTAGTAATTTGGTTTTCTTTTATAAAAATCAAATTAACAATAGTTTATCTATTTTATTGTTTTTCCTCCTTAAAGTCAGCTCCTAGTTTTATTACTTCATTAGGTTTTTTATTTTTGAATTTATTATTCTCTCCTTTGATTTTTCAGAATTTCCAATTTGGTATTTAATTGGGGATTTGAAATTTATTCTTTTTCTAGTTTTGTTTTGCTTTTAGTTGCATGTTAGTGCATTTAATATTTCTTCTTTTCTGCATTTGTAAAGTTTTAATACCTTAATATGTGGTCAGTTTTTGTGATGATGACATGTATAGCTGAGAAAAATATACTCTTTTCCATTTTCATTTAGATTTTTCCAGAAGTCTATCATGTCTAACTTTTTAAAGATTCTATTAATCTCCTTGACTTCTTTCTTATTTATTTCATAGCTAGATTTATCTTACTATGACAGGGGAAAGTTGAAGCCTCTACTTGTTGTATAGTTATTTTTGACTCTTACTGCTGTGGAGTTTTCTTGGCAAGAACACTGGAATGATTTGTCATTTCCTTCTCGAGTGGCTTAAGGCAAACAGAGATTGAATGACTTGTCTAGGGTCACATAGTATTTGAGGCTAGATTTGAGCTCAAATCTTCCTGATTCTAGGCTCAGGTCTCTATCCACTGAATTACCTTGCTTCCTAGTATAGTTTTACTGTCTATTTTCTCCTGTGATTCATTTAACTTTATCTTTGAGAAATTGGATATTATGAGTTAGACATAAAGAGTGATACTATAAGCAGATTAGGAAAGCAAAGTATAATTTACCTGTCAGCTCTTTGGAGAAGGGAGGAATTTATGACCAAGCAAGAAATAGAAAGTATTATGAAATGCAAATGCAAATAATTTTAATTACATTGAATTACAACATTTTTACACAAACACTACCAATACAGTCAAGATGAGAAAGGAAGCAAAAAGCTAAGAAACAGTTTTTACAGCCAGTGTTTCTAATTAAGGTCTCATTTCAAATTTATAAGTATATAAATCATTCCACAATTGAAAAATGGTCAAAGGAAATGAACAAATAATTTTCAGATGAAAAAATTAAAGCCATCTTTATGTTATATAAAAATGTTCTAAACTTCTTAAAAAATTCTAAATTTTTCTAAAATTTTCTAAAAGCTCTAAAACTTCTCTAAATAGAGAAATGCAAATTAAAACAACTCTCACTTCACACTTCTCAGATTGGCTAATATGATATGAAAAGATAATGACGAATATTGGAGGGGATGTGGGAAAACTGGGACATTAATGCATTGTTGATGGAATTGTGAATCAATTCCATTCTGGAGAGCAATTTGGAACTATGCCCAAAATGCTATCAAACCCTTTGACCCAGCAGTGTCTCTTCTGGGCCTGTATCCCAAAGAGATCATTAAAAAGGGAAAAGGGTCCGCATGTGCAAAAATGTTTGTAAGCAGCCCCTTTTTGTGGTGGCAAAGAACTGGAAACTGGGATGCCCATCAACTGAAGATTGGCTGAATAAATTATGGTTTATGAATATAATGGAATATTATTGTCTACAAGAAATGAATAGGCTGATTTCAGAAAAGCCTGAAAAGACTTACGTAAACTGATGCTGAGTGAACCACAGCAAATGCAACATTGTTATGACTATGGTATGATAGATTTAGCTCTTCTCAGCAATTCAGTGATCCTTGGCAATTCCAATAAACTTTGGATGGAAAATGCCATCTCTATCCGGAGAGAGAACTATGGAGACTGAATGTGGATTGAAGCATAATATTTTCACCATTTTTCCTTTTTTTCTGTTGTTTTTTCTTTTATTCTAATTTTTCTTTACCAATATGACTCATATGAAAATGTTAAAAATGAATATACATGTATACCTTATATCAGATTACTTCCTAGCATGGAGAGGGAGGAGAAAAAATTTGGAACTCAAAAATTTTACAAAAATGAATGTTGAAAACCACCCTTACATGTAATTGAAAAATAATTAAAATAAAAAAAATTAAAATTGGATGCTATGTCTTTTGATTTTTTTTTAGTTTTGTTATTACTTCATTATTTATGGTTCCTTTTAACAAAATTTTTCTTTTCTTGCTTATCCTTTTAATTAGGATTATTTTTGTTTTTGAGGCAGCAAGATGGTACAATGGATAGATCACTGGGCCTGGAGTCAGGAAGACTGAAGCTCAAATCTAACCTCAGATTACTGTGTGGCTTTGGGCAAATGACTTGACTCTGTCTCAGTTTACTCATATGTAAAATGAGTTGAAGTGGCAAACCACTTCAGTTTTTTTTTTGCCAAGAAGACTTCCAAAGGAGTCACAAAGAATTTGACATGATTGAAAATGATTAAACAAAAATACTTTTGTTTTTACTTTGTTTGAGATCATGATTGCTACCCTTGCCTTTTTTATTTCAGCTAAAGCATAATAGATTTTTCTACAAACCTGTATTTTAACTGAGATTGTCTTTGTTTCAAGTGTATGTCTTGTAAACAGCATATTGTTGTATTCTGGTTTTTAATGCATTTTTCAGTCTGCTTCCATTTTATAGGTGAGTTATCCCATTCACATTCACAGTTATGATTACTAACTATGCATTTCCCTCCATCCTATTTTCTTCTGTTTATCTTTGCTTTTTATCCTCTCATCTAAAGTCTGTTTTGCTTCTAATCACTGCTTCCCTTTATTCACTCTCCCTTTCATCATGCCTCCCTTTTTCTTATTCCATTAACCCCCAACTTCCCTATTGGGCAAGACAGATTTCTATTACCAAATGCGTAGGTATATATATTTTCCCTTTTCAAACACTGACCCTCCTTCCACCATTTTCCTCTTCTGTAAAAGCTCGTGTGCCTCTTTTATGTGAGATAATTCCCTCTTCCATTCTTCCTTTCCCCTCTCCTAGTGAATTCTTTTTTTCTTTTCTTTTTAACATCATCCCAACATGATTGGGTACTTGTGCATCATCTTTCTATATAGAATCCTTTTAATTGCCCTAATACTTCAAAATTACATATACCCTGTATAGAAAGGGAAACTACTTTTATCGAGTCCCTTATTTCTCTTTCATGTTAAACTTATGGTTCTCTTGACTTTTATTTGAAAGTATTTTTTTTTTAATTCTGGCTTTTCATCTGGAGTGATTTTAAGTCCTTTATTGAATTAAATATTTTTCTTCTTGAATAATTATAGATTTTCTGGGTAGGTTATTTTTGGTTACAATTCCAGATCTTTTGCCTTCTGAAATATATTACGAGCCCTTTACTCCTTGAACATGGAATCCACTAAACCTTGTGTGATCTTGACTATGACTCCACTTTTGGATTGTTTCTCTCTGGCTGCTTGAAATATTTTTCTTTTTGACCTGAGAGCTCTGCAATTTAGCTAAAATGTTCCTGGAAGTTTTCATTTTGGAAACTTTTAGGTAGTGATTGGCAAATTCAATTTTTTATTTTATCCTCTGGTTCTAGGATACTGGGACAATTTTCCTTGATAATTTCTTGAAATGTGAGTTCTGCTCTTTCTTTGATCATGGCTTTCAGGTAATGCAATCCTTCTCCCCTTCCCCCACTTAGTAGTATTTTATTTTTTTCCAATTGCATAAAAGATGATTTTTGACATTTACTTTTATAAGATTTTTGTGTTCCATTTTCTTCCTCCTTTCCTCCTCTTCCCTCTCCCCAAGATGAGAAGCAATTTGAAAGAGATTATATATGTAGTCATATTATACATATTTCCACATTAGTCACATGTTGTAAAAGAAGTGGAACAAAAGGAAAAAAATTAAGAAAAAAAATAGTGAAAATAGTATATTTTGTTCTGCATTAAGATTTCATTGTTCTTTCTGTGGATGTGGAAATAATTTTCCATCATAAGTCTTTTGGAATTGTCAAGACTATTAGACTTAAGAACTAAGTCAATTATAGTTCATTATCATACAGAGGTACTTTTTATTATGTACAATGTTCTCTTGATGATTCACTTGGAATCAGTTCATGTCAATCTTTCCAGGCTTTTCTGAAATCTGCCTGCTCATAATTTCTTATAGAACAATAGTATTTTATTACATTCATATACCACAATTTTTCAGCCATTCTGTAGTTGGTCTTAATTTTCAATTCTCTGCTAACCACAAATAGAGCTATAAACATTTTCCCCCTTTTTAATAATCTTTTTAGTATATAGACCTAGTAGTGGTATTGTTGTATCAAAGAGTATGTATGATTTTATAGCACTTTGGGCATAGTTCCAAAATGCTCTCCAGAGTGGTTGTATCTGTTCATAATTACAACAATACAAGGTAATCTAATTCTTAAATGATCTCATCTCAATCTATTTTTCAGGTCAGTTGTTTTTTTTCCATTGAGATAGTTCATATCCCTCCCTCTACCATTTTTTTTTATTCTTTTAATTTTATTGTTTCTTAAGTGTTTCATGGAGTCACTAGTTTCTACTTGCTGCTTTTTAAGGAATTATTTTCTTCAGTGAATTTTTTACTTTTTCCATTTGGCCAATTTTGCTTTTAATGGAATTTGTTTCTTCAATGAATCTCTGTACCTTTTTTTCCATTAGTCTAATTTTGTTTTTAAGGTATTTTTGTGCCTCCTTTCCCAGCTTTTAGTTGTCTTTTCTTAATTTTCATTTCTTTACTTAATTTTCCTCTACCACTCATTTCATTCTCAAAATCCTTTTTTTTTCTTTTTTAGCTTTTCCAGGAATTCTTGTTCAACTTGTGTCCAAATCATATATTTTTTGCCCTTAGATTCCTTGGTTATAGCTGTTTTGAATTAAAATTTCTTCTTCTGGATTTGTTTCTTGATCTTCCCCATCATCATAGTAGCTTTTTATGATCAGGTACTTTTGTTTTTGATTGTTGCTTGTTCATTTTTCCATTCTATTTTTTGATTTGAAACTTTATATTAATACTGAGACTTGCTCTAATCATGGGGGGATAGGGGTGTCAGAGGGCCTGTTTTCTGAGTGAGGCGTTTGGGCATTTGGAAGTTTTTAGTGTTTCCAAAGTGGGGTGATCTGAGGAGAAGTGTGGTTACTGCACTCTGGTCCTTATCCAGAAGTGGCTATAAATAGTGGAGTTCTATGCCTAGTGCTAGCATAGGGGTACTCTGTAATTTCTGACTAGTTGCCCAGTCCCCTTACCATTCTGATTTGAGAGCTCCTGAAACTTTCCCTGCTCCTGATACCACCTCCTAGAACCACAAGTAGTACTGAATGAATCTCTCTCATGTTATAGTTGTCTCATTCTGGATGGATATTTCATTGTGATCTTTTGCTGGCTTTGCCACTATATAATTCAGTTTAAGACATTATTTTCAAGTTTGGAAGGGAATGTTAGGAGAACCTTGTTGAGTGCTTCTCCACTTTGCCATCTGGACTCCAGTTTTTGTAAAGATGAGGAAATCGAGACCGATGAGAGGACTTGAAGTCTGAGGCCAAGACAGAATTTCATTTTATACCCTTTAACTCCAAAATATGGTGATTTCAAGTGTATTGATTCTTTAAGGGTCACTTTTTTTTTTCTAAAGGAAAAAGGATAAAGCAACTTCAAACGATAGAGTTGGCTAAATAATTTCTTCCAAACAAGTAGGTTGGCATTTGGAAGTTCTAAGAATTAAAGAAGGAATGTGAAGGGAGGCTCAGAAGTACTGGAAACAGGACTAGAGAAATGGAGGAGGTACAAAGATACATTCAAAGATAGTAGAGGAGGCAGGTGGTTAGGGAGTATCATTCAAAGCTGTCACCTTTCTCATAGGCTTCTTAACATGTTACATTAAAATAGCAACAGTAGAAAAGGATGCTCTAATCACTTGGCTACAAAACTCTCTAACTGTATTTTTAGCAATTTATTTGAGGTGTTACTTGAAAGGTATATTTTTAAAGGTTTAAACTGGAATAACATTTGTACTTAAAAGAATGATGATGATTATTATGAAAATGGAACATATAATTATGATGATTTTGTAGTTTCTCCACCACATCTTCTTAGAAGTCTTTGTTGTTGTTTTTTGGAATGCTTTAGTCTGAAATGAAAATCATACAGAGTTAGTGTTTTTTGAGTAACTTTCCTCATATTAAAGAAGGCATTTCTATAAACACACTATTAAAGGGATGTTATTTGAAATAGTGAATATAATTCAAACTTGATCTTAATAGAGAAATCATACTTCCAGACTGAATGGATTTGAGATCTCACTGGCATAGGTAGTAGTAGTCCTATTTACTGGTACAACCTGTACACCATCTATGCCCTCTCATATTATGTGACTCTTCTCCAAATCTTTCCATAAATTCTGTGTGGATGATATCCTAAAATATGCTAAAAATGTTATGCCATATACTCAATATATGCAATATGATACAAGTCATCTTCTGATTCCTTTAATAAGCTAGATTATTAATGCAACATTGAAGCTGCCAATAAATAAGCCCAGGACTTGGTACAGAGGGAATGCTTTTGTGCTTTTTCACACATTCATTTATTCATTCAATTGTTATCCTTTTCTCTTGCTATCCTTTTTCATTCACACATGTCTCTGCTATCTCTTTTATGTCACCTTCAGACACAAAGGCTGCATTAGTAATCTCTTGTTTGCACATACCCTTGTACAACTTTCCACACATCTGTAGACAAAAAAAATTTTTTTTAAAAGTGGACCAAGCACTAGCCAGTAGCCTTGTCAAAGTCTTGTGGCAGAGTCAAGATGGCAGAGAAGAGGCAGCAACTCAGATGAACCCTCTCAATAGTCCTCTCCAAACAACTTTAAAATAATGCCTCAAATTAAATTTTGGAGAGGTGAAGCCAACAAAAGGCTAGGATGAGATTTTCCAGCCTAAGACAATTTAGAAAAACAGCCAGGGAAGTCTATGACATGAAGGTGGGGGCTGGCCCAGAGCACTCCCAGAGGTAGCCCCTTGGTGGTGACTATGACAGTTGTAGCATCATCACTGGGGGCTCTGAGCCCAGAGGGCAAGGAGATTGGACAACTAATCAGAACAACTTTAGGGGACCCTTACCCAGTACTGGGTGCAGCTGATGTTGATTAGCATACTGCCCTCACACTATTGTGGGTTGCAGTTCTGGGTTAGATAGAAGTACTTCTGGATGGCCACAAGGGAACAGGGAACCTGTTTACAATTCCAAAGAAGAGGGCAACACTGGTATTTGTGACTGGTAATGGCTACAGTTCCGGACCAAGAGGAGCACTAGCCCTTGTGGCTTCAAAGAAGCAGTGACCCTTCTTGGGACTGCACCTCTTCCATGTTCACACCATTTTGACAGTACCAAAAAACTTGCTGATCTTCAAAACTAGATCTGAACAAAAGACTGAAGCTTGGAACAGTGCCTCCCCACTCCAAGGTGAACAAAGCCTAACTCTAACATAAAGTATAAAGTCAAGAAATAGGTTAGAAAAATTAGTAAACAAGAAAAAAAGGACCTGACCATAAAAAGTACTAGTGTGGCAAAGAAGACCGAGACACAAATTCAAAAGAATGTGAAAATCGATACATTCCAAGCCTCAAAGAAAAATGCAAATTGGACACAAACTCGCAAAGAATTCCTGAAAGAGGTAAAGAAAGATAAGAATAATAGAGACAACACTGGGAAAACAAATGAGAATGTAAGAAAATTATAAAAACAGAATTAACAGCATGGTAAAACAGGCCCTCAAAAATACTGAAGAAAGTTAATACCTTAAAAAACAGAATTAGCCAAATGGTAAAAGAGGCACAAAAATTCACTGAAGAAAATCATTCATTAAAAAGTAGAATTGGCAAGTGGAAGTTGATGACTCCACAAGACACCAAGAAACAGTAAAATAAAATCAAAAGAATGAAAAAAATAGAAGAAAATGTAAAATATCTTTGTGGGAAAACAACTGATTTGGAAAACAGATCAAGAAATAATTTAAGAATTATTAGACTAACTGAAAGTCATGATCAAAGGAAGATGACCAAGAGATAATATAAGAATTTTTAGATTACCTGAAAGCCATGATCAAAGGAAGATTCTAGACATCATAAGTATTCAATAAGTATTTATTAAGTGCTTAGTATGTGTCAAGTATCAAGTATTGTGCTAAGCAATGAAGATACAAAGAACAATAAAAAGAAAGTCAGTCCTTCCCTGTACTGAGCTCACACTCTTAACAGGGAAAAAATATGCAAATGACCATTGACACAATATAGGCAGAGGAAGGGAATCTTGGAGAGAACTGTAGTGGAAGAATCAAGAAGAGGGGTGGTCTGGGAAAGGACAAAGTTGAAGCCAATCAAGGTTGAAAACTGTGGCCCTGAAGTTATGTTAAATGGAGAGGTGGGTGAGTCATATCCTGTGGGATCTGAGAGGTATGCAGATGTTACATGATACTATGGATAGGAACTGAGCACTCTAGGAATGGGGAAAGAAGATAGACTTAGTATTACCTTTTTCACTGGGTCTCAGAGGCAAATCCTCTTTCTTTTTCTTTTTCTTTTTTTACACAAGATCATTTGAGTTAGAGGAGACTTCTATTTCACAGATAAGGATGCCAAGATTCAATAAGTTAAGTGACTTGCTCAGGATAGGTCATAGACAGCCAAGCTAGGATTTGAACATTTATAGTAAATATGCTTCATGGGGTAGCTAGATGGTGCGCATGGGAGAAAGTACTGACCCTAAAGTCAGGAGGACCTGAGTTCAAATCTGGGTCAAGTCACTTAACCCCAACTGCTTTACCCCCAAAAATGTATGTCCAAATTTTAATTGGAATTTGTCCCTTGCAAGTGAGAAGATCTGAATGCCCCTGGAGGAAAACTAGGAATTCAAATGTCTTTAGATATTTAGGTATCCGTATTTAGGATAGGGGCAAAACAAGAGCCAATTAGCATCAAGGTATACAGGTGGATCCCATTAGGTTCTCAAGACCTTGTTCTTGATTGATTTTTCCTATGTCCCTGATGAATCCTTTTTGGTTTCCTCTTCCTCTTTTATACACATAAATGGGGACTTCTCCCCAAACCTTGTACTTCACTCTTTATTCTCTTTTCTCTATACTCTTCCCTCCCTTGTTGATTTCTCATATCTTTAGTTATCTCTTCTATTCAGAAAAATAACAAATCATTCTCTGGCCTGGATCTCTCCTCTGATAGACTTTATGAGGTAAGTATTGGAGGCCAGCACAAATGACCTTCCAATTGCATTACCCCTACCCCCCAAGAATAATGCAATAGATCTTCCTGCCTCCTCTTGGTTTCCCTGGTTCATCTGCCACAATGCTGACAAATGAATCTGATCATGTCATTTCTACACTCACAACCCTGCAATGGCTCAGTGTCACCTTTGACTAGCATTCAAAGGCCTCCAGAATCTGGGGCCATCTTTGTAGCCCTTTCTCTTCCTGACCCCCAACATGTATCCTAAGCTTCAACAATCCCAGATGATCAATTATTCCCCAGACACAATAGCTACTTTGCCATCTCTGTGCTCTGACTCCTGCTGCCCCCAGATACTAGGACATTGTCTCATCTTTTGCATATTGATTTGTACCTATACTATAAAGTCTTATGTAAATATCTGTGCACAGAGGAAAGTCACATTCTCAGCCTAACTTAAAAAGTCACATAGGAACATTGAGGGGAAAAAAGCTGCCTCTTTACAAAATATCTTTAAGTTCTCTTACCAAGAAAGATTCAGTACGCATCTGAATATAGTTACAAAATAGACTGGCTTGGCAATTAGATAAATCACTTGCCCAGGGTCACACAGCTAATAAGTATTAGGTGTCTGAGGCCAGATTGAACTCAGATCCTCTTGATTCCAAGGCCGCTGCTCTATCCACTGTGCAACCTAGCTGTCCCTAAAAAAAAAAAAAACAACAAAAAACCAGACTTTATAGAAATAAAAGGAATACCTAATTGGGGAGATCTCAATTGCTTTTGTTCAGGTCAATCTGATGTGATAAGAATGACAGCATTAGTCAAGTTAATTTACAGATACCATATCAATATCAATCAAATGGCCAAAGAGTCATGAAACTAGACAAAATGATAACAAAATTAATCTTAAAGAACAAAAGGTCATGAATATCAGGTGATAAAATAAAAACAAGTAAAAAAGGACATAGCAGCACTAGATCTTAAATTATATTGTAAAGCAGTAATTGTCAAAATTATTGTGATTAAAAAATAAGAAACACTGATTAATGGGAACAGATTTGGCAAAGAATTAATCAAAGATACCAAAGTAAGTAAGTGTGGTATTCAATAATACCAAGATCAGCAACTATTGGGTTAACGGTTATCTGAGAAAAATAATGAAGAAAACTAGAAAGCAGTCTAGCAGAAATTAGGTTTACACCAATATCACAAATCATATTCCAAAATAAACTTCAAAATGAAATAAACCTAAATATAAAAGATCTCATCATAAATTAGAGAAAAAAGGAAGGGGAGATCTATTAAAACCATGACTATGAAAGAAGTTCTTGATCAGAGAGGATAAACTGGACAATTTTTAAAGAATTTTTTTTGTTATTCCATACTTGTCAAACACCAATTGATAAGAACATTTTTATATACATATGTAGCATCCACATCTCAGGTGATCATGAGTGGTTCCCTGAGGGCTATCCTTTTGATATGGCATGCTGAATACATACACCACAATAACTATGATTCCTGAATAGCTTAGAGACCCCTGAACCCATAATGCTGTTTACCTATGAAGAAACCTGTGAAGAAGTGGAGATTAAAGAGACTGAAAGAAGCAAAGATATGAACTTTTTAAAAAATGAGATTTAATTTAATTTACTTCAATGAATAAAAATATTTTTTTCTTTCTCTTCCTCTAACCTGTTCCACACTGCCCCCACCCCTATGCATTTAAATGTGGATTTCCACCAAAACTTTGTATTTCACTCTGACCATTCCTTTTTATATTCTTCCCTCTTTGGTGATTTCTAATGTCTTTAGTTATCTTTAGTAAAAAATTTAAACAAAACTCTTGTAACATATATGTATAATCAATCAAAATGTATTCTTACAATTCCAAAAGCATGTGTTTCAATCTGTAAACTGAGTGTATAACATCTGTAAGGAGGCAAATAGCAAAGACACAGACTTTGAAGGTGAGAAGAAAAATGGTTGTTGATAATTTGGGTTTTTTCTTTTGTGAATTTTTCATATCCTTTAATCAATCATCTATTAGTGAATTTTTCTTGTTCTAATATATTTGAATCTATTCCATGTATATTTTAGGCATCAGACCACTTTCCTTCTAATGTTATCTGCACTGATTTCATATGTGCAGTTTTTCAAATCTTATGTAATCAAATTGTCCCTTTTATCATCTGTGATCCTCTATCCCATATTTGATCAAGAATTCTTTCTCTGTAGTTGCAAAAGTTATCTCTTTTCCTGGTCTTCTAGTTGCTTTAAGATATGATTGTTTTTTTATTGGCACTCAAGAGAACAAAGACAGGAAAAGTAGCCATTGTTGGATCAAGTGTGTAAGGGGAGATCCATACAATTGTGAATACATTGAGACATTGCTATAAAATTTAATTGAAAGAACAGTATGTACAAAAAGGGTGGGAAAAAAAATCTTGGACTTTCTTAGTATCCCAACAAAAAGACCAAGAGAAAAATCAATGAATTTCAATTTATGTGACTACTCTCTCATCTACATAAAATCTTCATAAAACTCATTATATGCAAATTCAGAACATTCTCAATGAGGGTATTAGTAGGGAACAAGAAGATTTTTGCAAATAATATTTAGTTATTATCTTTAAAATCTCACAATTAACTGAAAGATGAAGAGAATATAAGATCTCATTGCTTATATTTTTTGTTTATTGCAAAGAAAAATCTACTTGGCAGAAGAAAACATCAAATCATAAGTTCATTTACAACATGATCCCCACCCATAGAGTAAAATCATTCAGGATTTCTTGGAAGATGCAATAACAAAAATGACCTTGGTCAGTGACCCTCAAATAATAAGCTTTGTACACATGAAACCCAAGATAATATGCTTACCAAAAATATTTGATGGAGGAGATCCCCAAGTCTAGGTAGTGCAGGGATTCCCTGTGCATGGCAAGTTTCTCCAGATGCTCCCGTTTATAGATGAAATTACATTTAACATACCAAGCCCCAAGATCTTGCAGTACCTCCTAGAAGACATCTGTAATAACTCACAGGAGTTGGACTTGTCCATCCACTCAAGAAAGACCAAATGGAAGAAGAATGTCTATTAGAGCTAGATGGTACAGGGATGAACTTGGGGGTAAGGAAGAAATTCAAATCCAGCTTTAGACATGTTGTAGAATGGCCTTACTCTGAGACTCCTAAGGATCTGAAATGGACATGAAGCAGATGTTGCTGATGTATTACTTCAAGCTGGTGTGTCCATCAGCTACGAAGGACCAAATGTTGGAGATAATGTTGAGATCCCCATTGGTCTGTGGTGTCTTCCGATAGCAGTAATTGAAATCCTTCCCTTGGCTTTCAGATGGAGGTCAAGGTTTGCAATAGTATAGTACAATGCCCTTATACCATCACCTGACACAGATTCAGGTTAAAAAATATTCTAGTTTTAAAAATGTTATTTGCCATACTGCATTTATAGTACTATAGATTTTGTGCATTATAAAAAGGAATACTTTCTGAAATCATTTTTTATTGACATGTTAGCACAAAAGATCATAGAATTCTATGAAATTACTATTGAGAAAAAATACTTTTCATGCTACCAATTTATTTTGTGTACTGAATTTTATGGGTTATTTCATGGTCACTATATTAAGAAAAATGCACATTATCAGAATATTTTTTAAATAAAGAATTGTATGTAGGAAAAAGTGTATTTTCAGCAATCTCTAGCAAAAGATTATAGTTTTTAGTGGTTGTGGGAACCTAAGTCTCTATTAGCCATACATTCACTGAATCATCATTTTTGTTTTTCACTTTTGGGCCATTTTTAAGGAACATTACTGGGAAAATTGAGGATTGGCTGTACGTATTATTTAGAAAAAAATTTTTTTTCAGGTGGAGGGATAGAAGGGACTAGAGCAGCTCAAAAGTGATAGTGATACAAAATAAAAGAAAAAAGTTTCAGTGAATTATTAAAAATACATAGAAGAGAAATAAATTCAAAAGGGAATACATACACACAAAGCAGTTTTGTTGTTATCCTGTTAAATTTAATGTATTCTAAAAACAAGCTACACATAATAGAAGTTCACTTTGTCAGATATAATCCTTTCTTTTTTCTGTATATAAAAAAATTCATGTTTTTGATGTTACCTAAGTTTATAATACAAAAAAAAATTAAGTTAAAAAAAAAACTCATGACTCTTAGAACTCTTATTGGTGAGGGTTCCACCTGCTTTTATGTGTATATCAAACTCTATCAAGTTTGCCATATTTAAAATCTTGAACTTTTGTCAAATTGCTGTATCAATTCAAAGCTAATATATGCAACTTTGTTGAACATTAAGCATATGCTTTTGTTTCACATCTCAACTGTATCTATTCCTTTCAGAACAAAAGTTCACTATTACTTTGCTGAAATGGTTTCTTCCACAAAGGAAGGGAAATGTTAAAATATGATCGAAATACTAAACAATTCTGCAGGGAAATAAAAAAAAAGATTTTTAAAGAAAGAGAAGTAAGGAATGTACTGGTAGCAAACCTATTTTTTAATGTGTTCAAAAATAATGCAAAATCTTAATTCTTTCAAAGGAAGAATAAGTTTTGTATCCTTTTGAACCCTGACTTATGTGATTAATCTTTCAGAGACAAGTCAATAAGCATTTATTAAGCTTATTACATTCCAGGCAAAGTCTATTTATGATGGTTATATTGTACAGTGATAAATTAATGAAAGGTCTTGTTTTGGATTACAACAGATTGGGCAAACTTTTGTGTGTAAACTGACATATGAAAAGAATGGAGAGAAGGCACTTTATGTTGCAGTTTTAATATAATTCAGCTTCCATGAGGGCTTATCATAATGATCCTTGGTTCTCAAAAGCATTAGGTAGAATCCTTTGTGATGGTCTCTATTATCTGAGAATTCTACAAGACTTGTCACACTGATTACTGCCCATTTATGATTCACAAAGGTATAAAAGACATTGTCAGAAGGAAGGTAGAAAACAGTGATAATATTTACAAAGCCATGGATAAGAAATTGAAAACCTTAGGGGTATAAATTGTGTCTTTTTGTTTTTAAATCTTTGCTGCTGACAGAATATAGTGATCATAGAAGGAATGGAGAGATTGGGTCATATCCTCCTCATGGATGTATCTCAAGCCTTTGAACTGTTCCTCTTCTTTCAGTACTTCATCCACTCCCAGGTATCTCATGCAGAGGAATCTTAGATCTATGTATATTTATCCTGACTCTCTCTATTGAGCTCTAGTCACAGCATCAACTATCTACTGTACATTTCAAATCAGATGTCCTAAAGGAATCTCCAACTCAACATATCCAAAATAGAACTTAACAGATTCATTATTTTCCTCAAAATCTACCACTCTTCTGAACCTTCATGTTTATTTTGAAAGTAGCACCATCCTTTCAATTTTCAATCTTGGTGTTATCTTGGATTCTGTACTATACTTCATTGCACATAGCCATTCAATCACCAAATCTTATTCTTCCTGCTTCCATAATAAGATTTCATGTCTTTTCTCTTTTTCTCTTCCTCCTAGTCTAGTTTAGACCCTCATTACTTCTCAAATAGAAATATTAAAGAGTTGTTGAAAAGATGAAATTAAGAGGCTTTGGCAACAGATTGTGACATGGGAAGTGAGAAATAGTGAAGAGCTAAGGATGGGTCTTTCCCAGTCAAGTCTTTCCCCAATCTAATGCACCCTCAACACAATTGCTAAAGCAATTTTCCTAAATCACAGTAATATTCTGTTGGCTTTCCACCTCTCTTCCTGCCTTTTCTTACTAAACCTTCCTCTTTGTCCACATACCATCACATCTGGTCCTTTGACCTCTTAATTTTCTCCTAGGCCACCACCCCTGCACTAATTTTAGTAAGCCAGTTCAGTTCTTTACTGGCCTCTTGAGTCCAAAGCCCCCTTATCATATCACTGATTATGTCTGGCCAAGCCTCAGCTTTGTATAACTCCCAGAATTTACCACCTGTGCTCCTCCCTATATGTTGCTGAACACAGGTGGGGAAAATCATGCAACTGTTCTAACTAGGTTTACTACAAGTTTATTTCACACAACCTTAACTGGGCCTTGCTTCCTATTATGTCCCCTTTATCCATATCCAGATCACCTCCACTAATTATATGTTCCTTCAGGTACTTTTCCGGGCCCTTTTCTGGCCCAATTCTACCTCATGGAGATCTCATGAATTCCTATGGATTTAGTTGTCAGCTCTGTGCTGATGATTCTCAAATCTATCTTCCCAGCCCCAATTTCTCTGCTGACTTCTGATCTTGCACCTCAGTTGTCCAGGAGATAGCTTAAACTCAGCATAAGAGATAGCTTAAACTTAGCACATCTAAAATTGAACTCATTATCTTTTCCCTAAACCCTTTCCACTCCCCTAACTTCTGTATTACTATAGAGGGCAATGCCATTCTCCCTCTTCTCCTGAAAATGAGTCTAGGAATCATCCTTAGCTCTTGTCTTTCACCCCCATGTATAGTCCGTTGCCAAGGCCTCTTGATTTCAGCTTTTCAACATCTCTAGTATGCCTCCTTCTCTTCTCTTGACACTTCCACTACTCTAGTGTAAACCTCTATTACCCCCACACCGGGACTGTTGTAATAGCAGGCTGGTGGGGCTGCTTGCCTCCGGTCTTTTCTGCTACAAAAGTGATTTTCCTAAAATACATGTCTGATTATGTCATTTACCACTCAATAAACTTTAGTAGCTTCCCCACTGCCTGTAGGAGTAAATACAAAATGTCTGTTTGGCATCCAAGACTCTTCATAACCTACCTCTCCAGTTTCCTTATACCTTCCTTCCTAACACACACTCTTCAATCCAGTATTACAGGCCTCCTGACTATTCCATGAAGAAGACTCTCTCTCTCGGCTCTGGGCATTTTCCTTGGCTGTCCCCATGCCTGGGACCCTTTCTTTCTTCATCTGTTTAGTAGTTCTTCTTAAATCCCAATCCCATCTTCTATAGGAAGTATTTCCCATTCCAGCTTAATTCTAGTGCCTTCCCTCTTTTTTAATTATTTCTTATTTATCTTGTTTAGAGTTTGTTTTGTACACAATGGGTTTTCTCTCCATCTTTGCTACCCCCTTCTTTGGACTGTGAGCTCCTTGAAGGCAGGGCTGTCTTTTATCCCTTTTTGTATTTCCAGTGCTTAATGTAATCCCTGGCATATAGTAGGTGCTTAATATATGTTTGCTGATGGATTGACAATAAGCTTCAATGGCCTCCTACTGTCTTCAAGAGTAAATATAAACTCTTCTATTGGCTTTTAAAACTCTTTACAACCTGGTTATAATCTATTTTTTCAGTCTTATATATTTCTCCCCTTTACAAGCCAATCTGGCAGAACTTGCTTTTACTTACACATAAAACTCTATCTCTTTTCTTTGCCCTTTTGCAAAGTCTTCCAGGGCCTGGAATGCATTTACTGTTGGCCTCTGCTCCTACAAATCATCGGTTCCTTCATTACATACCTCAAACTCTATCCTATGTATGTAAGGTTTCCCTGATATTCCTCCCCATCTTGCCCCAGATATTAGGGTTTTTTCCTTAAAATTACTTTTTATGTATTCCACACTGTCAACTCCCATCAGTGGAACTAAAAAGATGCTCAATGTCCTGATATTTTGATCAGGTGAGAAAATCTCTTGGATTGAGTTACTGAATCTATCAAAAGTAGATATAAGTAAGCCCTGGATCAATGTGGGAAAAGTGAAGTCCTCAGTCTCTGAATGAAAGTACTACTGGTAGGAGGAGCAATGATCTTGTAGTGTAGTGGCTAAGGGCAACGTTTACATCATGGGCTGAAGGACATGCCAAGGACAAAGGAGGTACAAGGAAAAGCCACTTCAGTAGTTCATGAGGGCTCTGACCCTTGTTGCCCAGCAAGAAGCATTATACTGCAGGGGAGTTTCAAGAGAGTTATGGGAAGGGAGAAAAGGCTTTTCATCCTATTAGGAGCTATGCATATTACTCCTTTCTCACACAGACCCCCTAAGCTTGAGCTGTTTTATACCAACTCTTCTTTTCTAAAAGCTAATTAACTGTCTAGTTAGCCACTAATTAATGGAGAGCTTGATGACTGAAGATTTATGGACAATAGTACTAGGAAAAAACCCTATAACCAGAAGGATACCCCTAGCCAACCACTTTCTTATGATGTAATCTGCCAATTTGAGTGGAAATTCAGACAATGAGCCCAGGGGAGTGCTTCATGTAATAATGCAGCATCTTTTTTTTTTTTTTTTTTTGATTGGAGGAAATCTATTCTATGAAATGAAATTGACAAAGAACACTGAAGAAACCACTGATAATAGGGAAGATGATGTCAAATGCAGTGAAAAATCCAGGGTCAAATTCTTTTTTTTTTAATTTTAATTTTTTTTAAATTTTATTTGCATAACATATGTGTGGGTAATTCTTCAACAATGACTCTTACATAGCTTTCCGTTACAAATTTTTCCCCCCAACTTCCCACTCCTCCCCTAGATGGCAGGATATCCACTACATGTTAATTATGCTAAAATATTGGCAAATCGAATATATGTATACATATTTCCAAACTTATCATTGTTGTGCAAGAAAAATCTTATCTACACAAACGATATATCAGATAAAGGAAACACAATGTAAGCAAACATCAATCAAGGAGTATGAGAATGTTATGTTGTGGTCCACATTTCACATCCCTCTCTCTGGGTGTATATGGCTTTCTTCACTGAACAATTGGAGGTGGTTTGAAACATTTCATTGTTAAAGAGAGCCATGTCCATCAGAATTGATCGTCATATAGTACTGTTGTTGCCATGTATAATGATCTCCTGGTTCTGCTCATTTCACTCAGCATCAGTTCATGTAAGTCTCTCCAGGCCTCTCTGAAATCATCTTGCTGGTCTTTCTTACAGAACAATAATATTCCATAACATTCATATACCATAATTTATTCAGCCATTCTCCAATTGATGGGCATCTATTCATTTTCCAGTTTCTAGCCACTACAAAAAGGGCTGCCACAAACATTCTTGCACATGTGGGGCCTTTTCCTTCCTTTATGATTTCTTTGGGATATAAGCCCAATAGAAATGCTGCTGGGTCAAAGGGTATGCACAGTTTGATAACTTTTTGAGCATAGCTCCAAATTGTTCTCCAGAATGGCTGTATCCGTTCACAGCTCCACCAACAATGCATCAGTGTCCCAGCCCTCCCACATCCCCTCCAACATTCATCATTAACTTTTCCTGTCATTTTAGCCAATCTGACACGTGTGAAGTGATACCTCAGGGTTGTCTTGATTTGCATTTCTCTGATCAATAGTGATTTGGAGCACCTTTTCATATGACTATAAATAGTTTTAATTTCATCCTCTGAAAATTGTCTGTTCATATCCTTTGACCATTTATTGATTGGAGAATGGCTTGAATTTTTATAAATATGAGACAATTCTCTATATATTTTAGAGATGAGACCTTTATCAGAACCCTTAAATGTAAAGATGATTTCCCAATTTATTGCTTCCCTCCTAATCTTGTCTGCATGATTTTGTTTGTACAAAAACTTTTTAACTTAATATAGTCAAAGTTATCTATCTGGTTTTCAAGTAAGAGTGCCAGTTCTTCTTTGGACATAAATTTATTCCATCTCCATAGGTCTGAGAGGTAAACTATATTACATTCCTCTAATTTACTTATAGTATCACTCTTTATATCCAGATCATGAACCCATTTAGATCTTATCTTGGTATGTGGTGTTAGATGTGGGTCAAGCCCTAATTTCTTCCACACTAGTTTCCAGTTTTCCCAGCAGTTTTTGTCAAATAGTGAATACTTATCCCAAAAGCTGGGGTCTTTGGGTTTATCAAAAACCAAATTGCTATAGTTATTGCCTAGTTTGTCTTGTGATTCTATCCTATTCCACTGATTGACTACTCTATTTCTTAGCCAGTACCAAATGGTTTTGATGACCGCTGCTTTATAATATAGTTTTAGATCTGGTACAGCAAGTCCACCATCGTCAGCCTTTTTTTTCATTAATCCCCTTGAAATTCTTGACCTTTTGTTTTTCCAAATGAACTTTGCTACTATTTTTTCTAGATCTGTAAAATAATTTCTTGGGAGTTTGATTGGTATGGCACTAAATAAGTAAATTAATTCGGGTAGTATTGTCATTTTTATTATATTCGCTCGTCCTACCCATGAGCATTTTAAGTTTTTCCAATTGACTAGGTCTGATTTGATTTATGTGGAAAGTGTTTTGTAATTTAGTTCATATAGTTCCTGACTATCCCTTGGCAGATAAATTCCCAAATATTTTATACTATCAACAGTTATTTTGAATGGAATTTCTTTTTGTATCTCTTGCTGCTGAACTTTATTGGTAATATATAAAAATGCTGATGATTTATGTGGATTTATTTTGTATCCTGCAACTTTGCTAAAGTTGTGAATTGTTTCTAGTAGTTTTTTAGTTGAGTCTTTAGGGTTCTCTACATATATCATCATGTCATCTGCAAAGAGTGATAATTTGGTTTCCTCATTACCTACTCTAATTCCTTTAATCTCTTTTTCTTCTCTTACTGCCAAAGCTAACATTTCTAAGACAATATTAAATAATAATGGTGACAGTGGGCAGCCTTGTTTCACTCCTGATCTTATTGGGAATGGTTCTAGTTTGACTCCATTACATAGGATGCTTGCTGAAGGTTTTAAGTAGATTCTACTAATCATTTTAAGGAAAAGCCCATTTATTCCTATACTCTCTAGTGTTTTTAATAGGAATGGGTGTTGGATTTTATCAAAGGCTTTTTCTGCATCTATGGAGATAATCATATGGTTTTTATTAATTTGGTTATTACAGGGTCAAATTCTTACTGCTAAATGTTACTTAAGAGGCTTGAGAATAATGTCCTCATTTTTGTAATAGGAATTAGAAAAATATAGATGTCGACTTATTGAAAAAATGGCAAGATGTGGTCCATGAATAGAAAGTAATACTACTGAATTAAGAGAAACAATATGATGGCTCCAAGGTTATACAGAAACAGGAAAGCAATCTAAACACTGAAGCAACTTAAATGGAAGAGTAACAAATGAATGCTATGGAATTATAAAGAATAAACTTGGCCCTAACGAAGGGATAGAAAGGAATATTCTCTATTTGCAAAGGTGGGGAAGACTAGATATAGGACACTGAAAATTTTATCTATAGAGCACTTTTTTACCCAAGAAACTGGAATACAGTTGAGATGGATACCTGCAGAGTAGAAAAAAAATCTTCAGTATATTCTGGTTCCAGGACTGGGGTTGAACCCCTGAGTAAAAAAGACAATTTCCTTCTGTCATTGGAGGGAAAAGGAGGAGCTGAAATGTCATAAGAAGCAAGAAGCAAGAGCATGTCCATGGAAGGGAGAAGAGAGAGTCTCTAGGAGTTCAGTCTAAGGATGAGAGAGAACAAGTCAGGATGGAAGACTAACAACTGGGTGCTACTTCCCCAGTGGCCTTTTCTCAGTCCTCATCCCTCTTGACTTCTCTGCAGCCTTTAGAGCCTTTAGACATTATGGATCATTCTCTTCTTTCCAGGTTTTTGGGACATTGCTCTCTACTGTTTCTCCTACCTCTCTGACCACTCCTTCTAAGACTGTTTTGCTGAATTAAACTATGGTGTTCCACAAAGATCTGCTCTCTAAGTCCTCTTTTCTCTTCCTTCTATACTATTTCAATAGGTGCTCTCATCAGCTCCCATAGATTCATTTATCTTCTCTCTACTGATGACTTTCCCTAAACTTTCTTCTGGCTGTCAGTCTTGCATCTTAGGGTCAACATGTCCAAAATTAAGCTTACTCTTTTCCCTAAACCTCAAAATTTCCCTATTATTGTCAGAGGCACCAATAACCTCTAATCTCCCAGGCTTACAACCAAGGAGTCATTCTCCATTCTTTACTCTCTCCCACTCCCCATAATCAATCTGTTGCCAAGACCAGTCCATTTTGTTTTTGTAACCTTTCTTGAATACTCCTCTTTTCTGGCACTACTATCACCCTGGTACAAGCCCTCATCCCCTCCATGTCACCTCCTTATTCAGTCAACTCCAATGGCTTCCTATCACCCCTAGGAGCAAAATATAAATTCTGGCATTCAAAACCTTTCATAAACTACCTTTTGCAGTCTTCTTATACTTTACAGCAAATTTTATCCACCCTCTCTAGGCTTTCTCATTGGTTTTCCCTCCTCATCCCACCTCCCAGCTCCCTGACTTTCTTCAAGTCCCAGTTAAAAATCTTACCTTTTACTGGAAGCTTTTCCCCATCCCTCTTAATTTTAGTATCTTCTCTCTGTTGCTTATTTCCTGTTTATAGCTTCTTTGTAGCTTTGTCTCATATTAGATTGTGAACTTCTGGAGGGTAGGGACAGTATGGGTTTTCATTGTACCCAGCTCTTAACATAGTGTCTGGCGCATAGTAGACACTTAGTATTTCTTGACAGACCAATTGCAATTGTGCCTGCTGGTGTTGCTCTGACCAGAGATTAGAGTTGGGAAAAAGTAGCTCTGCTTAGTTTAGAGAGAGGGAGGGAGGAAGACAGACAGAGAGAGAAAGACAGACAGAGACAGACATAGATAGAGACAGAGAGATAGACAGAGACAGAGACACAGAGAAAGACAGAGAGAGAAGAGAGGAGAGAAGAGAAAGAAAAAGAAAAGAGAGAGAGACAGCAAGAAGAAAGAAGAGAGAGAAAAAGAGACAGAAGAGAGAAAGGAAGAGAAAGAGGGAGAGGGAAAAGAGTAAAAGAGAGAAAGATGGAGATAGAAAGAGCAAGAGAGGTACAGAGAAAGAGACAGAGAAAGAGAGAAAGTGAGAGACAGAGACAGAGAGAAGAGAAAGAGGGAGAGAGAAAAGAGAAAGGGAGAGAAAGACAGAGAGGAAGAGAGAGAGAGAGGAAGAGAAAAAGAGTATATATAAAAGGAGCCATAACAATTGGTGCTTTAAAGTCTCAGCAGAAGGGAAGACTCAGAAAGTGAATGAGACTTCACTTCAGCCATGATTTCCTTGATATAGGGAAGTCCTGAGTGAGAAATTACCTCTCCTGCCCTGGGAGGTGCAGAGCCCTCAGCTAGTCAGAGGCTGAGACTGACCGCAGTTCTTCCTGGTTTGAAGCCAGCTCCCTCCCCATGACACCCCACTGAGCTCTGAGAACTGATAGCAACAAGTGTTTTGAGTTCTGCTATGGAATCTTGGTGTGCAGGGAACTTGAGCCATCGCTCCAGGGAACCGTCAGGAGCCTGCAAAGAAAACAGATCACTCCTGGGGAGTCAGTCATATGACCTTGTGAGTGGAAAGATGGAGCAACAGAGGGTCATTCAAGGAGATTTCTTGCCGGACTAAGAAGAGCCTTCTCATCAATGGCCCAGAGAATCTTGGAGCTAGAGAAAACAGCTTGGAGAATGACAACTCCTTGGGTGAAGCAGTTGGCTATTAATTGGTCCAGATGGAAGGCCAGGGAATCAATCAAATCTGTCTTGACCCTGGAAAGACCCCTATTTGGACAGAAGAGTCACAAGGGACAATACTTTGTCTTTCTAATCCTCAAACTACAGACTCATCTAGGGAAGGGAAGGAGTATCCAGTGATAGACCTTAGGATAGTGAGAGAGCTGCATGAGAACATTGATAGGTGCCTTGGGCCAGCCACAAACGTAGGAGGTCATGGTAGACTTATTAGACAAGCTTATTAGGCCAAGCTGACATCTGATGCTTTAGGAGAAAATGGTGAAGGGACTTCTTTATAGCCATATGATATTGAGTGTCCCAGTACAATGCATTTTGTTTTGTGTATAATTGCAACCTATGCTATTATGCGTTTGTCTGCTAGGTAATTATGCTTTTTTATCGTTCTTATATATGCTAGTGGGCATCAGGGCACTTTGTATATTTGTCCATATTATCTAGATATATGGTCACTTTTATGTGATGTTATGCATTCTGTACTGTGTTGAGGTCTGTGTCTTGAATTTCTCACCCAGAAAGATCATTCTGCCCCTGTAACTTGTTTCTTTGTCTGTTCCATTCTTTCTGGAACCTTCATATTAAGTAAGGAATGCATCTATTTTCTAGCCAGCCATATTCACTCCTTCATCTGCTTCTGGGTTCCCTTCCCGACTTCTTTCTCTATTATGCTCCCATCCTTCTGCTCCTTTTTTTTCCATCTCCTTTTTATGTGCCCTGTTAGAATGTAAGTTTTTGAAAAGAGACTTTTTTTTGCTTGTATTTGTAACCCAAGCATTTAGCACAGTGCCTGGCACAAAGTCAGGGCTTAATAAGTGCTTGCTGATGACTCCCGTTTTCAGTTTAATATATATTATGATTTCATATAAGCTATTGGAGATTCCTGATGTTTTACATTCTTGAATGCATTAGTTCTTGCTGCATAAAGTTCTAGTATGAATGGTAGTTATTAGATACTTGCATGCTTATGATTGTATGTAACTGAATGTCATGCCAATGTATGTTGGTTTATATGGTAATCAATCAGATCCCAGACTTAGAGCTGCATGTGATATTAGTCCAGTTAGAGTGACCCAATGATGTCACTGGAAACCATCATTGTTCCTTCATATCTAGTGGGGTGGAGGTGAAGGGAAAAGAGGGGGTGCTCATGCAATTAATTATATGCCCATATCTCTTGTTTTTCCTATGCTTATGCTTATGCATATGTGTTTATGATGCACATCCACTCTCCCTACCAAAATATGCAAATTTCCAGCATTGGTTGTATTTTCAATCCCATCTCTCAATGTCCCAGTGAGAAGAGTTATTTACTACTACCTTCCCACTGCCACTTCCAGGATCTTCCTGGATCTTGCACCATCATCACTCATTAACCTCTTCTGCACTGAGATTCATTCAATATAGGTCTATAGGCTTCTAGGACACTTACCCTTCTTCCTCAGTGAATTCAGTGAGTGGCTCCCATTCTGTTATCTCTTACCCAGTTCTTCCCCTCATACTAAGGGGCTTCAAAATACATACTTCAAAATACATACATGTTCCCTCAGAAATCCTAATTTTTTAGCTTACTTCCCCTCCCCCCATACTTCTAGTCCTCCACAACTATACATAGAGATGGTTATTTCCTTGAAGTTGTTATCCCTCACAAATGTTCCATATTCCTGAATACTGAAATAATTTTTTATGATTATACTCTGTTGTCAGTCTACCTCTCCTTCTGCCTTACAAGTCTCAAACCCCGTTCTTTATCCTTACACTGACTTCCAATCTTTCCACCTCTCATTTCTTTTCTAGGAATAATGATTCCTTCATTGGCCACAATCTTCCTTTCTCTTTCTTGATCCCTTGGTAAACCAGTTCAGCTGATCTCTTGAGTACTTTATCCCCTTATTTTATTGAAGATTGTGCCCTCCTAAACCCAAACCTTGAGTTAATCCCATTATCCACTGCCTCCATTAATATTCATGTGCTGCTAAATGATGCTATAGAAAATCACTAAGCCAGGACTGGGTCTACTACAAATTTAGGTTACATAATCTCAACTGGATCCCCAGTGCAGGAAGACAATCCTTTCAAACCTTCCCAATCAATTCACAGCATTTTTTTCTAAACTTTTTTTAATCCTTTTTTATGCCTTTTAAGGCTCCACTTTCCTCCACTTCCTCAGCTGAGAACTTTGCCTCATATTTCACTTAAAAAATTGAGGCAACTCAAGATGAGCTCCTCTTCACCTCATATTGCTCAGATACCTTGTCACTGTCTCCTTCACAGTAGTCTCACTTGGAGAAGTGGCCCTCTTGCCAAACTCTTAATAAATGCTTGTTTACTGATTCCCTTCCCCTCAGTTACTAGTTGACACCACCCCTCAATTATCTTGTATGTTTGCTTCCAACTTCTTGTCCACTGCCAATTATCCTGGGAAATAACCAGCATAAAGCCTGCAACACTCTCCAGTATGACCAGAATTAAGATGTTACTGGTAAATATTTTTAAAAAATAGGTAAAATAAAAAGTAGAATAAAAAAAATGCTGCCTGCAGGAATTCCTAGGTATGGATCTGTAGTCTCATTGCTGCTTGACTTAACTCTGCACCCCCACAATTTTACCATCTCTGTCCCCAAGACTCAGGCATTTATTATCAATCTCCCATCAAAAGGCTCAACAACAGAAAGGGACATGATCCTATCAATGGAAATGGCATTACAGAAGAGGCTTGACCATCTGACTGGCAGCTGAGCCTTCCCTCTGTGCTGCCTCCTTACTAAATGTGAACTCCCATTGGCTATCTGACTCATTTGTACTCTTGGTGCTCAGGTCAGTGCTGGCACACAGTAAGTGCTAATAAAGGCTTTGATCATTCATTTATTTTGCATATACATACATAGACACAGATTTATGTATGTGTTGTCTTTCCTTATTAGAATGTAAGATCCCTAAGACTTACATGAACTGATGAGTAAAGTGAGCAAAATCAGGAGAATATGTACACAGTAACAAGATTGTGTGATGATCAACTATGATAGACTTAGTTCTTCTCAGCAGCTCAGTGATCCAAGACAATTCCAATCAACTTGTGATGGAAAATGCTATCTGCATCCAGAGGGAGAAATATGGAGACTGAATGAAGCTCAAAGTATATTATTTTCACCTTTTTTTTGTTTGCTTTTTCCTTATTATGTTTTTTCCCTTTAGTTCTGATTTTTCTTTTACATCATGAATAATTTGGAAACATGTTTAAAATGACTGTACATATATAAACTATATCAGATTGTTGTCTTGGGGGAGGATGAAGTAAGAAAGGAAGAAAGAAAAAATTTGGAACTCAAAATCTTACAAAAATAAATGTTGAAAACTATCTTTACATATAATTTGAAAAATAAAATGCTATTGAGAAGAAAAAGAAGGTAAGATCCATGTGGGGAGGAACTTTTATCTTGGCCTGGTCATACCAGTGACTGCCATAGTGCCTGGTGCTTAATACGTAGGAGGTAGTGAAGATAGAAGTGAAGTAGAACAGAGGGAAAGACATGGGCAGAGGCATATTGGAGGAATATCAATATGCCTGTTGTGTGCAGGATAAATTAGAGAAGGCTCAAGGGATCCTTATGAGACAGAATTCAAAGCCAGATCTTCCTGATTGCAAGGCCAGTGCTCTGGCCTTAGTGATTTGCCTGTAAACAGGGATGCCAATGAGGAAGCTATTGTAGTAGTCCAAGTTACAGGTGGTAAAGGCCCAAGTTAGGTAGGGCTTTGGGAGTGATGAGAGATGTGATCCAAGAGCTTTGGTATTTACCAGTGATCACAACACTCCCATCAACAATATAAGAATTTGAAGTGTTATACTCTTTAAGGGTTTACAAGATCTTTAAGGGTTTCTGCAGTGGTTTGTTCTAGGAGAGGGATTATCCAATTTCTAGCCGGAGGACTCAAGTGGGGTTCAGACTATGTCATAAACTACTTGTGTAATAAATGTTATTCAAGCTATTCTAATTAGTCAGCTTGGTCAGGCCTCAGTTTCTTCATCTTTAAAATGGGTTATCTTTGAGGTTCCTTCTAATTCTAAATCTACAATTCTAAATGATAGCTTTAAATTTTAGAGGGGTGTGTGTAGTAATTTTTCTTCCCTTAATTTTGTTTTATTAAAAATTAATGCTTGGGGCAGCTAGGTGGCGCAGTGGTTAGAGCACCAGCCCTGAAGTCAGGAGGACCTGAGTTCAAATCTGGTCTCAGACACTTCCTAGCTGTGTGACCCTGGGCAAGTCACTTAACCCCAATTGCCTCAGCAAAAAGCAAAAAAAAAAAAATAAATAAAAATTAATGCTTGCTGGGTAGTCATCAAGACGATTTAGTATTGGCTAAGAAATAAAGTAGTGGATCAGTGGAATTAGGTTAGGTACATAAGACAAAATCATCAATGATTATTATCATCTAGTGTTTGATAAACCAAAAGTCCCCAGCTTCTTGGATAAGGACCAACTATTTGACAAAAATTGCTGGAGAAATTAGAAAATAGTATGGCAGAAACTAGGCACTGAACAACACTTTACAGTACCTTATACCAAGATAACGTCAAAATGGGTTCATGATTTAGACATAAAGGGTGATACTATGAGGAAATTAGTATAGTAAGGATTAGTCTACCTGTCAGACTTGTGGAAAAGGGAGGACTTTATGGCCAAAGAAGAATTAGAAAACATTATGAAATGCAAAATGGATAATTTTGATTACATTAAATTAAAAAGGTTTTGCACAAACAAAACCAATGCAGCCAAGATTAGAAGGGAGGTAGAAAGCTGAGGAAAATTTTTTTATAGCCATTGTTTCTGATAAAGGCCTCATTTCTAAAATATATAGAGAACTGAATCAAATTTATAAGAATACAAGTCATCCCTCAATTGATAATAATCAAAAGATATGAACAGACAATTTTCAGATGAAGAAATTAAAGCCATTTCCAGTCATAAGAAAAAAGTGCTCTAAATCACTACTGATTAGAGAAATGCAAATTAAGACAACTTTGAGGTATTACTTGACATGTTTCAGATTGGCTAAGAGGACAGGAAAAGATAAGGATAAATGTTGGGAGTGAATGGGGGAAAATTGGGACACTAATGCACTATTGATGGAGTTGTGAACTGATCCAGTCATTCTGGAGAGCAGTTTGGAACTATGTCCAAAGAACTATCAAACTATGCATACTCCTTGATCCAGCAGGGTCTCTACTGAGTCTGCATTCCAAGGAGATGATAAAAGAGGGAAAAGGACCCACATATGCAAAAATGTTTGTAGCAGCCCTTTTTATAGTGGCAAAGAATTGGAAATTGTGTGGATGCCCATCAGTTATTAAATGGTTGAATAAGTTATGGTATATGAATGTAATGACAAAATTATTGTTCTATAAGAAATGACAAGCATGCTGATTTCAGAAAATCCTGGACTTACATGAACTTCTGATATTTATGAAGTGAGCAGAACCATGAGAACATTGTACACAGTAACAGCAAGATTATGTGATGATCAACTGTGATATTTTTGGCTCTTCTCAGCAATGTGGTGGTCCAAGATAATTTCAATAACTTGGGATGGAAAATGCCATCTACATCTAGAGAGAGAACTATGGAGACTGAATGTGGATCGAAGCATAGTATTTTCACCTTTTTATGTTTGTTTTCTTTGTCTTTCTCATATATTTTCCTTTTTGTGTCTGATTTTTCTTGCCCAACCTGAAAAATATGGAATTGTGTTTAAAGGGATTGTACATGTATAACCTATATCAGATTGCTTGCTGTCTTGGAGGGAAAAAAATTTGAAACACAAAATCTTACAAAAATGAATGTTGAAAACTATCTTTACATATATTTGGAAAAATAAAATATTTTATTTATTTACTTTTTTTGCTGAGGCAATTGGGGTTAAATGACTTGCCCAGGGTCACACAGCTAGGAGGTGTTAAGTGTCTGATGCCAGATTTGAACTCAGGTCCTCCTGACTTCAGGAATAAAATACTTTTAAGAGGAAAAAAGTGCTTGTAAAACATCATAATAAATTCCTTTTTGATTTTTAATTTAAAATTTAAAAAATTATTCTAACCACTGGAAGGAACTAGTGATCGAGGCAGGGCCGTTCTAATAGGCCTGCTTTGCAATGAAGGCAACCTTTGCTTTTTGCTTCCCTCAGGGGTTAGGTTTGGAGGTCCCCAGAGAACCCTACTGCCCCAAGTCCTCTTTGTATGAAGTTGTGATGTTTTTTCCTCCCAATTTATTGCTTTCTGGTCCACTGACTTTTTCACAAAAGGGAAAGAAAACAGATCCAGGATTTGAATTGGTCTTGAGCAGTCTGTTAAGTTTATGAAAATATGGGACAAAAGCTCTCTCCTCCAACTGGGCTCCCTCCTGTGCTTTCCCACCAGCAGTTCCCTCCTCAGCCCCTGACTGCAGCTGCCCTCTCCAGGTGGGCCTACCATTACAAAGGCCTAACTCACTTGTTATTTTTATGTGGGACTTGTATAAAAGTGCAACCGACTCTCCATCAATTGTAATCTACTTTCTATGCTGGTTATTTAATTCCATCCAATAGCTGCAACCCTTTGCTATTTCCAAACTAATTAAGGACTTTTCACCCCTCGTTTAATGCCTTTGATGGCTTCGATGTAGCTCCTCTCATCTGATGAAGGTATCTGAGTATTGGGTGAGTTGACTGATTTAGCTGGTCACCAGCCTTACAAAGCCTTGCCATCTCAGGAAGGTCAGTGAGCCTAATAAGAAGGAGAGGACCCTCTCTCTTTATTAACACACAACAAAAAAAAAAGGGTAGGCATGGAGAAAAGGTGATAAGTTTGGGGGTTGGAACATTACAATTGGCTATAATGTGAAAGACAGGCTAGCATTCTGCTGAGGCTAATCACAAGCTTTTAACAATTAAGGAATGTTAATTGTCTTATAGGATCTATCTGAATCTTGTAGTCTTTGCTGGGGATCACAAATACCAGACTTGCTGTTTCCTTGGAAAAGAAGGGAAAACTCCCTTTGTTTGTTTGTGGCAGCCCTTTTTGTAGTGGCAAGGAATTGGAAATTGAGTGGATGGGCATCAATTGGAGAATGGCTGAATAAATTATGGTATATGAATGTTATGGAATATCATTGTTCTATAAGAAACTACAACGAGGATGATTTCAGAAAGGCCTGGAGAGACTTACATGAACTGATGCTGAGTGAAGTGATCAGAACCAGGAAAATACTGTACACAAAAACAAGTAATATAACGATCAACTCTGATAGACAAAGTTCTTTTCAACAATGAGGTGATTCAAAGCAATTCTAATAGATTTTTGATGCAAAGAGCCATCCGAATCCAGAGAGAACTGTGGAGATGGAATGTGGATCAAAACATAGTATTTTCACCTTTTGTTTTTGTAGTTATTACTTGCTTTTTATTTTCTTTCTCAGTTTTTTCCCCTTTTGATCTGATTTTTCTTGTGCAGCATGACCAATATGGAAATATGTTTGAAAGAATTGCACACGCTTAACCTATATTGATTGCTTGCTGTCTAGGAGAGAGAGAGGGCTGGGGGAAGGGAGGGAGAAAAATATGGAACACAAGGTTGTGCATAGGTGAAAACTAAAAACTATCTTTGCATGTGTTTGTAAAAATAAAAAGCTGTTTAAAAAACTCCCTTTATTACACAAAAGCAGGCAAGGATTGATGAAATATCTTTTGGAGATGGTACCAAGTTAACTTTGCCTTAATAAATAGATATCAAGGAAGTATCCCAGGGTACTGGTATAAGAGATAACACTTTTTCTTTTAAACTAACTTTAAGCTAACTCAGAGGGAAAATTGAATTACTGAGCTCAACTCAAGGACATAGAAAGATGGTTTTAGGCAGATACAGACTCAATTATAAAATTAATACAGCATAAAATCAATTACATTGTAGAATCAATACAGTAGAAATTCATAAAGTAGAAACTAGAAAAATATTAATTTTTGTCTTTAAAATGTAAAGTATGTGAAAGAGAAAAATTAAAGTTTTGGAAAAAATTTAGGACTTTATTAATTAAAAAACAAAAACAAAAGCAGAGAGACTTTGAAAAATTAAAGGGAACAAACATTTTTCAGTTCTTACCATGTGTCTGGAACTGTGCTAAGCACTTTAGAGTAATTATCTCATTTTATCTTCACAACAACCTTTTGAGGTAGATGCTATTATTATCCCTACTTTATAGTTAAGGTAAACAGAGGTAAAGTGACTTGCTTAGAGTCATGAAACTACTGAGTTGAGTGTCTGAAGTTGAATTTGGATTGTGATCTTCCTGGCGCTAGGGGTGGTGTTCTATTTACTTCATTACCAGCAGCCTCTAAATATTGAGAACATCAATAACTAACTGCCCACTCTCCCATCTGTTCAAAATTTTTATGAGTCATTTCTACATAAGGATATAAGTATCTGTGATGAGAGTATTAGTAGAGCATGAGCAGGCTTTTGAAAAAAAAATTTAATATGGCTTTATCAAGAACAGGTCATGATAGTATAGACTCATTTCTTCTGACAGGAGATGAGGAGGCACATTATGGAGATAGTTTACCTAGACTTTAGCAAAGTTTTGGTAAAATATCTCATACTTCTTTTTGGGAAAAGACTGAGATATGAATTAGAGATTATACAATCAGATGAATTCAGAATTGGTTGGATTTTCCAGGCTCTGAGTTGACATCAATGTGGTAGGATGTCTCCAGTGGAGTACCACTTTGAGGGAGTTTTGCAGAAGTTGTAGATGGACATATGAAGGTCAACAGACACCACAGAGCCTGTGATGAAATACTTAATCCAAGTTTTAAAATAAGATTGTAAATACCACATACAATAAAAAGAAAAAAAAATCAGATTTCTTCTCTGGTACAAAGGGAGAACCAAAAATTTTTCAAGGATTTTCTAGCACATGGGGGTGCCATACTCCTAACCCCAATGATGTGGAAGGGATAACTGTACAAGCTCAATATGAATCAGCATTGAGATGTGGCAGCTAACAGAAGGAATGCCATGTTTCTCTGCATTAAGAAGGAAGCCTCTCCCACCAAAAAACATGATTAAGGAAAACAACTGCATCCATCATGTTGCACCTTTCCACTGATGGCTTGTAGGAAGTCAGTCAATAGACTTGATAAATATTAGAGCTGAGCTGAAAAAATTGGGCATTGTTTCTTTCTTTTATGTTTCTTCTGTTTCCTCTTCATAGGATTCTGTATTGTTAAGGAAGCAAAATTATTTTCTAGAGACAAACACACTGATTTATGAAAAAGTTGGCTATACTGTATTGGGTCAATCTCCAGTCATCTTGATCTATATCTTGTCACTGGACTTAGATTGCTCTGGAAAAGAAGTGAGTGTGGTGACTTTGCCCAGGCCTTCCTCACTTAAATCCAATTCACTTGCATGTCATGGCATCCCTTCCCATGCAGCTCCATGTATGTCATGGTCCTCTTCGAGAAAAAATAACAACTCTCTACTGAGAGAGGATTTATGGGAGTTTAAGTTGGGAAAGAGGATTTCTCATCCTTCACATTTTTGACTCTTCTGCAGTATCTGGCATTATTAATCATTCTCTCCTTTATCACTTTTCTTTTCACTATTCCTCATGGTTCTCCTTCTACTTGTCTGATTGATCCTTCTCAGTCTCTATTACTGGATTATCTAATCTGACTCCCTCATATAGATAAGGAAACCAAGTCCCAGAAAATGAAGGGGCTTTTTTGATATCACCCATCTGGAATTCAGACCCAAGTCTTCTGACAGTGAAATCCAAGGCTCTTTTCTTGACACCATGCTGGTGCAAATTTGTAGAAGCTGCCCCCTGCTTGGCCCAGGAGCCTGCAGGGAGCCACTGAAGATTTCAGAATAGAAGAGTGAAATTGTGCCATGATCGAGCAGAACTCAATGGGCAATAGTACCTGGATACATTGATAGTTCTGGTAAATAACAGGAGTGATAGAAAGTGAAGCTAGTACAGTAATCTGTGCAGGGGACAATAAGGGCCTATCCAGGATGGAAGCACTGGGAATAAAGGAAGGACTGGATGTTCAAGGTTGGTGGTAGGTAGACTATATATGGCTTGAGGATATACTGGATATGATAGAGAAGAGTCAAAGATAAAAACATTTGAACATGGGAGATGGATATGATACTTTCTACCAGAAGTAGGATTAGGCTTGGATAATAATACAAATGGTAATCATACCATCCCTGAAAAATTGCAAGTTATTTATAATCTTTTTTTTTTTTTTTTTTTTTTTTTGCTTAGGCATTTGGGGTTAAGTGACTTGCCCAGGGTCACACAGCTAGGAAGTGTCTGAGGGCGGATTTGAACTCAGGTCCTCCTGACTTCAGGGCTGGTGCTCTATCCACTGCACCATCTAGCTGCCCCAAGTTATTTATAATCTTATGAAGGTTTATGGAAGGAATAACTATCACTGATCTTCCTAGTTAATCAATGAGCTTTTCTTGCCAGGCACTACACTGAGAGCTCTCTATACTTGCTGCCTCTACTTCTGCCCTCAGTCCTTTGTAATCTGGCTTCTCATCTCATTGATCAACTAAAAACTAATCCCTCCAAAGTCATCACTTATCTCTGAAGAGATAGCAGGATCAGTCTTCATTCTTGACCTCTTATATACATATAAAAGACCCTTGTCTCTGGGTCTTTCTGCTTTCTTGGTTCTCCTCCCCGACACCTGACCAGCTCTTCGGAGGCCCCTTTCCTGATTATCCCTCTTATCACAACCATTTCCTACCAGTGTTTGTCAGAGGCCGAGTCAAGGAGGCAGCAAGTAAAAACAACAGCAAAGTTTACTAATTACAAGCACCCAGCAGGACACACACAGATGTGGCCCTGCAGGCTCCTATTGATGGGGACAAACAGAGATCAATGATAAAAGCCACATGGGAATAAAAACATTATTAGGTCTATAAAGCTACCGGTCTTTCTGACACTGGTTTATATAGGACTCAGCAAAGAGCTGGTCTCAGTGTCTCCATGACAAAGGGCTCCTCTCAGGTGGGCCAGACCTCACAGTGTACTTTAAGGATCCAGGTTCTGGACACTACGAGTAAACACCCCAAAGAAACAGTACCTAAGTGCCCACTACATAAAGGAAAAAAGAGATCAGACAACGAGTACATGCCCTCCTCCCACTCCAAGTCAGACTGGCAAAAGACCCAGGAGGGAGGTAGGAAGAGGAAACAGACAGCAGGGCTGACCAGAGAGCCTGAGGGGACCAGGTGAGGGTGACCCGGATGGCAGGAATACCCAGAGTGGGGCAGGGCGGTGACCAGGCCCAGGGCGGGGTATGTGATGATCACTAGATGGGGCGGGTACACAGTGGGCCGAAAGCAGGTCTTTGTGGGGTCTGCCATCCTCTCCCCACTCCCGGAATCTTAGCCATTCCTCCAAAGTTAATAACGACCCCTTAAGTACCAAGTCCCAAGGCTCCTAGAGTGAGGCAGGAGAGAGGGGCAGTCTTGTTGGGAGGGAAAGTGGGGGTGTCCTAGGCTGCTGCACTCCTACTCTCCTACACCATTTCCCTGGTCCCTGTGACAGGATGTAGCTTCTAGGGGAAATGCAGCAATAATCCTGAGTCCCCCTGACCTTAGAGTGCTATTTTAATAATAGATCTGTCAATGATCCCAAAGTCTCCTGGCCTTAGGAACATTGGAGTACAGTCCTACACTGAAGGCTGTAACAACCTGTTGGTCAGTGATAACTGGGTTTCTGAGACAACTGGTGAGGGGCATATAGACCACTCTTCAGTCTACCTCTAAGCCATAAAATTAGCATATGAGTGACATGAAGTATCCGATTTCTCTGTCTTTTCCTGTAAGTTTGTCTTCTTGCTCCTGGTTCTTTGCTAATTTCTTTTGGAATTTAGCTCACTTCAATTGGTGTTAAAATTACACTAAGTTTTGCCCCTTGACTTGGAAATGAGTTTAAGCTTGCAATTCTTTTGAGACACCTTGAGATACCGGTCTTCCACCTCAACCTTTTGAGGTCTCCTTTGAACCTCAACACCTGGGCATTGCTTTGAGCAGCTGGCATTGCTGGAGCTGGCTCATCCTCAGTTGTTCCTGAGGCAGGTCCGAGAAGAGCCAACCAGGCTCTTTCCTCTCCTGAGAGTTTCCCCTGTCAATGAAATCCCCTGTCCTGGTCCCTACCATGTTACTGAAAAGGGATCAAGCCACATTTCAGACACAATAAATATACTGCTATTTAAAGGAACATGAATAAATTCTAAAGTGAAGAATTCCTTTGTAATGCAAATTATCTAATTTACAAGTCTCATTTTTTGGACTTTGAAAATTAGAGTTTCTGACAACTGCAAAGATATCCTCAGTGCTTTGAGATAAAGGAGAATGTCTGAAAAAAAAAAAGAGCCTTACAAAAAGTGTGCCAAGTGTACTTTCACCGAAACCCCCTTAAAAGCCCTCATTCGAGACAAATGACCTTTGGGCACTGGCATTGATGGCAAGAGTAGAAGCAGAGACTTACAGCTACTTGAAGATTGTCTGTTCTGTCAATAAGTATATTCAGTTTTTCTTCTCTTTTCAACATTTTGTCAATATTCTGTGACATTGAATTTTTGACATCAGTCACTTGACTTTTCAGAGCAGAAATCATAAATTCTCCTTGATTTTGATTGTACTTCATCTGTAGGGAAAAGAATAATACATTAGGTTTATTTTGTACAAATACCATTCATTATAATACCATCTACTCATATGAGTGAAACACCTACAAGGTGAAAGAAAGGCAGCATTCAAGTTCAACAATATTAAATTGACTTGTTCCCACAGAAAATCCCTAAAAGATATTGTCTTTAAAGTATTTCTATAATTAGGCATTGATATGGCACATTTAATAAATAGTGGATCAAGTTTGTATAAGTAAATTACTCTTGTCATCTTTACGTATAAATGTTAAGGCAGATTCTGAGGGGTATTCATTATGCTAGACTACTACTAGTCTTCAAAGTGTGAGCTAAGATTCAAGGAATCTTGACTCTGTTGATGGGGGTAAAGTGATAGATGTGTTGTATTCCTCTTCTCTATCTCTATGGCCAGTTCCAGGCTTGTTTCCAACATGTCCCTCTTCAGCTCTCCTCCATCCACTCTGTACCTTTCTGTGGATGGTCTTTTCTGGCTGTGGGCATCTCAAGGTAGGAAGGATATAAGCTAACTCTACTCAAGTGGTACCCAAGCAGCTGCACAGACAAATTTCTACCACCCAGCCTGTCCCCAGATTAGCATTAGGCTCTGGGCTTCAGGGCAGTGTCTAGTACCTACTATCAATTCCTCCTCCACACCCACCCCCTCTCTCTAAATACATACATATAGCCTGACCCTCTTTTTTTTCTTTTTCTTTTAGTCAGCTGATGGAACAGTGGATTGAGCACTGAGTCTGGAGTCAGGAGAAGACCTGAGTGCAAAGATACAAATCCAGCCTCACTTTAGTTGTGTAATCCTGGGCAAATCACTGGGCCTGGCACATAGTAAACACTATATAAATGCTTCTTCCTTTCCTTTCCCTTCCCTTATCCCTGGGAAATAGAGAGGAGCACCGACAGAACAATCATGGATTGGTTACAAATGACATTATCTTTCCCCCAAACTCATGTATATGAGAGAAATGATTATTTCTCTTATATTAATCATCAATTATTGAGATTAAGGTTTTTTCTTTTTATTTCCTGATTCAGAAATAAATCAATGCAGATTATTCAATTGGTTTTTGAAAGGACATTGCTGACAGATGAGATTGTCCAAATCTTCCCTGTACATGCTTATATAATCTTGGGTGGGACCTCACCAAACTAGAAAGCCTTACAAAGAGACACTAACCTTGGTGAATTCTGACTCATTGTGGATGTAGATAAATCCCTTGGTTAACCAAGGTGGAGCAGTCTGGGAGGAGATGAGTTAAGAGTGACATAATTAAAAGCATTTCCCTTAGCTCCTTATTAGAATAGGTTCACCTCTCAAAATATTCATTCTCTTATTAACCCTTAACTAATTAAAGTTGATTGCTGCCTCTTGGGAACCCTCTCTTCCAAGGGTATATAAGCACTGAGAGGCCTTAATGGATTCCTCTTTGATTTAGTCATAATCAATAAAATTATTAATTACCCAGAAACTATATCTCTCAAACTTTTCATATGTCACAAATGTTTTCCTTCTATTTTATTTGCATTTTGTTTATGCAAAAGCTTTTCAATTTTATGTAACCAATTTTATATACTAAGATCTTTATTCATCTGTAATTATGGCATCTCCTCTGCTCTTCTAATTTGTTTGTGATATGACCTTCTTATATTTAGGTCATATCAATTTGGAACTCGTGGTATATGGCATGATTTATTGGACTAACTAATTTTTGCTAGATTGCTTCTTCAGTTTTCCCAGGAAATTTGTTAGTGACTCTTTACCCTAGTAGGTGGGATATTTGGGTGTAATGAACATCATACTATGTTTTGATTTTTCTGCTGATTGATGTTTCTATTTTTAAAATAGCTCCAAAGAATTTTGATTATCATTTTTTAGTAAAATTTGAGATTTATTACTGGTAGGTCACTTTCCTTATTTAGTTTTTTTTCCCCATTATTTTCCTTGAGATTTGTGTCCTTTTGTTCCTTATTTTTTTTTTGAGCTCTATGTAGTAGTCCTTTGGTCATTTGATTGATATGGTACTTAATTGAATTTAGTTAGTAATGTTATTTTCATTACATTGTCTCAGTCTACCCATGAGCAATTAGTGTTTCTCTAATTATTTAGGTCTGTTTTTGTAAAGAGTGTTTTGTAGTTTTATTTATATAGTTCCTATTTATACCTCAAACATCACATTTATTATAGTTATTTTGAATGGAATTTACCTCTTCTTACTGTTTTGTTGGTAATATGTAAAAAAAATTGATGATTTCTATGAGTTTATTTTATATTTGATTATTTTGCAAGTCATTAATTTTTTTTTTTTTTTGTTTGGAGATCTTGAAACCTCTAAATTAAATGACATAGGATTTGGAAAAAGTAATAAATAAGCCACCCACAATTAATACCTTCATCTCTGTTCCTCTCACTTTCTTTTTAACTCTTTTTTTTTCCTTTTTGCTTTTTTGCTGAGGCAATTGAGGTTAAGTGACTTGCCCAGGGTCACACAGCTAGGGAATGTCTTTTAAACTCTTTTCAAACTAGTTATTGACCCCATCATTCAGCTATAGCTGCTCTCCCCAAAGGTATGAATGGTCTTTTAACTGTCCCAATTTAATGGCCTTTCCTCAGTCTCATCCTTCTTGATTCCCTCTGCAAACTCTGAAACCAATGATCTTCCTCTTCTTGATAATCTCTTGATAACGGGTTTTCATAACATGGCTCTCTCCTTGTTCTTGACTGGATCTTCAGGAGATCATGTCCATGAAACATGCATGACCACAAGACATTGTCCTGGGCTCTCTTCTTTTCTCCATTCATATTCTTTCATTTAGTGATTTTATCAGCAGCTAGCTTCAATTATCATCTCTGTACAGAGGAAGCTAAGATCTATTCCTTCTTCTTGAATCTCTCTCCTGATCTCAAGTTTCACTTCTCCAAATGCCTATTACACATCTTGAACTGGATTTCCTGTGGACATCTTACAATTCAAAACTGGACTCATTATCTTTCCTTCCCCAACTCTCCTTTCTAACTTCCCCATCTATTATCCAGGGCACCTCTGTCTTCCCATTCATACAGGTTCAAAACAAGAACCACCCTCCACAGCTCATGTTCACTCTCTTGCCAAGTCTCTTCCTTTCTACTTTCAGAACATCTCTTGTATGTGCCCCTTCTCTCTTCTGACTCTGCCCCATCCGGGAACAGGTCTTACCCTCTCACTCTTGAACTATTGCACTGACCCACTTATGGGTCTTCCTGTCTCAAGTCTCCCCATGCTGATTTATTTTCCAATTGCTTGTCAAATTGATCCCCCTAAAATTCAGTCAATTCCAGGTACTCCTCAAACCTCTGCCATCTAACATCAAATCTTATTTGGCTTTCACAGCCCCCCTTCCCACATTTTCAGATTTCTCACCTTTCTCCCCTCCACTTTCTCTGGGTCCATGGTACATACTCCTTGTGGTGCTCTAGCACGTTCACTGGCTGCCTCTCTTGTCTGGATTTCTCTCCCTCATCTCTTCCAGAAAGCAAAAATTTAACTGGGACATAAAGGAAGTATGGAAAACCAGCCGCCACAGATGAGGACTCCTTAATCTCTCTCTCTCTCTTTTTTAATTTATTAAAACTTTTTATTTGTAAAACATATGTATAGGTAATTCTTCAACATTAACCCTTACAAAGCTTTCTGTTACAAATTCCCCCCCCCCACTCCCTACCCCTCCCCTAGATGGCAGGATATCCACTACATGTTAATTATGTTAAAATACTTGACAAATCGAATATATATATATATATACATATTTCCACACTTACCATTTTTGTGCAAGAAAAATCATATCTACAAGAAAGAAGAATCAGAAAAAGGAAACATAATGCAAGCAAACATCAATAGAAAGCATGAAAATGTTATGTTGTGGTCCACATTTCATATATCCCTCTCCCTGGGTGTATATGGCTTTCTTCACTGAACAATTGGAACTGGTTTGAAACATTTCATTGTTGAAGAGAGCCATGTCCTTCAGAGTTCAGAGTTGATCGTCATATAGTATTGTTGTTGCCATGTATATTGATCTCCTGGTTCTGCTCATTTCACTCAGCATCAGTTCATGCAAGTCTCTCCAGACCTCTCTAAAATCGTCCTGCTGGTCGTTTCTCACAGAACAATAGTATTCCATAACATTCATATACCATAATTTATTCAGCCACTCTCCAATTGATGGGCATCCATTCATTTTCCAATTTCTAGACACTACAAAAAGGGCTGCCACAAACATTCTTGCACATGTGGGTCCCTTTCCCTCCTCTAAGATCTCTTTGGGATATAGGCCCAGTAGAAACACTGCTGGATCAAAGGGTATGCACAGTTTGATAACTTTTTGAGCATAGTTCCAAATTGCTCTCCAGAATGGTTGGATCCTTTCACAGTTCCACCAACAATGCATTAGTGGAGGACTCCTTAATCTCAATGCCTTCCTTCTGGGATTACCCTCAATTTCTTCCTTCTAGATCTTGTTTATACTTAGTTCTTGGCATGTTCTCATCTCCATTAGATTGTGAACTGCTTGAGGGCAGAAAGGTTTGTTTTTTGCTTGTTTTTTGGTTTTCTTTGGATCCCAGTGAATGGGACCGAGCAGTGAAGTTTTCTGTTTATGCAACTAGGCCTAAGTCACATGATTTTTATTCCCAGAGCCAGAAGATGAGGTCTTGAACAATGGGTTGCAGGATGTCACATGAAGTTAGTGAAGTTACAGGAAGTGATGTCACGTGACCCACAGAAAGCAGACATCATTGGTGACCATTGGTCAAGGATGGTTATGTCCTTTTAATCTGTCCAATGAAAAGGCTTGAGTCTCTTGCTATTTAACACCTGACAAGGCGGAAGCTGGTCAGGTTCCATGAGCACATGGTGGAAGCTGGGATGCCTCCCAAGTGTGCTTGCTTGGACCTCTCCCTGTAGGGACTAAATAAATGCTTTCTCTTTTGTACCTGAAGATGTCTCTGGTTAGTTAATTTGGGGTCTTGCACCTGTCCCACATACCAGTGTTTATCACAATGCCTAGAAAATAGTAGGTGCTTAATATATACTTGTTGATTGGTTCTCTGTACTTATTGCTTCAGTTTTTTCGACTTGTTTTATAGCCACAGTAAGCATTCCTGGCACTATATAAAACAATCATGTTGATAATGGATATCCTTGCTTATTTCTGATCTTATTGGGAAGGTCTCTAGTGCTTTTCCATTACAAATAATGCTGTACCTTGATTTTACATAGATACTATTTACCACATGAAGGAAAAATCCATTTATTTCAGTGTTTTTCATCAGAAATGGCCATTATATTTTGTAAAACAAAATAAAACCCCACATAATATTTGTTTTTGGAGCTTTTATAATACTGAAACAACTTTGAATTCCCAATAAAGTTTCTGTGTGATACAACTTGATCTTTGTGGATTATTTTTATTTTATTTTTACCTTTTGCTGTAAGTTTCGCTAATAATATTTTATTCATTTTTAAAAACATTAGTTGGTCTGTTTTCTCTGTTTCTCTCTAATTGTACCAAAGAAGGAATTTAATAGTATCCTTTTTCCTGTTCTTTTCAGTTTTCGTAATACCAAAATTTTTCTTTGACTATTCCACAGCATTCACTTCTAAATTGATTGGGTTCTGTTTCTTTTCTGCTCTGGATGTCAATTTATGGCTTATTCTATATCTTTTTCTCAGACTTGGCCTTTTTTCCTTCCTTTCTCCCTCCTTTCCACTCCGCTCCTCCCCCCCTCCTTTTTTGTCTAGGGGCTATCACTGGCTCTGATAAGCATGGGAACTTTGACTTGCTCCTTTTCCAAAATGGATTGCTTTACTCCCCTTTTCCTTAACTAACCTGGTGTGAGCCTCCCTTTTCATCCTCCAATCTTATGAGCTCATCATTTTAATACTGAAGTTTAGCAGGGACACCTGGCAGTCTAGTCACTGCAGCTCAGAACTCCCAAACTCAAAAGACGGGCCAGCCTGGGAGGAATCATGAGTATTCAATCCCTCATCTGGCAGTTTGGGTTCTTTAAATTCTCTTTTGGTCTTATTCATCTGGTTGTTTTTATATTTTTTCAGTTATTCATTAATTTCTTTTAAGTTTTTAGTTGTATTAGGTAATTCAACCAGACAATTTCTGGTAGTTGCCTTGATTTTATTTTCCTTTGTGAATTCTTTTTCAGGCTGGCATTGGCAACTTTATTTTCCTCTCTTTTTAATCAGTCAATGATTTCCTTATTTTATTGGTTATTAAGCCAACCTCCTACAATCTCTGTATTCAATTTTGATAATCTTTGATTTTTGGATTTTGTTTTTAGTTGGATTTTGATTTGTTACTTCTCTCTGGTTGCATGACCTGTTCATTGCTGTTTTTTCTTTCTTTCCTTTTTTGTTGGTGAAGGTATTTAGTAATGTACATTATCTCCTAGTACTATGGCTGCATCCCAAAATTTGTGTGATTTCTACTTTTTGTCATTTTTCTCCATAACATTATTTATTGCTTCTGTGATCTGTTTTTTGGCCTACTAATAATTTAGTAAAGATTACATTATTTAGTCTCCATTTAGAAAGGGTTCAATGTTTTTATGGAAATGTTTTGCATAACTTCACCTGTAGTTGATTGATGGGGACAGGATTGGGGATAAGGGAGAGAATCTGGAATGTAAAAGTTTTAAAAACAAATGTAAAAAGAAATTATTGTAACTGGGGGAAAATATTAAACAAATTTAAAAATAGAAAAAAAATATGAAAGGTTTCAGACTTAAATGGGCAAGATTACCAAGTTGTTGGAAATTGGATGTGGCTGCCAACTGTGCTGATAAAAGAGTAAATGTAAAGAAAAAAGAGATGCCAAAGAGAGTGAAGGTGGTGTAAAGCATAAAGGTATATGATAAAAAATAAGAATAGAGAGCAGGTATAATATTATAGTGATTTGTACTGAGTGTGTGATAGTTCTATTTTTGACCCAGGCAAATGACTACTACTTAGGCTGCTCTCCTTCCCTCCACAAAGAAAAGATATAAGGGTTGGGAAACCCTTCATACTTTTCAGGCTTCCCAGGAACAATGAAAAAGTTCAATGAAAAACTGGAAAAAAGCTTTCATTGTGAAACCCAATAAGACAGCACATTTGAAGAACCAGAGGAAAAAAACCTCATTTGTTTCAGAAGGCTGAAGAGGAAAAGGAAGGAGAAAGAAGAGAAGAATATGATGATTGATACCTCTCAGCTAAGAGGAACTGAGGCAACTAGTTAATTGTCAATCCATTAAGAACAATAGAGGTCTGTTTCCTCCCTAGGTTATGTATCTGCTCTATAAATCAGTCAGTAAACAATCCTTTATTAAATCTCTTTTTACAAACCAGGCACTGAGCCAAAGACTTGGTGACATAAAGACAAAAATGAAACAGGCGCTTCCATTCTAGTGGAGGTGACAAATTGTACATAAAGCAATATAAAATAAATACAGGGTAAATTTAACAAGGGGGAGGAACTGGCATCTGGGGAGGATTAGAAAGGCTTAATGTAGAGGGTATCATTCAAGCAGAGCTTTGAAGGAAACAAGGTATTCTAAAAGGCAAAAATGATTAATAATCATATGAAAAAAATGTTCCAAAATCACAAATAGTTTTATCTCTACTAATCTTATACCCTAAAGGAGTATAAGAAAGAAGGAAAGGAACCATTTGTATAAAAATATTTAGAACAGCTCTTTTTGTAGTAGCCCCATACTGTAAACTCATACGTGCCTACCTATTGGGGAATGGATAAACAAATCATGGCATATGAAAAATGTAATTTTATAATCATTCCATAACAAATGGCAAAATGGACAGTTTCAGAGGAAACTGGGATGATCTCTATAAGCTACGAAGCAACAAGAGCAGAACTAGGGGAACAATTTATATGATACATTTATACAGGAACCATTATTAAGAAAAATCACTTTGAAAGGCTTTAGAAATCTGATAAGCCCTAAGTCCAGAGGAGCAAAGGAAGATGCACCTACTGCCAGAGACAAACATTTGTGGTCATGGCCACTGTGGAAATTTATTTTGCTGGATGATGTTATGAGAACTAGAGACTGAACATGGAGTATCCTGTATGGGGACCAGCAAGACGACCAGTTTGCTTGTCTTTATAACTGCGGTTCTATTTATGCCTCACTGGATACACATAGGCCCTGTCTGCAGACCCTGCTCAGGTCCTTGATCATTTCTAAGCTCACCATGGCACCTCCATAAGCCTTAATTGACTCCTTCCCTCAGCTTCCTCTCTCCTTTGATTGGAGGGGTGGAAGATGGACATCCAGACTCTTTCCAATGGCTTTCCCTCCAGAGGGCAGAAACTGGACTCGGCTCCCTCCACCTGCTGTTCCACTTGGTTTCAACTCCCCCAAGTCTGGCAGAGCCTTCCCCTCTTCCCCAGATGCCTTTCTTTAGATTGTAAGCCCCTTTGGGGCTGGTGCTGTCATTTTACTACTCTATCTCCAGTACTCAGTACAGTGCCTGACACATCAAAGGCATTTAATATTTATTGGACTGGATCCCAAGAACACAGGACCATAGAGATGAAGGGCAGCCTGAGGCAGACATGATGTAGTGGCCAAGGGTGGAAGGCCTGAGGGGTTTTTGAAGGATACAGAAGGATGGGGCCCAGTAGTGAGAGAAGGTGAGATGGTGATGGGGGAAAAAGTCTGCCATTTTTCCATTATGAGACAGTAGTGCCTTTGGAAAGGTGACAGGAGGCAAGGGTGACAGGAGGTTAGCAGACAGCCCAGACTAAGCAGCTGGTTGGTTGCTGTCATTTGTTCTTGTTCTCCAAGAGGAACAAAATGACATCACTATGTTGGAGTCAAATTATGGCGTGTCCCACTGTGGCTCATCAGACAAATAAGAGCTTGAAATGACAACCACAGGTCAGGCACAAATAGTCCATATAAACATTTGGAGCAGATACTCTGAATTTTCACATTTCAATTCTGCTTTGCTCATAGAGCACAGAGGCTCCTTTGGTGCCAGTACGCCATGCTGGGTGGTCCTATGCCAGTGAATCCAATGTCGCACAATCAGTTCTAAAGTTCTTCAGAAAGACCTTGAAAGTGCCCCTGTAGCAGTACTTCTGGTCACTGTGTGAATTGTCTGTAAAATAGTCTTTTAGGAGAGAGTAAATTTGGCATTTGAATAATATGGCCAGCCCATTGGAGTGGAGCTCTCTGCAGTAACATTTGAATGCTTGGCAGTTTAACTCAAGAAAGGACCTCAGCATCTGCTACCTTATCCTGTGAGGTAATCTTCCTAAGATGATTCAAATGCAAGCACTTCGGTCTCCTGGCCTGGCGCTGGTAGACTGTCCTGGTGGCACACAACAATGAGGTGAGCACAAGGGCTCTGTACCTTCAGTTTGGTAGTCAGTCTCATCCCTTTCCTCTCCCACACTTTTCTTTGGAGCCTCCCAAACACTGAGCTAGCTCTGGGAATGCATGAATTATTATCAATGTGGATGTCCCTGGAAGGTATCCTATCAAGGTGAGTGAATTATCCACAATATTCAGAACTTCTCCATTTGCTGTAACTCATGGTTCCATGTGTCGATGGTGTAGTGCTGGCTGATGCAGAAGTCCTGTCTTCTTGGTGTTAATTGTTAAGCCCAAATTAGTACTAATCAAAGGAACATGAGAATGGAGTCACCCCAAGATCTCAAGTCCCTCACCTTGCTTGAAATCACCCTCCTGGGGCCAGGTGCAGGATGGCCTTCTGACATTGTTTTTTCACTTGAGCACTCTCTGTTTGCTCCACAATGGACCTGTCTTTCCTAAAATTCCTAGCTCTTGGGCAGCCAGAGTCTGGGAGAAGCTGTGAGTGTAGTTTTGGGATAGGAGATCTTCCTTCATATAATGATTTAATCCCTTTTTTAAGTCTATGCCTTCTGAGTAAAAACTACACATAGCAAGTATATTTCTCTCTGGAGTTGAGCCATTATGCTGGGCTCTTTTAACAAGTTTTAATGAAACACAGCTGACCCAGTGAAGAAGGAGGTGTTTTCCAAGGGATATCAGGACTTTGAGAGCTGGTTTGACTGGATGAATTTGAACTAAATGACCATTACATCCCAGACAGGAATAAAATTAGGGGCTCAAGGTCCATAGGTTTCTGGGAACCAGAGAGCCTCTTACTTCCTCAGAAGTCTCTGTGGTTGGGAGGAGCACCTGACCATGGAGTGAAACAGGAACTCACGTAAGCCTGGTTCTTTGGGTGAATAGATTAGGTTATTGGCAGCAGTGCCCCTTGGTGATTAGACAAACTAATGATAATGACATCGTTCAAAAGGTGGAGGAAATGAAGAAGCTCTGCTCTTCTGAACCCCACAAGGAGGAACTGGTTCCTCACTCATCAATTCTAATAGTAAAGATGGGAAATCAAGGCTTGAGATACACATTCCAGGGAGGAGCTTGCCAGGACTCCTCTTCACAAGGACGGATTCTAGAGTTGGGCTGATAAATGTTTAACCAAAAGCCTTCCAAAAAAAAAAAAAAAAAAGAGGAGGCACAGTATCTTTTTAGGTTGAATTGGTGCTGCTGACATCTTTCATTCACTTTCATAATTCCAGATAATCACAAAACCGTAAATCAGACTTGGATTTGTGTTGGTTGACTTCTGAAGTAAAAATACTTACAATGAGAACTTAGCAAGCACTTCCTGGCTTCTGCCAGGACAGGCTGACTCCACCATAGTCCTGACTGTCTCCAGGGCTATGGCTGTGGAGGACCAGGCTGGACGAAGGGCTGCCGTGGAGTTACCTGCTTATCAGTGGCAGTTGGCCAAGGGTTGATAATAGTGGGGATGGTACAGAAGGTGGAGTCAGTGCAGATAACGGAGAATAAGTACAAAAGAATGGGGTAGTTGGTCCTATAAAAGTAGTTCCCAGAGTGCTAAAATGCATAAGGAGCTGAGACTTGTAAGGAATGCAGAAAGGAGCATCACAGAAAGCTGGTTTTGTTTTGTTTTTAAAGTTATGTTCAGGAAAAGAGAAGAATCAAAGCCATGATAAGGATGCAGCTCAGGGGAGCTGTAGAGATGCTAACTGAGGATGGGACAAAAGTAGAACTATTCAATTTTTATTTTGTCTTGGCTTCCTTTTTGAAGGGGACTACTATTTGAGCTGAGAAATGTAGAACACAAATTCAGGGAAAGCAAGAGACACCTTAGAGAAGTTAAGGCCACGACCCACTGTGGACCCAAATTGTGAGAGCCTGGGAAGGTTGCATAGGCCCAGGAAAGGCCCAGGTTGTCCTGGCTGTGATTTCTTATAAAAGGAACCAGAGGGCAGTCCTAAAGGAGACTGACCTTGTCTTTGATTCCTGGCCACATTTGTTAGAGGCCTCATTAGGGAACACTAGAAAAATGTCCACGTGGCTTTATCAATGCAGGTCATCCAACCCTGATGAGAGAATGAGGGTGTTTCTGAGTCTGATTATTTGTTCTGTTCTGTTGATTGACTTAAACACTACTCCCCCCTCTCCACTCCCTGCCCCCCCTCCCCAGTGCCAAATCATTTTGATGATAAGGGCTATGAGATGTACTTTTGTGCTATTCCTTTTTTTCTGCCTCTCCCCCCTCCCCTTTATTTCCTTAGAGATTCTAGGCTTTTTGTTCCTCTGAATGAATTTTGTTATTGCCTAGTTTTGCCAAGTCATGCTTTGGCAGTTGGATCCAGCATTTGTAGAGACGCATTTCATAAATCTGGACTTCTCCAAGAAGGCAGAACTTAATGAGTCCTGGGAGAGCAGGGGCTGACTTCTGTCTTGTGTTCCTTGTGCTTAGCTCAGTGCCGGGCACCCACTAGGCACTTAAACGCGTACTGGCTGATTCCCCAAACTGTTTAACTTTTGTCCATGTTCTCAGTCAACAGAGATTTCAGAACTCAGTATGTGCTAGGCATAATGTTAAGCACTGATAATACAAATAAAATCAACAACAACAAAACCCAAGTCCTTATCCTCAAGGAGCTACCTTCTAATGGGAGAAAACATATAAAAGAAAGCCTAAAAGTGATGGTGTGAAAGATACTCACGATGTATTGGGAATAGCAGAGAAAATCCTGAGCCCAGACACAGAGAGGATGGACAAACCTTGCCTGTGTGCCCCCCTGAAATGTAGTTCTGGGAGAAGCCGTCCACTCAGAGAAAGGACCTCAAAGTCTGGGGGCACTTCCAAGGCCTGGAGAGAACTTCAAGGAGGAAGAAGTTTCTGGGCTATGGGGTGTACCCCAAGGTTCTCCCCAAAGCTTGTGAGAATGGAGCACTGTCTACCTATCTTCTCTCACTTCTGCCATGTGATCATCTCCATTTTTTCTTCACTAATGTGCTTGGTTTGTAAATTATGATATAATCAATTAAATAATTTAGCTAGTACTATCATTTTTACTACATTCATACACTGTGAGCAATATACAGTTTTCCAATTATTTGTTTATATATTTCTGCAAAAAGCATTTTGTAATTGTATGTTACACATAAATATATAATATAAATTATATACACAATAAATATAAATATATAAATATACACCTAAGTATATAATCATATATATGAGAAATATAAACATATAATTATACATTAGATATAAATATATAATAAATATATGTATAGACATATACAATATAAGTATGCATATATGTGTATGTATTCACATGAATACATATGTATGAATATACACATGCATATGTATATGTGTATACGGGTATAGATAAATACATTATCTTTTCTCCTTAACCAATTTTCCATGGCTCTATTACAGTTATATATGGCTGTATTACTAATGTAATACAGCAGTCAAATGACAATGTATCTAGAATACTTTGTAAATCCTTAAAGTATTATATAAATGTTGGTTATTATTATTATTTTTATTGAATTTCAACTCAATACTTCATGGGCATTTTCCATAGTTTTTCTTAGTCACCTAGATTTACAAACTAACGTTATTCTTAACTCTCCTCTTCTCACCTCTCCCATTCAATAAACTGTCTCTATACCAGTTATTATACCACATCTTCCTCTCTCTAGAATGGAAGTTATAATACATGCAGCTCTTATCGTATGACAACAGTATGAAAATCAGGTGACATCGGATTAGTTCAGCCTTTTATGAAATCTTAGAACAATAGAAATTGCAGCTATGATTGTTATTGACTTCAATAAAATTCTAGCCCATCACTCCTGGGAAGGGCTTAATCTGGAGTTCTGGAAGGTTTGACAGCTGAGCACAAATCCTAACAAAATGGAGAGGCTTGGACTATGGGTCCAACAATGGATGGTCTGTCCCAGAACCAACAGGGCCCACTAAATGATGAGCTCAAGAGTAGATGGTGAGTAGGGGATGGATGTTGTTTTGTTCTTCAGTTATTCAAAAAAGTTTAGAAATATCTCAATCTGCATAATGGAGGACTCACCCACACTGTAATCCTCAAGAGAACTCAGGTATATTTAATGCTCTTCCTTTAGGTCTTTTGAATAGGAGCAGACCTCTCCAGCCTATGGTACCAATGTGATAAAGCATATCCATCCTGTTAACTTTTCAAAACTCAAAGGTATATCTTTTAAAGGATCATTGCTGTAACCACACAAAATAAAGTAACTGGACTCCTGGATTGCTTACCATGCATTTCCCCAGCACATGCTGAAAATCTGCAATCATTGCATTTGAAAGAGGAAAAGGTTCTTGTAAAATCAAGGGATTTTCAGAATAAGTTTTGCTCACCTAAAAAAAGCAATAAAAACACTAATTTATAATTAAATCTATTGAAAAATAACTGAAAAAGTACAAACATAAATTAAGGCACATTTCAGGTCCATAGCAAAGGCTTAACGAATGATACAGGATTTCTAATCCTTTAGAAGCATCATATGCCTGGTATTTAAAAATGTGTCCAGATTGCCTTTGTCCTGGCTATCTCAGCTCTGTAAAGTGAGGGAACTAGACTGAATGATGTCCAGTCTTTCTCCAGCCTCTTGCTTCCTTCCTTCGAGACCTAGGGGAATTTACTTGTGGGTGAGATCAGGTCATCTCTTCTGGCTGAGTTGAACCCCCTCCCCTACTCCTAGATGGAGAACACTTTAATTCTATGCATTTTGTGGTATGTCTTTGATTTCTGTTTGCTATCTTCCTGGATAAATGGCTTTACTCATTATTTACCACCACCACTATTATTAACTAGCCTTCTATATGCCAGGCACTGTGAAAAGAGTGATGGTGAGTAGACCCATAGAGCAACTGGTTGATATGTTCTTGCCAGGAATGGTGTGGATTTGGTTACTGTTCAGAGAGCCCCCACAGCAGGTTCTACAAGGCAGGGGACTGAGGGGCAGGAGGGAGGGTCTCAGGCAGCATGGTGGCTCTGGGGCAGTTCTGGAGAGTTATTGCCAATCAGAAGCATGCTGGCATCTGTCGGCTCTCACCCTTTCTCAACTGCAGGCTGTCATCACTTCTTACCAAGAGCTTCTAAATTGGCCCCCCTGCCTCAAGGCTTTTCCTGTGCACCATACACACAGCTGGCCACATTTCCTGCAGTGCAGGGAGATCCGGTCCTTAAACTCCAATGTAATTCCTTTATTTGGCTTTTAAAGCCCTTTGCAAACTGGCCCTGACCTAGCTCTGTAATCTTACAATAAGCCCCTTCCTGCCCTTCTAGTCCAGCCAAAGAACTCTTTGCTCTGGCACGGTTTACCAGGCTTGCTATTCTCTCTCCACACAAGGTAAACTGAGCTTTTCAGAGCCCCCTTCCTAAGACCCTCCTTGTCTCCCCTACTCTTTATGAGCTTTGTTATGCTTACTTATGTAAATGTTGCAGCCTTCTCCCCACTCCCCCATCCCATGGGAGAGCTCCTTGAGGTCGAAGATGGTTTTATTTTTGACTCTGTCTCCCTGGGGCCTACCTCAGTACCTGGCATATAGTGGGAATTTAATCATGTTTGTGGATTAATTATCATATAGGTTCTACCAGTAAGTGGCCATGTGAATGTTGATTGTGTGCCTTTGATTTAGAGATTAAGTCCTGCAACAAAAGCTTTAGCACATTTGAATCAGCTTGAGCAGAGGCAGCATTTAATAGGTTTTTGTTGTTCTGTCATGTCTCACTCTTTGGAGTTTTTTTGGTAGACATACTGGACTGGTCTGTCATTTTCTTCTCCAGCTCATTGTACAGAGGAGGAAATGGAGGCAAACAGGATTAAGTGACTTGCCCAGGGTCACACAGCTTGGCAGTCTCTGAGGCTGGATTTCAACCCAGGAAGATGAGTCTTCTTGATTCCAGGCTCTACATTCTCTCCACTGTGCCACCTAATTGTCTTCCATTTAATTGGGATTGGACAACAAAAAATGAGGGTCGATACAAATGACTCATGGATGCAACTTTTGAGTCATGACAGTCTGGCTTATTGATTTTTCCATAAATTCACATTTGTTGCTCTAATTTGAATCATACATTTGTAAATAAAAATGAAGACTGAGTTTGTTCATTCTTTATCTCTGGTCAGGAAACCACACGATATTTGAACCACTGGGAGGTCAAGATTGTGTGTTTGGTTCACAACACTGCAAGGATACTTTTGACCAACAACAAAACAAGGAAAAATAATATAGGCAATGATCCTATATAATATCCACTTGTTAGTTTCAGTTATATATGTGTACATCCATACACATATTTCAATAGGTGAAAGAATATATGTGATTTCATCTGTTAGAGCATACCCTCTCTCAGTAGAAATCACCATCTCTCCATGTCTTGGTGTAGACAAAAGAATGTGGTATGGTGGGCAATTCTTTGGGTAGGAGCCATTCTGAATTTAGCTGAGCTGCTTCTTGGATCACAAATACACCTCCTTCCACTGCCCAGAGGCAGCTAGGTGACTCAGGGAATAGAGCCCAGAGCCTCCAGTCAGGAAGACTTATCTTTTGGTGTGTATGTGTGTGTATTACAAAAACATACAAATATATGTGAAGATTCTTTGTTATTCAAGGAGCATTGAATGCACTTTCTAATTACACTCAATATTATTTTGTAATTTTTGATAGCAATTTATTTTTCCAAATATATGTAAAGATAGTTTTTAACACTCATTTTTTGTAAAACTTTTGTGTTCCAAATTTTTCTTCCTCCCTCATCTTCTCCTTCCTAACAACAATCTGAACAACAAGCAATCTGAACAACAAGCAATCTGAAATAGGTTAAATATGTGCAATTCTTTTAAACATATTTCCATGTTTTGCAATAAAAATCACATCAAATCATGGTACATGGCAACAAGAAGACTACATGATGATCAATTCTGAAGGACATGGTTCTCTTCAACAATGAGATGTTTCAAACCAGTTCCAATTGTTCAGTGATGAAGAAAGCCATATACACCCAGAGAGAGGGATGTGAAATGTGGACCACAACATAACATTTTCATGCTCTCTATTGATGTTTGCTTACATTATGTTTCCCTTCTCAGATTTTTTTTCTTGTACAGAAAGATAACTGTATAAATATGTATACACATATTCAATTTGTCAAGTATTTTAACATAATTAACATGTATTAGACTTCCTGCCATCTAGGGGAGGGGATATGTAGGGGGGAAAAATTTGTAACACAAAGTTTTGCAAGAGTCAATGTTGAAAAAGTACCCATACATATGTTTTGCAAATACAAAGCTTTAATTAAAAAAAAAGAAAAAAGAAAAATTGCATCAAAAGGGAAAAAAACACAAGAAAGAAAAAAAAAACAAGAAAACTACAACAACAAAAAGATGAAAACACTATGCTCTGATCCCACATTCAGTCTCCATAGTTCTCTCTCTCTCTGGATGTAGATGGCTCTTTCCCCAAAGACTCATCTTCTTGAGTTCAAATCCAGCCTTAGATGCTTACTTGATGGGTGATCCTGGGCAAGTCACTTAACCCTGTCTGCCTCAGTTTCCTCATCTATAAAATGAGCTGGAAAAGAGATCTCAAACCACTCTAGTGTCTTTGCCAAGGAAACCCCAAAGGGGTCATGAAGAGTGGGACATAACAACCACCACCACTCCCCAGCTCAGGTTCAAAGTCTTTCTAGCTTGGTATAAGATTTGCTACAGAATTAACCTCATCCACACAGATATGCACATACACACACACCCCTCCCCCTCAGACCTATGATTTAATTGATGAAGACAGCTTCTGATCATGATTCTCCCTCTCCCCAATAGACATCAGCACCTGCTTAGCATCTCCTAGACTGCTGGGGCCCAAAGCTGTACTCTGAAGGAAGACTTGGACTCAGGTCTTCCTGACCAGCTCTCTATTGGCTATACTGCTCTCTCCTATGCACACACACGCACACACACACACACACACACACATGATAAACATTAATATCGTGAAACACTCGACATGTGTCTGTCATGTAATGCATTCTTAGAGAATTTTCCAGTTGAAAAGTATCCTAATTTTCCTGAAAATGGTCATTCCTTGGTTTTTTTCATCCACCCAGGTAAGTGAGTCAGACAATCTTTTTTCAGAAACATTCTCCAGAGGAAAGATACAAAGGCAGGGGCAAAGGTGAAGGGTAAGATTGAGGATTTCTGAAATCTTTGTAGACTACTAGTGTACTATTTTCCATCTACTCAATGCTAATTTTTATAGTCAGGGTCCTAAGTATTTGGGAGGTTAGCTTGCTTATTTCACACATAAATCTAAACACAGAAATCTTACAGAAATTTGGTAATTCAAATAAAGTTCTTAAATAGCTTAAAAAATTCCTTACCTCATCAAGAAATGCAGTTGGTAAAGTAACATCCAAGGGATTGTCTGTGGCGCACAAGAAAGTGATTCCATCAATAAAGAGAGTATGGTAGACATAGCTTTGAAAAGATACGTACATTTACATCATAATTTTGCAGAAATTCATTTATCTACTCTATATTTAATGTACGAAATTAAAGAAAGGCATGTAGCTTAATCAAGCTGTCTTTATCTAGGAAACTCTAGCTGTGAAATATCTGACATTTTCCAAGTTAACTCCAAATGGAATACCTACTTTACACCATGGAAAGCACAGAATTTTTAGCTTGCTCAAAAAATAATTCAGTTGTCGCCTCAGATATGAGGCATTTTCTGTTTTTTCTGGAAATCAATTTTTTACTTAATTATGTATATATCTTCTTCACAACCCTCTCCATTTCCCTCTACTCTCTAGATCATAAGCTTCTTGAAGACAGGATCACTTATTTTATCTTTGTAGGTCCTTCATTTTGCAAGGTGCCTAATCAATCTATTTTGAAATTAAATTTAACATATTTGACATTTGAAATTACTTATTTTGACACTTGATTGAAATGACAAATTTTGACATTACTTATGTTCTACACCAAATGATATCTCAATCAAAGTATACATTTCAAAATGGTCCTGCCAGATGTTCTTCATTTGCCTTTGGGGTGGATACTGGTTGACTAGGAAAATCTTCATCTGATTAACCATCTATTTACTTTTGGAGGGATTGATTTCCAGTGCTAGCCTTAAGAGCCTAGAGTAGGTGCTTGAAATGGACTTGTGGACTTGCAGCTCACATTTTTGGCAATTGTTTACCCTGAGAGACAGGGAAAACTGGAGAGAGGTCCCTTTGGCACATCCCCTAATGCCTCAATCTACAAAGCCATTCTATCTTTTAATTAAATTCCAGTTTTTGATAGATTCCCCAATCTAGGAGGTCAGAAGGCAGCCCAGGAATAATTTAGGAGTAAATTTATCATGTGATAGCCTTCGTTTTTAATGAGGGGCCATTAATACTGCTCAGTCTGGTCCAGGAAGGACTAGTCTTTGCATAAGAAGGAGCTGTTACCAAACTTTAGAATCATATATATGGTCCAGGATAAAGTAGAAATGACAAATGTATCCTTTTCATATATGAATTCTCAGTAGTCTTTTACATTACAATATATAGTCATTACTTCCACATAACGACTTTCCCCATTGTGGTTCTGATAATTTTGGGGAGTTTTGCAGAAGCCACAGACAACATACAAAGGCCAGTAGACAATAGAGAAAAGGTTTAGAAACTCACAATGCTTAAATTAAATATGTTCTATTGTATAATAATAAATTTTATCTTTTAATGCTGCAACTATACACAATTTCTTCTCTGATATGAAGGGAAGGTCCAAAAATTTTACTTGGATTTCCCAGATGGCAGAGATACAACTCTCCTAAATCTTATAATGTGGAAAGGACAATTGTTCTCACTTAAATTTTTGTTGATGATAAATGCATATATCTTTCCCTCTAAAACATCTTTATTTTTAAATCTGGATATTGTTGAGAAAAAGTTCCTAATTTTTTTCAGTAATCAAGGTAGTTGTTACTGTGAATAACTGGCATGATATGAAGGAAAGGGCTTGATAGTTCAAATTGTCTTTAGTACAATGGAGCAAAACTACAGTTAGTCTAATTAAAGTCATTTTACCGTAGTGTGTAATATGCACCCTCTCTATTTTTGAGCAGTGAGATCATTAAATGAAAACTACTAAAAAATAATTTGTGCAGACCACAATTCTAGAAATACACCCCTTACCTTCCAATTCGTGCTGTGGTCTTTTTCTCAGCCTTTAGAAGAACTAGTTTTAGCACTGATGAAACTGCATCCTAAAAATAAACTATTAATGTTCAGTCTGTTGTAGAAAAACAAATAGAAGATGTATAAATATAGACTTGTTCTTCCTTAATAAATTAACTGGATCATGGTAAGTTTAGCTTTGTTTGTGAGTAACAAACATCATGCTTATTATAAATATTCATATCCACTGGAATACAAAAGGATATAAATCATAGATAAATAATCCATACAAGAAAATCATCAGTCTTGTTGCATCAAAACCATGTTTTGATATGGTTTCTACCACGTAAAGGACCATCTAATCACGCTGTGGATTTTCATCAGCACCAATCACTAGGAGGCCAATTTAACTGGGCACATCATTTTCACGGAATTACTGTAAGACATCTCAAATTCTCATCTCAGCCTCTATCTCTGTCCAGACTCAAGGGCTTAACTGAAACTAAGCAAAAAAAAATTCTATTCATAATGATTCATTGCTTTCTTCTAGAAAGACAAACAATTGCCAAGTGCCCTCTCTACTTCTCTTTTCAAATAAAAATATCAATCACTTCTATACTAGCCAGTGGGCCTCAAACCTTTTTCTCTTGTCAAATGCCCTGAGGAATCCTGCACACTGAATTTTGTGTCAACAGAAAGGACTATGTGGGCATATGCCTTTCAGAAAGAGCCTCCACTTTCGTCTGGTGTCTTGCAGGCTCATGGCCAGATCCTACCCCTAGCCACTGAAACTGATTAATCACAGCCCTTCTTCTACCTCCCAAATTTCTTCCCCTGAGATTCAATACTCTAGTTCAATACCCTAGAAAGTAACCCTGGCAAATTCTGGGTCATTGTTAGGAAAATGGGAAGAGTGGGGCAAGTCAGAAATGGCAGTGCCTCTTTCCAAATGGAATTACCAGCATCACAGATCCAAAGCCTAAAAAATTCTCAGAGTCCAACTTTCTAATTCTCATCTCACGGATGAGGAACTGAGGCCTAAGGAGATTGTGAAGTCACAAAAGTAGGGTCAATAGGGGAAGATTTAAAGTAAGGCCAGAACTATTACTTTTTATAATAAAATAATAATAATACCAGTTTACATTTATATAGTATTTACTACATACCTGTATATGCTGAGTGTTTATAACTAACATCAATATATGGTTTACAACATACCAGCACACTGCTAAATTGCTGGGGTTTTTGTTGTTTGTTTTGTTTTTTAAACAAAGATCTCATTTGCTCTTCATAATCACCCTAGGAGTTGGAAGCCATGATGATCCTTGTCATACAAATAAGGAGACTGAGGCAATCAGGGTCACACAGCTAGTGAATGGTACTAGAAGACCTTGATGGATTTTCACATTCTGATTCCTTTTAGTTTCATACTGGTTGTAAATCTTGGCCCCCATTAAGCTGTCCCTTGAGGTTTATGGAGACAAAGATCTTCCCCCCTCCTACCAATTTATTTTGAACCAAACCTGTGGTTTTAATTGCATGGGGGACTTCTTTTATCGTCATCTTGTAACTTGCTTTGGAATATATTGTAGTCTTTAAAAATTTTTTTTCCAAGTGAAAATTATGTATATTCTAAAAGCATATTAACATTCAGTTAAAAAAAAAGTTTTAAATTCTCTTCTTCCCTCTGTTCCTCTCCCCTCCTGCAGCAGGCAAGCAATTTGATATAGATTATATATGTGCAGTCATGCAATATATTGCAGCCTTTTAGGAAGCTCCTGGACCACCTGCCAGGGTCTTAGGCCATCATGGGTCAGCTCCTTCCTAGGCTGCCTCTCCCACAATAGGGAGGAACCTTGTGCTTTCATTCATTCAATTCCCTCTACTCAGGACAGGCCCCATTTTCTTTGAAATTGATCATCTCTTGGAACTAACTGTTCAGGGCCCTGAGGGTTGAAATTACTTAACCAGAATGGGTCAGAAATAAGATTTGAAATCTAGCCCTTTCTTCTTGGGAGAAGGTAGCACACACTACAACGCACCCAAACTAAAGGGGATATTATCTTTAAAGCACTTAGTCGTTGTGCCTGGCATACAGTAGGCACAAGATAAATACTCCCTTCCTTTTTTTCTTTCTTCCTTCCTTAATGCAGCATCCCAGAGATTTAATACTGCACCAAGAATTTTGGGACACGATAATCTGAGGAAATACAAGCTAAAGGCAGGAATTGGGTGGATACCCTAGATTTACACCTGGTGGATAAATAAGATACAATGTTTATTAAAAATATTAACTATACAATAAAATGCAGTTTAATTAATTTAATTAAATGTAAATTAAATTGAGGTGGAGTGTTAAAATTTTTTTCAATCAGAGAGCTGCCAAAGACCTGGGAGTGGGATTAAGGGGGATTCACTTTCCCTTTCAATCAGTAATTTATACTTGTGGGTTTTCTGGTACCTCCACTTTCCCTCGGGGTTCTGTGTTAAGCAACAAAGCTTTTCCCTGAAGCCCGACAGCAGAGAGGACAACTAGGGAAGAAGAGGCCTCGGGTTTCAGAGGACCCCTGGACACGTGGTGGGGCAGGGAGTTCGCCTAGCAACGAGCGAGCTAGGCGGGCCCTGTGGCCCGGAGGGGTGGCTACCTGATAGGAGCCTCCAGTCAGGGACAGCTCGGCCAGGATCACCCGGCCATTAGCAATGCAGCTGTACGTGATGGTCATTGCGGTTCCGAGCCTGCTGGTGGCGGCAGCAGGAGCCTTAGCCTAGCCAACCGCCCTCAACGGCTGAAGAGGCTCCCGCGCAGGCGCAGTGTTGCCGAGGTGGGGCCATGCATGGGTGGAGCCATGGGTGGCGGGCCAGTAAGGCTAGGAAGAGGGCGGGACAGCGGGGTGAGGGGCGGGGCTTCACAACGAGGGGTGGGGCAACAATTTGGGGGCGGGATTTCACTCTGAGGGGCGGTGCTGCATCTGGAGGCATAAGATTACTACAGAAAGTAGTTCCTCCCGCAGAAAAAATATAATTCCTCAGTGCCTGAAATAAAAAAATCTCTTATTGTAAGATGAGGAAAATAATCAAATAATATTTGTAAAGTGCTTTGCAAAACTTAAAATTCTGGCTATCATTATTAGCTTATTAAATGTTCTATCTTATTTTTATATTTTTATCTACTTTAACCTTTGTCTTTGTCGCTCTGCTCTCCTCTCTTTCTCCTCTTTCTCTTTTGCTTTTCTTCCTTTCCTCCCTTCTTCCCTTTCTCCCTCTCTCTCTCCTTTCTTTACTTTTTCTCTCCGTGCCTCCTCCCTCCCTTTCTTTTTCCTCCCTCCCTCCCTTCTCTTTCCTCCCTCCCTCCCTCCCTTCCTCCCTTCCTCCCTCCCTCC
>JAJPUD010000970.1:84740-101990 GCA_023553655.1 Myrmecobius fasciatus
CCGTCCTTCCTTCCTTCCTTCCTTCCTTCCTTCCTTCCTTCCTTCCTTCCTTCCTACCTTCCTTCCTTCCTTCCTTTTTCCCTCCCTTCCTTTTTCCTTCTTTCTTTTCTCCCCTTCTCTCTCTCCTCTTCCTTTTCCTTTTTCTCCTCTTTCTCCCTCCCTCCCTTCTCTCTCTTTTCCCCTGTCTCCTTCCTCTCCCCCTCTTTCTTTCCTTCTCTCACTTCTCCTCCTTCATTCTCTTTCCTATCTACTCTCCTAGACAAGGATGCATTTAACAGCTCCAGGCTCAATAAAACCAGACAGAGCATCCCAGTTATAACACCACCTGCATCTCTGTGGAACCATCTGTGCTTCCTTTGTACTGTGTTTCAGTCTTTTGTTTAGGAAAGGCAACTTGGCACGTGGTAGGAAAAAGAATTTTCAAAATGTCTATTCTCTAACAGGGTAGCTAGGTGGTACAATAGATAAAGTGCCAGGCTTGGAGTTAGCAAGACTCATCTTCCTGAGTTTAAATGCACCCTCAAACACTTACTAGCATCGTGACTTTGGGTAACTTAATCCTATTTGCTTCAGTTCCTTCATCCGTAAAAACAAGTTGAAGAAGGAAATGGCAAACCACTCCAATATCTTTGCCAGGAAAACCCCAAAAGGAGTCACCGAGAATAAGACATTATTGAAAAACTACTAAATAACAACAAACATAAACAACAAATAAACATAAAGGCACTGTATGAGATGTTGGGTACACAGCTAATATAATAATAACAAAATTAACAAGTAATGATAAAATAAATGCATATGAAATAAACAATAATCATAAAACAAGTAACATGAATAAATTAATAACTGAAATGTTAATATATCAATGAGTAAAATGAATAAATAATAAATAGGGATGTAATAAAAATAAAACAGTTCTTGTTCTCAAGGGGTTTACTTCTATGAAGGAAACATGTATGCAAATAAGTATATATATATGTATATATTATATATATATATGCCATCAAACATTCATTAAGACTATTATGTTTTAGAAACTCTGGCTCTGGAAATATAGGATATCACATTCTTTAGGGAGCAACAATAAATACATATGTGAAATATAAGGTGTCCCAAAAAGTCATAGTGCAGTTTTAAGATTTAAATAACTTCAGAAATATAAATACTACAAATTTACCCCCAAAATTACAAAAATTATTTAAATGCACAAAACATTGATATATTTTAGAAAAAGAATTCAACATGAAGAATTTCATTTGTAATTCTAGTTTGAAATCTATCTTTGAAATCAGAAGCCCAGTGAGAGTAAAATGTGCCAGCAATTGTGCTACGTACATGGACATAGACAAAAATGAGACTGAAATCATTATTTAGGTGCAAACTGTGTATAGAGAGCCATGCTTGCTAGTGGATGAAATGCAAAATTTAGGTAAGACTCGGTCCCTTCCCTCAAGAAGCTTATAGTCTTATAAAGAGGCAAGACTTAAAGAATGATTATAACTACAATATTTTCCTGCTGGCTGCACTCCTGTGAATTTTTCTTTCTGATATTCCCTCTCCCTCTTGGGTACCTTCTCTCTCTCCTCCTCCATTAACTCCCCACCCCCACCCTTTTCGGCTTCCTTTTGTCTACTGTCTTCCTCCCAATAAAAAGTAAGCTCCTTGAGGACTTGCCCAGTGTCACACAATTAGTGAGTGTCAAATATCTGAGGCTGGTTTTGAATTCAGGTCCTCCTGACTCCATGATTGATGCTCTGTCCACTGCACTACCTAGCAACCCCAATATATTGAGTTTTAAATGGCCATGAGACATCTAGTTTGAGATGTCTAACTGGCATTTGGAGATGTGAAACTGGAGGATGGAGGAGAGATTAAGATATGGATAAAGATTAGGATCAGACAGTCATCTGTAAAGAGAACATAATGGAAACCATGAGACCTGATGAAATCACTAAGGGAATGAATATAGAGAAGAAAAAAGGGCCCTGGAAAGAATCTTGTGAGAATCCCATGAAAAACTAAATATATTCGATTTATCATGTATTTTAACATAATTATCATGCATTAGACTACCTGCCATCTAGGGGAGGGGGTGGGGGGAAAGGAGGGAAAAAATTGTAATCGAAAGCTTTGCAAGGGTAATGCTGAAAAATTATCCATGCATATGTTTTGCAAATAAAAAGCTTTAATAAAAAGTATAAAGTTGGACTGAGGTTTTAGATTGATACTACCTACTACTGTAAGAATTTATTCATTTACTGCTATGCATTCTTTCATTTTTAACAGAAATTCGTGTTGAATTTTTTGAAATGATTTTTTGTTGTCTATTTGAATAATCAATTATGCTTATAGCTTTCCTAATATTAAACTAATCTTACATTCCAGGTAAAAATACAACCTGGTCATGGTGTATAATTTTCAAAAAATATGTTGTGATAGTCTCTTTGTTATCATATTTTTGTGTCAATATTCATTAAGGATATTGATCTCTTCTCCCTTCCTCCATATTGTTTCTTTCAGGATTAAGACTATATTAATATTAGAGTTTAGAAGCATCCTTTTTTTTCAAGTGGTTTATTTAATATTGGAATTAATTGTACTCTGAATGTTTGATAAACTTCACTTGTAAATCAGTCTGGTCCAGAACATTTTTTTAGGTAATAGTGGTGGAAGTAAATGAGAATTCATTTATTGCTTGTTCAATTTCTTTTTCTAATACTGAGTTATTTAAATAATATATCTGTGTTCATCTAGGTGTTTTATATTTTCCTAAATATTCATCCAAGTTATTAATTTTATAGGCATTTAATTAAGTAAAGCAGATTTGATAGGTTCCTTCATTTCATCTTCAATTGTAAATCATCTTTATGTTTATACAAGTAATTTGGTTTCCCTTAATTTTAAAAACTTAGATTGTTCATCTATTTTGTTAGCTTAAAAACTTAGTTCCCAAAAAAAACTTAGTTCCTTATTTTATCAATTTAATGATTTTTTTTGCTTTCAATTTTTAAATTTTTTTTTGATTATCAGGATTTTCATCTTGGTGGTACTAGGTTGGCTTCTTTATTTGTTATTTAAAAAATTTTTAAGTTGCATACTTAGTTCATTGATCTACTCCATCTTTTAAAAAAAACGAAATTGTTCAGAAATGTAAATTTGCTCGTAAGGACTACTTTAGGTGCTTCATAAAGGTTTTGATATGTTGTTTCATTGTTGCTAGTTTATTTGATGAAATTTTTCTATTTTTTCTAGGATTTGTTCTTCATCCCACCAGTTCTTTAAATTAATTTCAAGTTAGTTTTTAATCCTTTCTTCAATGGTACTTTATTTTATTTCATTATATCAGTTAAGGATATATTTAACATTTCTGCTTTTCTGCATTTGTGGAGGTTTTTATGATTCATATATGATCAATTTTTGTGAATATTTCAAATGCTTGAAATATGTTGTTTTTTTCCCTATACTTATTCAATAATATCCAAAGATCTATCATATCTAAATTTTTAAAAGTTCCATTTAAATCTTTAACTTTCTTGATCATTTTATTATTTGTAAATTGGGGCAAGTTTCCTAGAGGTACACCTAGGTACTGTTATTATAATTTTGCTATTTCTCCCTAAAATTTGTTGACATTTTCTTTGAAGTATTTAGATGCTCTGCTGTTTGGTACATATAAAAGTATGTGTGAGGTTCAAATGAGATAAAGAGTATAATGCACTTTACAAAGCTTAAAGCACTACATGAATGCTTCTCCTTTTCCTCCCTCTCTCTCCTTTTTCCCTTCTTCCTCTTCCTCCTCCTTGCCTGCTTCTTCCTCCTCCTCTTCCTCCTCTTCTTCTTCTTCCTCCTCCTCCTCTTCTTCCTCCTCTCTTTTGTTCTTCTTCCTCTTCCTCTTGCTTCATTCTCTGAGCCTTCTATTGAGCTCAAGAAATGTTTATAGAACAATATAAGGATATTGAAATTACATTTTCACCAATAGAAAATGACTCATTAATATATAAATCATTTCTGAGTTAACTGCCTATATACTGTCATCACATTGATTTGTTAGCAAAAATCAATATTAGTGCAAATCTAGAAGAATAAAAAAATTGGTTAAATGTATTGCATGTAATAGAAACAATTCAATTTTAGACTATTATACTATAAAATAATAAAAAGGAAATATGAGCACTAAGTACAGATTTAAGTAGAGAATGCTGCGAATGTTTAACATTAGGGTTGTCTGGGAAAAAATTAAGTTTAATCTGCATTATTTACAATTTTTAAATCCAGTCAATCAGCAAAATAATAGAACTAGTCCTTATTTGTAGCAGCTGCCAATTTCCGAGGTATAAATGCTCACACTGAAAATTTAACAAGAGCCCTCACAATCCAGTTAATAGCAGCCTCTAGTATATTCCATGTGTGTGTATATATAGTTAAATATATATGTATGTTAATGTGTATGTGTGTTTGTATATATATATATGTATATACATTAAGTAATAACATTTACTGATTACCTATGGTGTTTTAACATATAATGTATTTTTAGCCAATAATAATTTATTAAATATCTACCTCTATTTAGCTTCTGTTTTCTCATGAATCTAGCCAGTGTGGATAGTCAATTGGAATCAAATAGAGAATCACAGTTTCATATGCTATCTTCTTTTCTATAACATGCTTTACTTAGTATTTGCCAAATTCAGAACAAAATTAGAATTAAACACACATACAACAAAATATACTGGTAAATGTGATTCAGTAATAAGGAACTGGAGAGGTCAAAGACTTGTGGACTCCAGAGAAGTGGACTCATGCCAGTAGATGTATGCTTTCTTCTTAAGAAAGAAGAAAGGAAACTGTGGTATCCTAGATGGGGTGCTAGATATGGAGGTAGGAAGTCTTGGGTTCAAATATTCTCTTTCACACTTTACTTGCTGTGTAACAACAGGCAGTTTCCATATTTGTAAAATGAAGAAGTTGTACCAGATGACCTCTGAGGTCCATTTCAGCTCTAAATTTATGATCCTATCATTCTAGGATTCAAGAAAAAAATCAATAGATTTTGGACATGGTAAGCATGGAATAATATGATAAAAATTGAAATTGATTATATTTTCACAGATAGAAAATGACTTATTACTAATAAAGGAATCATTACCCAGTTAGTTGTCTATATACAGTTAATGGAAATAATTCAATTTTAGACTATGACATCATAAAATAATAATTGAAAAGGAAATATGAACACTAAGTATAGACCTAAGTGAAGATTAAATAAGGATATCTTATGTAATGAGGTCAAATAACAAATTATAAAAATAATAAATAATGTTAAAGAGTGTGAGAAGAATTATAGAGTCAAATCAAAGGAAAAGAATTATATCTCTGAAAACATTTTTAATACAAATTAGAAAAAAGAAAGGATCAGTGAACTGAGCATACAATTAAAAAAGAATAGGAAATAGACAGATTAATGATTTCCTAATCAATATGAAGGAAAAAATCTTGAAGATTTGAAGAAATTTCAAAATAAAAATGAATATAAAAATACTAAGCAAAACTAAGAGCTGGTTCTTGAAAGAAAACAACAACACAACAATATTAAGAAAATTAATAAAACTATAGACTAATGAGATAAAGAAGGGGAGGAGAGAGAGGAAATGTTTAAAATAAACAGGTGAATTCACAAAGAGGAAATAAAGAAACGTAATGATTTAATGAGAAATAACTATACAATTACATCAGGAAGACTGAAAATTCAAGAGAAATATATGGAATTTATAAAAATATTAAAAACCCAAACTACTAAAATGGGACATAGAGATTGTACACAACCCAAAAAAATCTAGCAAACAAAAAAGGAATTGCAAAATAAAAAATAAAGTCAACAAACTCTGAGCAAATGGATTTACAAGTGAATGTCATCAAACATTTCAAAAATACCTATGATGTAACAGTTCCTTATGAAAATAAAAACAATAATGGCATTCTACTCAACTGATTTTATGAGAGAAATGTGGCTCTGATTCTCACAAAAGGGACAAAGAAGAGAAAGAATTATAGATCAATTTCAAAATGGAATACTTATATAAAAATTCAAAACAAAATTCTAGCAAGGATACTATTTCCACATGGCTAAATTCAGGGCAGCTAGGTGGAAATGCAATGAATACAGTACTGAGCCAGAAATCAGGAAGACTCATCTTTATGAATTCAAATCTGGTCTCAGCACTTAACTAGTTAGCCAAATCACTTTACCTTGTTTACCTCAGATCCTCATCTATAAAATGAATTAGAGCAGAAAATGGCAAATCACTCTAGTATATTTGCCAAGAGAACTTCAAATGGGATTACAAAGAGTTGGACATGATTGAAATGACTGAACCACAATAGCAATATGACCAAATTGTGGTCATGTCAGTGATATACAAGATGGTTTAATATGGAAAACATCTGGCATTCTTAATTGAATAAATGACAAAAACCATGTAATTATTTTTAATAGATTCAGAAAAAAGCCTTTGAGGAAATACAACATTCCTTAAAAAAAAAACAAAACCCTGAAAAGCACAGGCATGAAAGGATCCTTTTTAAAAAGAAAATATGCTCAGAAGCTTATATTGAAAACTTAAGAGCTAATATTGATTATTTTCAATGGAGAAACACTAGAAAATTTTATAGAACAAGAAGTAATGTCTCTCTCCTATTATTGACATTATTTGATATAATTCGATAGTAATAAGAAAAGAGGTACTTAAGATATAAAAATCTGCAAAAGATGACATATATGGAAAATCCCAGAGACTCAATAAAGAAACTAATTTAAATAATTATTAGCTTAAGCAAATAGAATGACTGAACAATAACAAAATCATCAGAATGACAAAAAGAAACTTTGGTGAAACATATTAGATAAAAAGAAATAAGGGAAAATGGAAAGGAATAGCTCAAACCAAGAACATATATTTCTGGGGGAAAGACTACTAGAACATAAAGTTCTGGGAAAATTGGAAAACAACTTGGAAATTAGGTTTAGAATAATATCTTCTACTATAGGCTACAATAATTTACAAAGGAATGGTAAAGCAGAACATAAAATTGACGTGATTAGAAAAATATAATTAACAAATAATGACAGAGATGATTGTAAAAAATTAATTAACAATTCAATTTAGTAAACATTTATTAACTATCTACTATGTGCCAAGCCTTGTGCTAAATGCTAGGAACACAAATAAGAAAAAGAAAAACAGTTTCTGTTCTTGAGGTACTTACAGTATAATGGAGGAAGATGATATATAAAAGGAAGCTGAAAAGAGGGGGAAATATCCAGGGACCATCATGTTTCATGGACAGTTAAGTGACCCAGTGAATAGAGTAATGAGCTGAAAGTCAGGAAGACTCAGATTCCTGAGTTCAAATCCAATCTCAGGTACTTATTAGCTGCATGACCCTGAACAAGTCATTTTGTTCTGTTTGACTCAGTTTCCCCATCTATAAAATGAGCTGGAGAAGGGAAAGTCAAAGCATTCCAGTATCTTTTCCAAGAAAATCCCAAAAGGGGTCACAAAGAATCAGACATGATTGAACTACAACGATCCATCAGTAACAATTTTGATGACACAAAATTAACTTTTGCATAAACAAAATTAATGTAAATACAATAAAAGAAACTGGAAAATGGCAGAAAAAAATCTTTGTGTAATGATAAAGTAAAAATGGTGTAATGTAAGGAAAACTGACTAGGAGGTCTAGTTAAAGGCCTACTTTGTATCAGGCATTGTGATAAGAACTAAGGATACACATATAAACTAGCTAGGTACTTACATTTTTACAGGGAAGACAATATATAAAGGGAAGTGGGAAGAGAATGTGGAATGCTACTGCAACCTGGTGTGTAGATAGTCAGTGATTGAAGATATGTGAAAGCCTGGTTCTGGGCAAGATTAGATGAAAACTCACATATCAGAACCTGGCATCATAGGATTTATAGTTGGACTTTTATGAGTTACTTTAGTTTAACTTCAATTTATGAATAAGGAAACTATGAGGTAAAATATGGTCAAACATAAACAAGTAGTTTAGCTGGGGTATGAATCTAGATTTTGTAACTCCAGATTATAATATTTTTTCTATCATGCCAAGCTATATGAGAGGCAGTATGGTTTAGTAGAGAGAGAACCAGTTTTCTTTTTGGTTATCAAGGTTAGGTGACTTGTGTAGAGTCACACAGCTATTAAGTGTCTGAGGTTGGATTTGAACTCAGGTCCTCCTGAGTTCAGGGTTTAGTGTTTTATCCACTGTTCTACCAAGCTGCTCCAGAGATTCAGTTTTAATGCCATAAGGACTAGGGTTCAAGGCTTGTCTTTGACACAGTGGCTGTATGGCCCTAGACAAGTCATTTAGTTCTCAATACTCTAGTCAGTATCTCTAAATTGCAGAGAAGGCTCTGACTTTCATTGATGGAGAAAGTTTCCTGTATCAATGAAATTATATGTGCCGTCCCTTTCTAATCCCTGCTCCTATATTAGCCAAAGAGCCATTGTTTGTTTGATAGGTAAGTAGTTAAAGGCTGTCAACAATTTTCTTTTTTTTAAAGTATTTTTATTTTTTCCCAATTACATGTGAAAACAATTTTTAACATTCATTTTTAACTCACTCAAAATTAATTTCCAATTAATTTTTGTGGTATTTTTCCATGGTCCTTTATTACATATCATTTATATTGTACCATGACATGAAAAAGATGCATTTAATATTTCTGCCTCTCTGCATTTGATTGAGAAGTTTTTAATGCCCTAATTACATGGTCAGTTTTTTTGTAGGTGCAATGTATTGCTGAGAAAAAGGTATGTTCTTTTCTATTCCTATTCAATTTTCTCCAAAGATCTATCATACCTAACTTTTAAAAAATTCTATCCTTAACTTCTTTCTTGTTTATTTTGTGGTTAGATTTATCTAATTCTGAGAGAGAGAGATTGAGATCCCCCACTAATATGGTTTTGCTGTCTATTCTTACAACTCACTTAACTTCTCTAAGAATTTGGATGTCATACCACGTGGTGCACATATGTTTAATATTGATATTACTTTATCATCTATTGTACCCTTTAGCAAGATGACATTTCCTTCCTTATCTTTTTTAATTAAATATATTTTTGCTTTTGCTTGGTCTAAAATCAGGATTGCTACCCCTGCCTTTTTTTTTTAACTTCAGCTGAATTATAATAGATTTTGCCCTAACATTTTACCTTAACTTTGTATGTATCTCTGTTTCAAATGTGTTTCTTGTAAACAACATATTGTAGAATTCTGTTTTTTAATCCACTTTCCTATCTGCTTCCATTTTATGATAGAGTTCATCCCAGTCACATTCACAATTAAGATTACTAACTCTATATTTCCCACCATCCTATTTTTCCCAATTTATATTTTTCTTTCTCCTTTCATACTTTCCCTCTTCATCAATGTTTTGATTCTGAACCCCACTTTTTATCAGCCCCCCGTTTCTTATCCTTTTCTTTTTCTACTTTTGCCTTCCCTTTTATCAGCCTCTGCCTTTTCCCTTTTTCCTTTCTTTTCCTACTTCCTTATAGAGTGAGACAAATATCTCTACCAAACCGAGTATGTATGTTATTCCCTCTTTGAGCCAAATCCACTGAGATTAAGGTTCAAACAATGTTCATCTCCCTCTTTTCTTTCCCTTTACTGTAATAAGTCTTTTGGGCCTCTTTATATAATGTAATCGACCCCATTTTACTTTTCTTTTCCTTTTCTCCCAGTATAATCCTCCCCTAATTTCTTTTTTTATATCATCATATTATTCTTATAACTACCCCCTCTGTCTATGTAATCAATTTCATTTTAAAATAAAACTTTGAATTCCAAATCTTCTTTCTCTCTCCTTTCCCTCCCCTTTCCTAAGATTGCAAGCATTTGATGTACATTATATATGTGCAATCATGTAAAACACATTTCCCTATTAGTCATGTTGTGAAAGAAGAAATAAAACAAAAGGAAAAAATTAAAAAATAAAGTGAAAATAATATGCTTTGATGTGCATTTAGACTCCATTGTTCTTTCTCTAGATGTGGATAGCATTTTCCATCATGAGTCCTTTGGAATTGTCTTGAATAATTGTCTGAGAGAAGCTAAATCAATTATATTTGGTTATTTTTTTTAAAATAATAGCTTTTTATCTTCAAAATACATGCAAAGATAGTTTTCAACATTCACCCTTGGAAAAACTTGTGTTCTAAATTTTTCTCCCTTCCTTCCACCCCATCCCCTCCCCTAGATAGCAAGTAATCCAATAGATGTTAAACATGTGCAATTCTTCTATACATATTTCCACATTTATTATAATGCACAAGAAAAATCAAATCAAAAAAGAAAAAAAAAGAAAGGAAAAAAGCAAGCAAGCAAACAACAATAAAAAAGTGAAAATACTATGTTATGACCCACACTCAGTCTCCACAGTCCTCTCTCTGGGTGCAGATTACTCTCTCCATCACAAGTCTATTGGAATTGACCGAAATCACCTCATTGTTGAAAAGAGCTATGTCCATCAGAGTTGATTATCACACAATCTTGTTGCTATGTACAATGATCTCTTGGTTCTTAGCATCAGTTCATATAACTCTCTTCAGGGCTTTCCAAAATTAGCCGGCTGATTGTTTCTTATAAAATAATAATTCCATAACTGATGAGCATCCAGTTTCCAGTTTCTTGCCACTACACCAGTTTCTTGCTGCTACAAACATTTTTGCACATGTGGGTCCCTTTCCCTCCTTTAAGATCTCTTTGGGATATAAGCTCAGTAGAGACACTGCTGGGTCAAAAGGTGTGCATAGTTTGATAGCCTTTTGGGCACAGTTCCAAATTGCTCTCCAGAATGATTGGATCAGTTCATACATAGTTGATTATTGTGCAATGGATATCAACAATTTTCAAACGAAGAATTACAAACTATCAATGACCATACAAAAACACATCTAAATTGTTTATAACAAGAGAAATACCAGTTCAAACAATTACGAATTTTTTCTGTAAACTTTGCAAACTGAAAAAGTTGATTACAAGTGGGATCAGCTTAGAGCATTAGGAAAGGTGGCAAATGGGCTTAACTTTGAAGGAAGCTTGGTATTCTTTGAATTGGGAATTATATAAGTTTAAAATAGGAAGAAGGGCATTCCAAGCATAGGTAATGGAATTGAGTGATGGAATATCATGTAAAAGTAAGAACAGGTGGACCAGTTTGGTACTAACCTAGAGTATACAAAGGAGAGTAGTAATGTTAAATTTATTCCAGACAGGTAGTTTGGAGACAAATTGTGAGAGTCTTTAAAATGATAGAGGAGTTGGAGTGATTGAGAGAAGACAATATACTGTTGGTAGAACTGTGAACTAGTATGTAAGAGGCTTTTTGGTCATGCCCACAAGGGAGAACGATTCAAGGGGCTAGGGAGGAGGTATCTATTACTACTGTGGGAGTGTCTAAGCTAAGGCCATTCTTTAGTCAAGGGACTTAAGGTTAGAAGATGAGGAAGGTTATGGAGTTAAGGTTCATGAGAGGTGGTCAAGATTCTTTGATCACTTGTACCCTCCTAGCAAAGCCCCTTTTCCAGTTAGCTGAGAGGCCAAACTTGCTTGTTTCTTCTCTGTTACTTTCAATCTGGATATATTTATCTACCATAAGACTTTGTTGTCCAACAAAAATTAGCACTAAGCTGTATGTATTTTATTTTATGTTTACATTGGGAGCTAGAGACAGAGACACCCACAGACAGAGAGGTGGGGAGAGAGAGACAGACAGACAACAACAACGACAGAGACAGAGAGAGACAGAAAGGGAGAGAAACAGAGACAGACACACGGAGAGACAGAGAGAAAGAGACACATAGACAAAGAGACAGATACAGAGAGAGACAGAGAAACAGATAGAGAAAGAGAGAGATGGACACAGACAAAGAGAGACACACAGAAAGAGACAGAGAGGAGGAAGGGAAAGAGGGAGAGTAAGAGGGAGAGGGAGAGGGAAAAAGAAAGGGAGAGGGAAGAGATGGGGAGAGGAAGAGAGAGAAACATACACACATACACACAGAGACAGAGAGATGGAGAGACAGAGAAGTGGAGAGACAGAGAGAGACAGAGACAGAGAGGTGGGGGGAGAGAGAGAGAGAGAGAGAGAGAGAGAGAGAGAGAGAGAGAGAGAGAGAGAGAGAGAGAGAGAGAGAGAAGAGAGAGAGAGATTCTTCAAATTGAGAGTTGGGAAGAACATCTGACTGCCTAAGAAGAGGGCAGGTATTCTACTTTCTTTCCATTTTTCTCAGTTGGTCAACTGTGCACCAGGCTTTGAAAAGCCACACTCTTCAAAGGAGGAAGAGATGTACAAGCATGCTCAATTTGTTCTCTGGCTCAATGAATGTCCAATAGCTCAGACTCTCCAGCTCCCCTGCACCCCCTGCTTTTGCAGGTGTGACACTTCTGGAGAGCAATTGGGAATTATATAACAAAAATGATGAAACTATTCAAGGGCTTTGACTCTACAATGAGCAGAACTTAGGAAAGAGATGAAGTTCCAACATATACCAACACATTCATGGCAGCACTTTTTTTGTATGTGTGTGATAGCAAAGTGGAACCAAACTACATGCTTATTCTAAAGGAATGATCCAGCAAGCTGTGGCACATGAATGTAATGAAAAATTGCTGAGCAGTAAGAAATGATGAACATGAGGAATCTAGGGAAACAAAGCTAATACCATGAACAAAGCAGAACCAGATCACTCTATGTAATAGCTATAACATAGTAAATTTTAAAGATCCTTAAAGGAAGCCAGACTCTGAGTAATTGAAAAGTCATTTGGAAGTCAGATAATGAAATATGCCTTGGTTGTGATGTTGTACACTTTGTCAGATGTTGTTGTTGATTGGAGTCACTTCTTGGCAAAGATACCAGAGTAGTTGGCCATTTTCTTCTCCTACTCATTTTACAGATGGGGAAACTAAAAAAAAAACAGGAATAAGTGACTTGCCCAGGGTCACACAGCTAGTAAGTGTCTGAGGCTGGATTTGAACTCAGAAACATGAGTCTTACTGATTCCAGGCCTGGCACTCCTAATTACCTCCTTTTCAGATGTAGTCAGTTGTTTTTGCTTAAATATTTGACTGTGTTACAAAGGAGGATTCGATTCTAGAGGAGAATAGAAAGGGATTGGACATATCCAGAAAGGATGTGATATAAAAACAAAACCATTGATAAAAATTATTTCTTAAAAGGTAAGTGCATTGGGGCATCTAGGTGGCGCAGTGGATAGAGCACTAGCCCTGAAGTCAGGAAGACCTGAGTTCAAATCTGGTCTCAGACACATAACATTCCCTAGCTGTGTGACCCTGGGCAAGTCACTTAACCTCAATTGCCTCAGCAAAAAGCAAAAAAAAAAAAAAAAAAAAGGTAAGTGCATTATAGAATTTCAGCACAAAATCCTGTGAGGTCATCAAAGAGGAAGGGAATATTTATATAGTACCTACTATGTGTCAGATACTGTGCTAAGTGCTTTACAAATATCATTTCATTTAATTCTTACAACAATCTCATGAAGTAGTACTTTTGTTATCATCTCTACTTTAAAGAGGAGAAATAGAGGCAAATAGAGATAAAATATTTGTTACTTTAATTTTTAAGTATTAAATCAATTTTAATTTAATATTTAAGTGAATTGCCCAGGCTTATACAATTAGTATGAACTCAGACCTCCCTGAGTCCAGATCCAGTCACTATCCAGTTACTGCCCCACCAGTTGCCTCAGAAGAAAGTCTTTATCAATGAGGGCACAGTAAAGGCTTTATGGAAGTTATGACATTTGACTTGGGCTCTACAGTATGGGTAAAAATTACATCAATAAGAGTGAATTCTGGGCACTGGAAACTAGATGAATAAAGACATACCTGGAAGTGAGAAAGCACAAAGTATAAGTGTTGGGGTTGAGAAGAGGAGAGAGTCATATAATTTGATAAAGGCATGCCATGTATGAAGGGAATAAGATGAGAAATCAGAAAGGATAAAATAATGGGGGAAGAAGTTCAGAAATGGCTATTGCTTTCCTCACTATTCAGGTCAGTGATTAAATAAAGTGATGGATTAGCAGGAAAACAGGCTATAGGAAACTCTAAAGGCTGACACAAAACTGGGAAGTCTTGGGGAGTCCATTTATTGTAGAGGACTTTGGATGTCAATCAGACGAGTATCACTGAAAGAGCCACTAGGTGCACCAGAGTGCATAGAGCCCTGGGTCTAGAGTCAGGAAGACATCTTCCTGAGTTCAAATATAGCCTCATACACTTACTAACTTACTGACATTAGGCAAATCACTTAACCCTGTTTTTCTCAGTTTTCTCATCTGTAAAATGAGCTAAAGAAGGAAATGACAAAGCATTCTAGTATCTTTGTCAAGAAAACCCTAAATGGAACCATGGAGAGTCAGACATGATTGAATAATAACAAAAAAATCTAAACTTTAGTTGATAGGCAATAGTTAGACACTGAATATTTTTGAGGAGAAGAAAAATTGATCAAATCTTTGCATAAAAAGAATATCTGGGAATAAAGCCTGGATTAGAGAGGGGAGATTTTCTGATATAAAGGATGAGTCAAGGGAGGTGTGAGAGTTTGTTAGGAAGCAGTGGGAAGTGAAAGGAGAATGGATGTAAGGAATATTACTGAAAGAGAATCTACAGGATATGGTGACTAAACAGAAGATAAAAGCTAACATAATGCTAAAGTTTGGGGCATTGAATATAGAGGTATAAGTTGATGTTACACAGAGAAATAATAGTCTTAAAGACAAGAATAGGGGGAAAATATTCAGATTGGTTTGGGGCATGTTTATTCTAAGGGCTTCAGATTGTGATACACTGTAAGTATCAAAGATCTATAGGATCTGTAGGATACTGTAGGATCAAAAGATTAGGGCTGGAGCCACAGAACTGGGACTTAATCAACAAATATTTATCAGGTACTTACTCTAGGTTAAGCTCTGTTCTTGGTGCTAGAGATACTAGAAGCAAGAAGGAAACAATCTCTGCTCAATGAATTTATATTCTGAAGGAAGAGACAAGTGCATATAAAAATATGTACAGAAGAAATACAAAGGGAATAAATGAATATGCATGTACATACACATATATGTTAACATATGGTTAATCTACATATACGTGCATATATATTATATATATGTATACATTATATTTTTAACATATATATAATCCAAGGTAGTTTGGGCAGGAGGGCACTAGCAATTGATAAGGATAATACAAGGTTTCATGCAGAAAATGATGCTTATAGGAATGCTCACTCTATGAAATAGAAATAAGGAAGGGAAGTATTCCAAGTATAGGGAAAACCAGTAGAAAGGCATGGAAACAGAAGGCAAACAGCTCTTTTGGGACACAGAGGGATAACCAGTTTGGCTGGATTACAAATGTGGGAGGAAGTGTCCAATGAAGCTGTCAAGACAGTTTGCAGCTAATTTTACAGGATCTTAAAAGCTAAACAGGAGTTTACATTTTGATATAGAGGAAACAAGAAGTTGGTTGCATGGGGGAATCACATACTCATCAGTCTGTGCTTAAGGAAAATTGTTTTGGCAGCAGTGTGTTGGATGACCTGGAGTGGTGAGAGTCTTAAGGCAGAGAGGCTAATTAGGAACTATTGCAATAATCTAGATCAGAGGTGATGAGAACCTGAACTAAGGTAGTAATGGTATAATTATAGGAATTATAGGAATCTATAATTGCCAAAAGAAAGATCTTAGCATCATCCAGGGCTATAATCCAAATATCTGCTAACTTGCTTTTGTTTTGTTTATAATTTATAATGGCCATTGCCAGCCTGGATGAGCATAGGGATAGTAAAGAAAGAATAAAAAAAAAAAACTTTTGCCATTTACATAAACAAACAAAACTATTCCCTTAAACTCTTATTTGTTCAGATATTTTTCATTTTTTGGGCACCTCCATAATTTCAAATCTTTTTTGCTATACAAAAGTGCTCTTATAAAATTTGTTTTTTAAGCACATGAGTCTTTTTCTTCTTTTAGCTCTTTGGGCTATATGTATAAGCCATGTTATTGATGAGTGATACATTAATAGATATTCTGTTATATCATACTAAAAGTTTGAGATTTAACAAAGGACACTTGGGATACTGAATGCTCCATAACTGAATATTGGCTTTCCATATTTAAAAGCAATTTGCCCAATTTGATATAGTATTTTTTTTTGGTTTTCCCTAAAATACTTCTTAGTGCAATGTTCTTTGCATATAAGATACAATATGAATGATATTTTGGGCCAGGCATTACTCAGCATAGTTCAATAATTCTGAATCAGGAATAGAATACAATGAGATACCAAAATGTCAACAAAGATATTCATACAACAATAAAAAGGCTCAATAAAGATATAATCTCCACTGCATCTGTTATGGTGGCAATGCTCACTCAGAGAAGTATGTGGGATTCTCATCAAGTCCAAGGGACCCCCAGTTTTTCACATGCTGTACTTTTTATACCTTAGATATCTAGGAAGCCACACAAATGGTTTAAACCTTAATGCTTTAGACCAATAAAATCCTAGACATGGTCCTATTGTCCCTTGGAAAAAAACCCTGCATAACACAGGTAATACAGATGCAGCCACCATACAGATAATGTGTTTTACTTATTTACTTGATTCCTTGGCAGTCAGCCAGAGCAGGCTCCACCTATCATCCTAGAAACCAATCACAGAGAAATTTCAGACAATTTGTGAAAATTAGATTACAGTTTTATATTAGATGTGTCCTGGTATGTGACTGCATGCCTTCTTGGGAAGCAGCTCCCAAACTGAGAAATATTGGGCTATTTAGTAGGAGTGGTCCACTTTTTTTTCTTCTTTCCTTTCTTCCTTCCTTCTCTTTCTTTCTCTTTTTCTTTCTTCCTTCCTTCTCTTTCTTTCTTTCTTTCTTTCTTTCTTTCTTTCTTTCTTTCTTTCTTTCTTTCTTTCTTTCTTTCTTTTTCTTTCTCTCTCCCTCCCTTCCTCCTTCCCTCCTTTCCTCCCCTTCATTCCTGCCTCCCTCCCCTTCCTTCCTTCCTCCCTTCCTTCTTCCCTCCCTCCCCTTTCCTCCTTCCTTTCTTCCTTCCTTTACTTCTTCTTTCCTTCCCTCCTTTCTTCTTTCCTTCTTTCCTTCCTTCCTTCCTTCCTTCCTTCCTTCCTTCC
>JAJPUD010000970.1:102090-139319 GCA_023553655.1 Myrmecobius fasciatus
CTTCCTTCCTTCCTTCCTTCCTTCCTTCCTTCCTTCCTTCCTTCTTTTGCTTCTTTCTTTCTTTCTTTCTTTCTTTCTTCTTTCCTTCCTTTCCTTCTTTCTTTTTGCTGTCTCTGTATCTCTCTCATCTATCTATTTAGTACTTGATAATAAATTTTGAATGAAAAAAAATGGTACATAGAGAAATCTCCAAATTCTTCAGTTTTAAATATCTTCTTTAAATCATGTTTCATGTGATGAAAACATTGCTTAACTTCTTCGCTGGTATTAATCATTAAAAACTTCCTTTTTATGGCATTTGTTGTTTAATTATTAGATTCATATCTGACTCTTTGTGACTTGATTTGATATTTTCTTGGCAAAAATACTGGGAAGATTTGCCATTTCTTTTTCCAACTCATTTGATAGATGAGAAAACTGAGGCAAACAGAGTTAAGTGACTTGTCCATGGTCACATATTTAATAAATATCTGGGACTAGATTTGAACTCAGCAAGATGAGTCTTCCTGACTCCAGGCCTATACTCAATCCATGGTGTTACCTAGTTGCTTTTTTTTTCATGGCATTCCCATATATTAAAATAAGTACCTTTAAACCAATCCTTTCTGACTTGATCATATCCAAAGTGATTTCTTTTCCTGTGTTTTGAAGGCATCAATCAATTAATCACCTAGTCAATCAATTAATAAACAAGCATTTATTAAACTTCTACTATGTGCCAGAAACTAAGTACTACAGATATAAGTACAGAGAATGAAAAAATCTTTGCTTTCAATAAGCTTATATTTTAAAGGAGATAAATATATATATGTATATAAATATGTCATAAGTATAAATTTTGCATATGTGCATATTTATAATGTAGTTAAATATATCATAGTTTGAGAAAGAGAGCACAGGCAGTTGAAGATCAGGGAAAGTTTCATGAGGAAAATGGCAAATTTCTTCTTAAATGAAAAGAGGAAAAGAGGAACTCTTTGAGGTGAGGAGGGAACAAATTTCAGGCATAGGGAATAGGGCAATCATGGAGAGGAGAGATGGAGTGTTATATGTGATAAACAGAGAGAAGGCTGGTTTGATTGCATTGAAGAATGTGGGAGAAGAAGTAATGTCTAATGAGGTTGGAAAGTTAGGTTGGGGCCAGATTTTGTAAGGCTTTAAAAGTTAGAGGGCTTTGTATTTTAGGGGAGACAAATGATCAGGTCTGGGTTTAAGGAAAATAATTTTAATGGCAATGCATAGGATGAACTGGAGTGGGAAGAGACTTGAGACAAAAGACCAACAATTAGAATTCTATTGCCATACTGTAGCAAGAGGTGTGAGGACCTGGCTAACTATGAGTGGAAAGAAGTCTGATGTGAGAAATATTGTGAAGGCAGAAATGGAGAGATTTGATATCTGATTAAGTATGTGGTATACTGTGAATATATTAACACTAGTCAATTTTAATTTGTGATATGCAGAATGGCCCAAATTAGGAAAGTATGTTTGTGTAACATCTCAAATGTGGTGATAGGTTTTAGTCTAAAAGAAGACTGAACTGCTCCTTTGGAGCCAGTAGAGGGAACACAGAGCATATCTTTGAAAGAGAATAAAAAACTGACTTTTAATATTCCTGAGAATGTTTATACAAGGTTGGACAGAAATTTTAGAGGAGAGGAAGGGAAGTTGGTGGGAGAGTAAGTGGATCACTTATCTCCTTCCTTTTCAAACTTCCAAGAGCAAGAATCACAAATCTAGGCTCAACAGGCTGGAATGCTGACCCCTCTCCTTCTGCAATAAAAGGACTCTGTGCTCTTAGCCCATTTGTATAGCCCAGAGTGGATTATATCCTGGAGAATCCTGATCACCTAAAAGAGTCAGGCACTTTCTCCTTTACTCCCTTTCTTTAGCTTGTTAAGTTTTGAAGTAAAATTACTTAAAGTTTCCTTTGGCTCATTACACATGAGGGAATAAACGGGTACTTGATGTACAATACCAAGCAGGTAAGGAAAAGCAATTTATTTTTGGTATGCAAAAGAAATACTTAACACTCAATAATCTCAGAAGGGCCTTTTAACAAACACTTATGACAAGCAGTAGTAGTAACTATTGTTATACTTTCTCAGGAAGTTAAGACTTAAACCCTGTCAAAACAAAGTATTTGATGGTGGGACTGCTAAATCAATGTGGTTAACTTCTGCACTGTCTGAACACCTTCTTCCAGGTCCATGCTTTCTGGCAAGCTAGACCAAGACTTGGGCTTATTCTTTTATTGGGGCGAGTCATCTTCTCTGAGACAAAAATCTCCCCTACTTCCAGGCCTAAAGAGATGACCCCTGGAACTATTGCTGTCTTAAACTCACAATATAAATGGAAACATTTGATTATTTTCTCTGTCAGGATATTTTCCCTACTAGTCATTTATAATGCTGCTCTCTCCTGGTTCTCTTCCTATCTGTTGGACAGCTCCTTCTAATTTTTCATTCATTTCATGGGCTTTAACCTTAGTGTCCCTCAAGATTCTGTCTTGGGCCTCCTTTTTCCACTCTTTATTATCTCACGTAACAATCCCTTATAGGCTCAATTAACATCTCTTTGCATATGTTTCTTAGATCTATATATAAAACCAGTCCTGGCATCTCTATCTGCTTTTTAGAAATCACAAACTGCATGTCTTATAGATATCTCAAATTCACTATGTCTAAAATTTAACATTACCAACCCCCTGCCATAACCACCCCTTCTTCTGAATTTCCTTTTTTTAGGGTGTATGTGTGTGTGTGTGTAAAAATAATTAGGATTAAAATGACTTGTCCAGGGTCACACAACTAGTGTCTGAGGCTGGATTTAAAGTCAGATCCTCTTTACTCCAGGGCTGGTGCTCTATCCATTACACCACCTCCTTGCTCCTTCCCTATTACTTTTGAGAATACCATCATGGTTCCAGCCACCCCAGCTTTCAACCTTAAAATATTCCTTTCACTTTTCATTCTCACTCATTTCACATATCCCATCCATTGCCAAATTTTGCTGTTTCTACCTTCACATCTGTTGAATATATTCCCTTCTTTATACCAGCATAATTGCATGGCTCAGTGGATAGAGAGCCAGCCCTAAAGTCAGGAAGACTTAAAATTTGACTTTAGATACTCACCAGTTAATTCTGTTTGCTTCAGTTTCCTCATCTGTAAAATGAGTCAGAGAAGGAAATGGCAAAGCACTCCAGTATCTTTGCCAAGAAAACCCCAAATGGAATCATGAAGAGCTGGACATGACTGAAAAGAACCAAAACAACAACTCACTATACAACCACAACTTTGGATATTATAACAGCTCTCTAATTAGTTTCATTTTCATATGTTTCTTCTAATTCCAATCCATACTTCACTCAGCTGCCAAGGTGATTTTTCTAAAGCATTTTGAATATGCCATTTCCCTGTTCAATGAGCTTATTTTCTACTATTCTCAAGATAAATATATAATTCCACCTTCACTCTGACCCAATTTGGCATTTAAAGGTCCTCATAAACTGGACACTGTCTACCTTTTTGATCTTGTAACACATCATTCCTCTACATACACTTTGTGATTCAGCAATATTGGGCTACTTGCTATTCTTAGAACTGCCCCCCCCCATTTCTCTTTTCCATGCCTTTTTATAGGCTGTCCCCCATTTCTGGAATGCTCTGCCTTCTCATTTTTATCTGTTGATTGTCCTGCTTTCCTCTGGTTTCCCTACATACTAATTCTTTTCCCTTTCAGATTAATTTCATATACTCTAGATAATTTGTAGGCACCTGTAAATTGGCATATTGTCTTCTCATCAGAATGTAGAATTCTTGAGAAAAGAGATCTTCCTCTTTCACTCTTTCTTTGTATCTATAGTGCTTAGCACAGTGCCTAGAAGTTAACAAATGCTTATTGACTGTTGACTGACTAACAAGGTCATTGCAAAGTTTGGACATATCTGTCTCAGGAGTGTTGTTATTTGTTCATCATCATTAGGCAGAGAAGCACAAAACAGAAGAGGTACCTTGAGTTCCAGGATTATTTGCTTATATAAGCTCTTTTTCTCCAGCTGTCATCTTGGATCAATGGCCATACTGCCATACTGTGGGATGGAGAAAATTTTTTTACTCCCACTCCTCCTAAGGTAGACTTGAGTAATCCAGATGTGATCTGTAGGTGGGAAGGGAGTCCACAACTGAGAATGAGTCACTCTCTTTTAAAGATCTACTGAGTTAGCTCTTCTACCTGCCCAATGTTCATTAAGAGGACTCCATCATCATCAAGATCAGACTGTCATGCTCCATCTCCTTTCTTCTGTCCCATGCATTTCTTCTTTTCTTTCCCTCAACTAGTTATATTGGCTTGTCATCCTGGTATGCGGGAAGCTCGCACCCAAGTTCCGACCCAGAGAATGAGAATGGAAATTTATCTTGTAGATCTAATAGAAAAGTGAATTTGGTAGAAAAGAAATTGAGCAATTGAATGAATTTGAGATGGTTCTTCATTATGACAGAAAGAAAACTTACTTAGGAATATAGAGTTGAGAGAAAAGTATGGGGAAAGGAGCAGAATGAATGATTCTATTCTGCACTTGAAAGAATGTGAAGAGACAAATGACTACTGTCTGTGAAGTTGTTCAGAATATGAGCTTTACTTTGGAGAATGGTTTGAGAGTAGTTGAAAATGCTAATTCCTATTAAAATGTCATTCATGAAATGATTCATAGAATACTCAGAATGCTTTTTAGATGATATAGAGGTCAAATGAATAGATTTAGGGAGTACTCAGGCAGTTAGATAATGATACCCATGAATATATACTTGAAATACTCAATTCTATCATGTCACTCACTTAAAAACCTGCAAATGATTTTCTGTGATTCAGATAATAAAGACCTTAACCCTCATCATGACAATGTAACCCATATTAATCTTATCTTCCATTACTTTTCAGTGTTCTACTCTTCTGATTAGGTTGATCTTACCTGTGACAATATTCACATGCAAGGATAATGTAGCCCATGGGCATGGCTTCTGACTAGTACTTCTCAGCAACCTTTTTTGCACCCTTCTCTAAATTGATTCACTTTCACCCAATATACATTTACATTTGTAAGTCTGAGGAGAAGAGAGAGAGACCAGGACAGGATGGGATAGGACAGGACAGGAGAGAAGGGAAGGAAGGGAAAGGAAGAGGGAGAGAGAGGGGCGGGGAGAGAGAGAGAGGAGAGGGAGAGAGGGAAAGAGAGAAGAGGGAGAGGGAAAAGGAAAGGGAGAGGGAGAAGAAAAGGGAGCAAGACTTAGAGCCAGAGTGACAGACTGAGAAAAACAAAGATACAGAAAGATATAGACACAGAGACTTTTCTTCAAAAGAAGGCAAATAGGAGTAATCAAACATCACAATAATTCAATATCACTCAGATTTCTTTGACTTATTCATATTATATGGGGCAATAAAGGGCAATCAGACATCTCTGGAAAGTTTTCTCTTCCCTCAGGCTGGAAAATAGTAAGATAGACTGATTTGTACGTAGAAACAGGAGCAGCTGAAAAGCTTTCCCAATGGATCCAGACATTTTCCAGCTAATCATCAAAGCCAAACAACTCTTTCAATCAGCAGGCTTCTAGCAAAGTAGCTAAAAAGAGTCAGCACTCTCAGCTGGAAGAGGTTTCTTTCATAGTCTTCTGTGCCTTCGGTCCCTGGCTTCTCTTGAATCATCTGGTATTCAGCTTACTTCTCTACTTCATTTATCAAACTCTCCCTCTAGTTTCTTTTTTATTGAACAATAGCTTTTTATTTTCATATGCAAAGGTAGTTTTCAACATTCACCCTTACAAAACCTCATGTTCCAAAATTTTCTCCCTCTTTCCCCACTCTCTCCCCTTAGACAGCAAGTAATCCAATATGTGTTAAATATGCACAATTCTTTTATACATATTCCATATTTATCATGTTGCATAAGAAAAATGAGATCAAGAAGAAACAAAAATGAGAAAAAACCAAAAAGCAATCAAACAACAACAAAAAAGGTGAAAATACTATGTTGTGATTCACAGTCCTCATAGTCCTGTCTCTGGATGCAAATGGCTCTCTCCATCACAAGTCTATTGGAATTAGCCTGAACCACCTCATTGTTGAAAAGAGCCATGTCCATCAAAATTGGTCATTGTATAATCTTGTTACTGTATATAATGTTCTCTTGGTTCTACTCACTTCACTTAGCATCAGTTTATGTAAGTCTCTCCAGGCCTTTCTGACATCATCCTGCTCATCATTTCTTATAGAACAACAATATTCCATTACATTCATATACCATAATTTATTCAGCCATTTCCCCTATTGATGGGCATCCACTCAATTTCCAGTTCCTTGCCACTACAACAGTTTCAATGTTACTTGCTACAAACATTTTTGCACATTTTTGTCCTTTTCCCTTTTTTATCTCTTGGGATACAGGTCTCCCTCTGACATCTTTATTCTCTTCCTGTGTCTTCTATTTTCTTTATTTACCAATGTCTCAAATCTAGGCATCCTGGTGATGCCTAGTCAGATATATCCTTATGTAATATTCTCAGTCTTTAAACAGTTGATTTACAATATCTGTTTTAAATGTCAAAACTCTAAAAACTGTCACATACAAATGAATTGCTAGATAACCAGGCTTAGTTTACAGTGGTTCCTTCAGTTACCACTTTCATTCCACACAGGTAGGTTCAAGACAATTTTCAGATGATGAAACCAAAACTATTTCTAGTCATATGAAAAGGTGCTCCAAATCACTATTGATCAGAGAAATGCAAATTAAGACAACTCTGAGGTACCACTACACACCTGTCAGATTGGCTAAAATGACAGGAAAAGATAATGACGAATGTTGGTGGGGATGTGGGAAAACTGGGACACTGATACATTGTTGGTGGAACTGTGAATGGATCCAACCATTCTGGAGAGCAATTTGGAACTATGCTCAAAAAGTTATCAAACTGCGCAAACCCTTTGACCCAGCAGTGTTTCTATTGGGTTTATATCCCAAAGAGATCTTAAAGGAAGGAAAGGGACCCACATGTACAAAAATGTTTGTGGCAGCCTTTTTGTAGTGGCAAGGAACTGGAAAATGAATGGATGCCCATCAATTGGAGAGTGGCTGAATAAATTATGGTGTATGAATGTTATGGAATATTATTGTTCTATAAGAAATGACCAGCAGGACGATTTCAGAGAGGCCTGGAGAGACTTGCATGAGCTGATGCTGAGTGAAATGAGCAGAACCAGGAGATCATTATACACGGCAACAACAAGACTATATGATGATCAGTTTTGATGGACATGGCTCTCTACAACAATGAAATGTTTCAAACCAGTTCCAATTGTTCAATGATGAAGAAAGCCATATACACCCAGAGAGAGGGATATGAAATATGGACCACAACATAACATTTTCATGCTCTCTATTGATGTTTGCTTGCATTATGTTTCCCTTCTCAGATTTTTTTCTTTTAGATCCGACTTTTCTTGCACAGCAAGATAACTGTAAAAATATGTATACACATATTCAATTTGTCAAGTATTTTAACATAATTAACATGTATTAGACTTCCTGCCATCTAAGGGGAGGGGTGGGGAGTAGGGGGGAAAATTTGTAACAGAAAGCTTTACAAGGGTCAATACTGAAAAATTACCCATACATATGTTTTGCAAATAAAAAGCTTTAATAAAACAAACAAACAAACAAACAAACAAACAAACAAAACAGGTAGGTTCATCTGTGGGGCAGTTCCCTACCTGGTCCTCAGAACATTAATGTTTCTCCTTAACATTTTATATGAGAGACTGTTTTTTTTTTAAACAGGCTGATTTGATCAGGTTTACTTAACATAATTTTTTCCTCTCCTTTCAGCAGCTAAGCTGTTTACATATGAAAGGGACAGTAGTAACTTAAGCTTATAATGCATTCAATTATTTTCAGAATTGTTCTTTTCACACATTGCTCATTTACCAATTCACTCCTCATATTCATTTTTTTCCACTAATCTTATAACTATTCCAAAATTCTTAAGTTCAAATCTCACTTCTATGTGCCTTTCTCTGACCCTTCAGCTTACATAAATGTTTTCTCTGAACATTTATAGCCCTTAGTGTCTAGTCAATGTGATGCAAGGTTATGATATGGAATCACAGGACTTGGTAGTTGTGTGACTTTGGGCAAGCCATATCATTGCTTTCACTTTCCTCCTTTAAACTTCCAGTGAGGACTGGGGCAGTGAAGTGGGGAGAAGAAGAATTTATTGCTATGCTATTCTCTTGGAGAATCTTCATTCTCATATCTATTAAGCTCAGTCTTTGTGCATAATAGAAAAATTATGATTTCATAGTCTTTTTTCCCTTTTCTTGCTAATAGATTATATTTAACTGACTTATGATCACTACTTCATAATTGAGAAAACTCAGTTTTTGAGTTTGATTGTGCTTTCAGTGAAAGGGATTGTTGGTTAGCTCTGACATTTAGTAACAGACTGATTCAAATAGATGTACAGGTTACATTCACACTTGGGTCTGATTGGTTTTAAACTTAGAAGGGTTATTACTTTTAAGGGATAGGATAATTATTGAAACCCCATCCTTACAATTTTAAAATAATCATACAGTCAAATTTTCTCCATTAATTGTTACCCTCTGTTTATTAGCTAACACCTAGAAAATCTCCATTAACTCTTTGAAGCCATTTGGTAGGCTGCATTGTATCACTACACATGAGTTCCTGTGTCCTAGGAGGCCCCTTGCTGAATTGGAGTCGACTCATCTGGAAGGATTTGTGCTTTGGCTCAGTACCAAAGCTTTGAGATAATATAGCAGTCCCTTATTAGTCCACAGGATGGAGGAGGGAACAGCTGCGCCAAGAGTAAAGAAGAGCCATTGGTTCAAACTTTTTCTGCTCTTTTGTTTCTCCTCTACTGAGCATGTCAGGATGGTTTGATCCTTCCTTTAAACTTCCAGGGAGGACTGGGGCAGTGAAATGGGAAGATGGAGAATTTATTGCTATGTTATTCTCTGGGAGAATATTTATTCTCATATCTATTAAGCTCAATCTTTATGCATAATAGAAAAATTATGATTTCATAGTTTTTTTTCTTTTTTCCTTGCTAATAGATTATACTTAATCTGATTTCTGATCACCACTTCATAATTAAGGAAACTCAATTTTTGAGTTTGACTGTGCTTTCAGTGAAAGGGATTGTTGGTTAGCTCTGACCTTTTTCACTATGCCCCAAGGGAAATCAACAGATGGAGCATGTGTGTAAATTGTGCTTGAATGAAGTTATAAAAAACAACCATAACCACAAACCGCAAACCACAACATGACAAATTCCAGTGAAATAATACTTCTGCATATATCCTTTCTGCTGACATTTCTAGGAATCGCCAAGCATAGGGCTAAATGATCATTGAGACAAGTAACAATGACTGATGGCTTATAAAGAAAGAAAATTTGCCACCTGAAAGCTTACTTATGTGACTAAATGACTAAGTGGTTCTCAGAAACCTGAAATTCCTCAATTAATTGATAAATGGTTAACCTCCTGAATGCTCTTAACTAGCATGACTGATAAGATTCTGTGTGAAGCATTCTCCTGATTCCAAGGGATGGATAAATAAATACCTTGTCAAATTTATTTAAAATATATTTCTAGTTTATTTTTTTGTTCACCACAGGAAATTGCATCAATGATTTGATATCAATTAGAAAAAAATCTCCCAGACTGGCTTTTTGTTTATGTATTTGTTTATTAATAACTATTTAGCCACAGCACCAGAAGGACCATAAGATCTTTCCATCTGATTTGAAGCGGAAACCTCTTGTATACATTGTCTCCTGCATTTGAATATCATTTCTTTGAGAACAAAGACAGCTTTTCTTTCTATGTGTATCCCCAGTGCTTTGCACATAGTAAACATTTAATCAGTGTTTCATTCATTCATTTATTATTCATTTGGGGCTTTCCCTTTACTCTACAAAGCCTGTTAAGTCAGCATATTTTACCTGTCTTTTCTACCCAGGCACTTACTGCTTTGTGTTAATGCTATTAAAAAAATAGTAATGCTATTTGTCTCAGAATATCATATTTTTTGTGAGATTTGGGATTATTTAGGCATTTACTTAATTGATGCATGTACTCCTCCCTACATGTGCCTTTAGAGAAGAGATCTTGCACTATTTTGAAATAGGATAGTGGGTTGCTCACTAATGAAACTGTGATGATTGGGTATTAGAAATACACAGCTATTTTAGTGCTCTGCAATATTGTAGTATGGCATGAATTGTCCCCCTGAGCTAGTGATTCTTTGGGTGAGATTTTTTCCTCAGGAATCACTGCCCGCTATGAGAAGTTTAAACAAAGAGCTTCAACAACAACAACAGTAATAATATTATGACAATAATGATAATAGCATTAATAATAGTGATAATAACAATAATGATGATATTAATAACAGTAATAATAATAGAATATTAAAATAGTGGTAATAAAAATAATAACAGTGGTAATAGCATAAATAATAGTAATGATAATAGCCAAAAAGGGGTCTTGTGAGGATCAAATGAGATAGCATTTGTAAAATGCTTAGCACTATGTAAATACTATATATTATTATAATTATAATTAATTATTATTATTATTATTAGAGTAGTAGCTAGCACTTTCAACATTAAGATTTACAAAATACTTTGTAGATGTTTCATTTTACATCACAACAACCCTAGAAGATAAATCTATAATTTAGAATACAAAGAAAGACAAAAAATAGAACTGTCCTCAAATCTAAAATCATATTTTAGAGATGAGGAAAACAGGAATACAAGTTAAGTGACTTGCCCAGGGTCTAGTAAATACAGGATCTGAACTCAGAGTTTCCTGACTCCAAGTTCTGTGCTCTATCTTCAGAGCCATGCAATGTGAAGCAAAAATGACATATTGCTCAAATAAAGTTATTAAATTGACATTGATTTAAGAGAAAAAATTTCTCTTTCATAGAAATGAAGAAAGACAAGGTTTGAGTGCTAACTCAAACATGTCCTTTATGCTACTTTTTTTTCTTTAAAATAACCACTAAAATTAAGAAAAAAACCATTTTTCTCCCTAAATGGTTAAATTCCTCCAAGATCAACTTTTTTTCTTTATTTCACTGAACTTTAGCCAATGCTAGGCACCCTACTAGAGACACATTATGAGTTCCATTTTTAGGACTGCTAAATCCACTGGCAGCTATCTTTGTAGCTGTAGTAATCTTTGGTGCCAGGATATCCTTTTTTTTTTTTTTGAATTAAAATCTACAGGGTGTCTCCAATTATCAATCCAGAATAGAACACTTTCTTTTAGTAGCAAACCACATTAACCGTGGAAGAAGAGAGAAATTTTCTCCTGCATGTCTCTAAGGATGGTTTTCAAAGCATCTTCTTTGTTAATGGTCAACATTACTGGTATCTAAAGTCACTGGTACAATGAGATATAATTTTTTCTGCAAAAAGTACCTTAGAAAAGATACAACGATAATTTCCCAGAATCCTGCTACAAGGTTTTCTTATGGCATGGAAGTGACCTCATGTTCTTAAAGATTATGTGGAGAGAAATACAAGCTTTATTAGGTTTTACTATGTTAGAAAGACTTCAAGTACAGTGCAGGAGTCAGATTGAGAGCCAAATTTAGATAGAAACAGAATTGTTGATCAATAAGCATTAAAGCACCTACTATGTAGCCAGGCATTGGTCTAAGAACGGGGAATACAAAGAAAGACAAAAGACAGTCCTTGTCCTCAAGGAAATTACTATCTAAAGGAGGAGACAAAATGCAAAAACCATGTACAAGTGATATAAAACCTGTAAATATTTCCTATTGAAAATGGTGATGTAGAAAAAATTGATGAAGAACTTGGTATGGCTGTTACATGAAGGAAACAGATTCTTTGAGTCATGAGTTATATATGCAATAAAGTCTTTTACTTATTTGTATCCTAAATCAGTGAAAATTTTTTTATTATAACAATCTTTTTCAACTTTTTTACCATTCTCATTGACATCTACCTTTTTGTTTGTCACTAAATTTTAAAGTATATATTTTTCCTTCATATGTATAATGATCATCATAATTTTTGCCTTCCCAGTGGGTGAGGGATGGAGAGGAGGGAGAGAATTTAGAATTGAAAAAAATGAAATATCTTCTAAAAATAAAGTATACATTTAAGTTGGACACCAATTATTCATAGAATTTCTCTAATGCTTCATTTCTCTGCAACAGATCTTGGTGCATAAGTTCACAATTATTTCTGTTATAATGGTTTACTCATATCTTCTGGCCATGAGTTTGGACACGGGTTAAGAGATGGCAGGGGAAGTAGGAAGATAGCAGCATTTCATGTGCAAGTGCTTGGATTTGGCCCCAAATTGTTTTGCTACCTCATGACAAGGAAATGATGGTTTCCTGAACTTTTGAGTTTTCTTTCTAAGTGGGTATAAGTTGGAGGTCATACTGACCTACTTCTCCAAAAGTCAAGCAAAGAGAGGGATCAGAATTGCCATCATTCTTGGAGTTCTGCACAGAGATTTGATAAATTATGAACCTAGAACAGGGCAGAACTGGTTTTAGGACTTATAAGATCCAACCAACGTGCCGTAAATCAGATTCAACAGATCTGGCTATAAGATTTTCTATTCCCTTAGAGCTCGCTAAGGATATGTTTGTGAGTTCTTAAGAAAATGTCAAACTATTTCCTTTTCATTTTCACTGTCCCCTTCCCTTTGCTGGCTGTCAGGAAAGTTGGTAGTGAAAAGAGTATTGAACCAAATGATAACGAACTCTGTATTTGAAATCCCTTGTGTAGTGTGTGTGTGTATGTGTGTGTGTGTGTGTGTGTGTGTGTATGTGTGTGTGTATGCTTGTTTCTGTGCTACTTAATTTTCAATCCATCCTATGATCATTAAATGAATCTTTAGTTCATAAGAATGGGATATTGTGAATAGGGATATGAATTCAAATACAAGATGACGCGTCAAAGAGTAGAAATGAAAATTTCATAGTTTTGATAATTTGGGAGTGGGGATGCAATTCCAAATCACATCTTAAGATCTCTATTGAAGCCAATTCAACCATAGCGGGAGGGGAAGGAGAGTACTCAAACATAATTGGAGCACCATCTGGTGGTCAAGTAATATACTATATCTCTTAGTTGGTGAATGAATTACATGACAATAGCTCATTGCAAATAGCAAAACAAAACAAAACAAAACAAAAAACAAAAAGCCAGATGGGAATGGATATAGCTCTGGCAGTACTATGTGCTAACATCCACCAAACATACCATTAACCATCTTTGCATAGTGATCTTTCTGTAAATGCTTCTCTATATTGCAATATGAGAACCAAATATCCTGTTCCACTTATGAACCCCATTATATCCAAAAACTCCTTAATTTGCCTCCCTAGGGAATTACTAATGATCTATATTTCCATTTTTGCCAATATTACCTTTTAATTTCATTTATAATGAAGTCAACATTGCAATAATCCTACTGGAGCAGTGTCTCATATTCAGACTACTAATATTTAAATTAATGCTGGTATTAAGCATATAGTATAAAAATTGGTTGATTTTTAGTGTCTTTTTTTTATCTTCATTTGGCCAGAATTTGCTAGGAATTGTGCTCTGTCAGCATAGTTTTTGATAAAGCAGTGCTATATCTAAGACGTGGTGTAGGATGGTGTGAGACTTTTTTTAAGGCAAGTATTAACAATGAATAAAAAATAAGATTTGTTTTCAGTTTTATTTTCTATAATTTCTCATTTAAAAAAATTCCATATTTCCATGTTGGGCAAGCAAAATCAGATCTAAAGGAAAAAATTGTGAGAAAGAAACAAACAAAAAGTGAAAATACTGTGCTTCAATCCATATTCAGTCTGCAACGTTCTTTCTCTGGGTGCAGATGGCATTTTCCATTCCAAATCTATTTGGATTACCTTGAATCATTGCATTGTTGGGAAGAGCCAAGTGCATCACAGTTGAATCTCACATAATCTTGTTGTTACTTTGTAATTTTCTCAATTTCAGTTCTTGTAACTCTTTCGAGGTTTTTCTGAAATCAGCTCATAGTTTCTAATAGAATAATAATATACATTCATATACCATAATTTATTCAGCCATTCTCCAATTGATGGGCATCCCTTCTACTAATAATCTCTTCTACTGATATACTCCAGGAAACCACTTGATTTCTCAGTGTTCGGAGATAATGTATATATTTCTCAAATAATGCTGGAAAATATAGTTTATTTTATCGATTTATAGGTATTTGTGAACTGCTTTACAAATATCATCTTATCATATCCTTGTTGCATGGAATAAAGGCTTTCAAACATTTTTGATGAAAAAGCCAGAACTGAGTAGGAACTTTGAAATGTAAACAGAAGAGTCTAGGGAAATTAAAAAAGATTGATACATCCGAGCAATTGGAATTTGTCAAATCATTGTTTATTAAAATAAAACATTTAAATACTTTATTTTTCTCAATTATATTTAATTTTTTTAAACATTCATTTGATTAAATTGAGTTCCAAAATCTCTCCTTCCCTTCCTTCCCCTTCCCCCCTTTCTTAAGGAGGCAAGCAGTTTGATATAAATTATTCATGTGCAATCATGCAAAAAATTTCCATATTAGCCATGTTGCAAAGGAAAATGCAAACTAAAAACCCCAAGAAAAATAAAGAAAAATAAGTATGCTTCAATCTGGATTGATTCCATCAATTTTTTTCACTGGAAGTGGATAGTATTTTTTATCATAAGTCCTTTGGAATTTCTTGGATCATTGAGTGGCTAAAAATAGCTGAGTCATTCACAGTTGATCATTCTTACAACATTGCTGTTATTGCAAGGTTCTCCTAGTTCTGTTCACTTCACTTTGTATCAGTTCATGTAACTCTTTCCAAGTTTTTCTGAAATCATCCCACTCATCATTTCTTATAGCACAATAGTATACCATTACAATCATATACCATAACTTGTTCAGTGATTCTTCAGTCGATGGATATCCTCTCAATTTCCAATTCTTTGCTATCACAAAAAGAGCTAATATAAATATATTTTTTTACATATAAGTCCTTTTCTGTTAACCTTTTTGAGATATAGGCCTAGTAGTGGTGTTGCTCTATCAAAGGATTTGTATAATTTTATAATCTGTTGGGCATATTTCCAAATTATTCTCCAGAATAGTTGAATTAGTTCATGACTCTACCAACAGAACATTAGTATCCCTGTTTTTCAATATCCCCCTTCAACACTTTTCATTTTTCTTTTATGTCATATTAGTCAACCTGATAGGTGTGTTAATACCTCAGAGTTGTTTGTTTTAATTTGCTTTTTTCTAATCAATAGTTATTTAGAGTATTTTTTTCATATGACTATAGGTAACGTCGATTTCTTCTTCTAAAAGATTTTTGTTCATATTCTTTGACTTTTTAGCAATTGGAGAATAACTTGTATTCTTATTTTTCTAAAATATTCATTTTTTAAAAAAAGTTTTGAGTTCCTTCCTTTCCTTCCCCCTCTCTGAGACCATTAGCAATCTGATACAGGTTAGGTTTGCATTCTTATAAACTTGACTCAGTTCTCTACATTTTGGAGAAAGGAGGACTTTATCAGAGAAACTTGGCGTAAAATTTCCTCCAGTTTTTGCTTTCCTTTTAATCTCAATTAATCACTGTTTGGATTAATGCTTACATATAGTAACCTAACCTAATGGGGCTGGGGTGGGCAGAGACAATTTTTCCTCCAGAATTCTACTGTGTTCGAGGAACACATAAGACACAAGGTAAAAATAAACTCAGTTCCCTGGGCATGGTTTTATTCTGTTTTTGTTTATTTGTTTTGCTTTTTTTTAGGGGAAAGCAAAGGGAAAGGAAAAGGTATACATTAATGGAAAAACACTTCATTATTCTACATAAATAAAATGGGAGAAGTGTTTACAAATATATAGGAAGGAATAGAGGTAAAAGGCATCTCAAGAACCTCACTTTTTCAGTATTATGTAAATTAGGGTTACACATATTCATGCTTTTTTTTGTCTAGAATTCTTCAGAATTGTCTGGAATCATTATATTAATCAGAATAGTTGTCATTCACAGTTGATCATCTTTACAATATTGCTGTTAGTATACAATGATCTCTTAGTTTTGCTAACTTTACTTTGCGTTAGTTCAGATAGGTCTTCCCAGGTTTTTCTGAAATCACCCCTCATTATTTCTTATAGGACAAAATATTCCATCATAATCATATACCACAGCAACTTGTTCATGCATTTTTCAATTTATGGGTATCCCCTAAACTGTCCATTTGCTATAGTAATATTCCACTACATTTATATGTGCTTACCATGTGCCAGATGTTGTGCTAAATATTGTGTATACAAAAAAAAGGCAAAAGACAGTCCTTAAAAGAAATGTGTGATATTTGTCTTATGGAACCCTTACTTCTGTGCTCTTTCTTTGTTATTTAACTTTTTCATTAGCATCACATTCCCACCCTGCTCAGATTCTCTTTTTTGCTCATGCTCTTTCTTTCCATCTTTCCTAGTTATGTTGGCTCTTGGGGAAATCAAGATTTATTTTATTAAGAACTTTACTAAGCTCTAAATACTTGTTAAAGTGTTAATTTTAATTTGTGAATCCCATGAAAAGGACTTGTATTTTCTAATAAGGACCAAAACCTTCACTTGAATCAATAGAGCTCTAAAATGGAGATTTTCAGGCAGGAGGTACATTCCTTTTGAACATAGAGCTTCCTTAGAACTCCTGAAGTCAAACTATGTGGGCTGCTTATTCAGGAGCTTCCCATTTACAATCAGCCACAACCAGTCAGGTTTAGATAGCTTTTAAAAAATGTATAGCAAGAACAGTTGGTGCAAAATATTGTACCCCAAAGTTGGCATGCACTCTGTCTCCAATGCACAACATCAATTGGAAAAGAGAAGTCACTATAAATATAGCCACTAAAGTCACTAGCAATAGTCACTAAAGATTATGGGAAACCCTTTTTCCCATTATCTTCATAATGTATTAATGGATTTATTATCTATACAACATTGGATAACTTCTGAGGAGTTGTAAAGTCAGTCAAGTCAACAAGCACTATTAAGTAACGCACCATGCTTTTAGCTCTGGGGAAACAAATACAAACAAAGAAAGTCAATCTCTATCCTCAAAGAACTTACATTCTAATAGGGAAAGATGTTCTTACCTGATAAATGTATCAGGAATAGAATAATTGTATAACTGTCTCAAATAGGAGTGGTCTGATTGAACTAATCAACTTCCATCCTTACCCCTACATTTCTTTTACTTATATTACCTCCCTTTCATACAAACACACACCCACACAAATGTTATTTGTATATGAGAGACAACAGGGTATAGTGAATTAAAATCTGACCTTAGAGTCAGAAAGGAAATCCTATTGTTCAAGATCCACATATTAATGTAACATGTATTGATAATGCAACCCTAGACAAGTCACATAATTTCTCAATGCCTAAAGAATATATTAAGAAAGGATGGTCAATCTGTCTTTTTTGTCGAGAATTGCCTTGCTCTTAAGGTCTCACCTCATGTCCAGACCAAATGTATATTATAAATGTATGTGATACATTTATTTTGCACACTTGAAATTTGAATATGTTTAATATTTATATCAACTAGATTTCCCTAAAATTTTATGCATATACAAGCCACTCTCTCCCATATATGCTGAGATCCCTCTTTTTTATTTCTTATCGAAGAATTCATGTAACTCTGTACTTCTTCTCTTCTCTGACAAGTTGTTTTCCCAGTTGTCTAAAAGGATCGATTATGTGATCATTATATAAGTAATCATTAAGTGATGTTTATATATTTTAAAAAGATTATTTCCCTTGGTGCTAGAGTGGTAATTTTAGAATTGAGAGAAAGGTTTGTTAATTTGTCCTCCCCACAGTGGGAATGTCATTACATGTTAAGTTTAATTGAAAATGCAATTAGGCCTTCTGAAAAGTCCCACATGAGAATTTCCATCGGCTAGAATTGAGGCTCCTTCCCAACTCCTAACTTCATTTAGTTCAGAGTGTGGAAACTTCCAGGAATTTCTCAGTCCAAAGCAAAGTCAAGAAAAGCCTGTGGCCAATTGGCCGTCTTCTTTACCAGATGCTGGCTGAAAGAAAGCAGTCATTCTTATAATGAGATATTTTAGTACTATGAAGAAAAGGGACACCTTCAATGGTGAATGAAAAGAAAATGCTAATTAACATATGTCAGCTAAACAAAGAATTTCACAGTCAATCCAAATGTCTTTGGTCTCCTTTAGAAATATATTCATATACGATTTTGTCCCCAAAATCGTAGTGCAGTTTTAAGCTACTGAAGCTTAATTTTTTTTTTTTAACCTATTATTGGTATAGTAGAAAGAAGAGGGAGTTTTTGGGAGCAGAAACAAAACGAAAGAAGGCTTCTGGGAGACATTGTTGAGAGGTTGGATCTAGCTCCAGGACAAATGAAAATAGCTAAATCCATTGGTGACTGATTGCCAGTCAACAGGAAACCCACAAGCACTTATTAGACATCTACTGTGTGCTGGGCAGGCAGCTAGTGGGTGCCAGACCTGGAGTCAACAAGACTCATCTTCTTGAGTTTAAATATGCCTTTTAGACTCTTCCTAGATGTGTGACCCTGGGTAAGACACTTAAACCTGCTTGTTCAGTTTCCTCATCTGTAAAATGAGCTGGAGAAGGAGATAGCAAACTACTCTAGTATCTTTGCTAAGAAAATCCCAAAGGACGTCATGAAGAGTTGGACATGACTGAAATGACTGAATAGCAACAGTTTCACAATAATTTAGGGTAGCTAGGTGGTGCAGAGAACAGAGTGCCAGCCCTGGAATCAGGTAGACCTGAGTTCAAATTTGGCCTCAGACACTTACTAGCTGTGTGATCCTGGGCAAGATACTTAATCCTGCTTGTTCAATTTCCTCATCTGCAAAATAATCTGCAGAAGGAAATGGCAAAGCACTTCAGTATCTTTGCCAAGAAAACCCCAAAGACAGTATGGTCCACAGGGTCACGAAGAGTCAAACACAACCTAATGACCCCAAAATGAATAAGAAGGAAATTTATAGCTTCTTTAGTCAAATAGCATGTTCATCATATCTGCACATGGCACAAAACTGAAAGATATGGTCAGCTCTTTGGATGATGGAATTAGGAACATGAAAGATATCCCACTAGAAAGTTAAATCAAATCTATTAAGATGAAATTTAATGGGTATTAATAAGTTTTTGTTGTTGCCAGTGGTCAGTCATTTTCAGTCCTGTCTGATTCTTTCTAATCTCATTTGGAATTTTCTTGCTTAAGATACTGGAGTGGTTTGTCATTTCATTTCCCTATTAATTTTATAGATGAGGAGATTGAGGCAAACAGAGTAAAGTGACTTGCCCAAAGTCACATAGCTAATAAATATCTGAGGTCAGATGAGCCTTCCTGACCTCAGGCCTGGCATTCTATTATACCACTAATTGTCCTTAGTTTCAAAAGTCAATTTTATGATTATAAGATGGGAGTGGGGACATGACTAGGTAGTGTTTGAATACTTGAATTTCACAATTAAGATTTTAGAGTTTTGATGGACTGAACGCTCCAAATAACTTGTGTTGATATGGCAACCCAAAAAAGCTAATACAATTTTAGAGGTAAACTGTTCAGGACTAAGAAGGCAGTGATCCCATTGTACTCCATCTTGGTCAGACCACACTTGGAGTATTATATTAAGTTCTAGGATCACATATTAGGACAAATATTGATAAACTTTAGAGTGACCTGAGGAGGATGAGGAGAATAGTGAAAAGCTTTGAGTTCATGACCTATGATAATGGATTGAAGAGACTGGCATTGAAGACTGAGGGGGATATAATATCATTTTAAAGCCTATTTGAAGGGTTCCCATATAGAAGGATCAGGCTCCAAAAGAACACAACTAGGAGCCATGGCCTGGGCTGGGCTGGCTTGTTTCTTCCATAGTTGGAAGCTCCGCTTGATTCTTTGGAGAATTGGGTAGGGAGGGATGGTCAGGCTGCAGATTGGGAGATTTATTCCTTATGGGAAAAATTTGTTCAGAACTTGTTTTGGCAGCTCATTGTGCCTTCTTGAATCAATTACTGATGAGTACCAAGGTACCACTGTACTTGTAATTAAGCACTTCCTTATAATGAGCTGATATTTGCTTCCCTGTATCTTTTACTCTTTCATTGTTCCTAGCTGTTTCTTTTGGAAATCCCATTGATACATGTACTTAGAGATAGGGGACTTAGATTTGGAGTCTGAGCTAATTAACAAACCTGGTACAAACAACTTAAAGTCTTTTTGCTTCTCTGTAAAATAGGAATTAATGGATTTATACAACCTCACTGAGTTATTGCCAGAAAACCCCTTGGTGACTCTTCAAACACTATTGTCAATGGGAAGCATTAATTTTCTACATGATAGTTTCTCAAATATTTGTCTCCCTAAATCTTCTTTCTAAACTGCTTCTAGATTTCTCATTATCCTAATCCCCTTTCTTTGGACATTCTATTTTGTAAATCATACATAGAGTTATTTTAAAAAAAATAACTCTATGTTATGCTTGAGATTTGCTCCACCCAGAGATAGATCATAGTGGGAATACTCTCTTCTTTCATTTGTAATCACAGTCTGATTATGATTGTATCAGCTTTTAAAAAATAGATAAATCGGGGCAACTAGATGGTGCAGTGGATAGACCATCAGCCCTGAAGTCAGGAGGACCTGAGTTCAAATTTGGTCTCAGATACTTAACACTTCTTAGCTGTGTGACCTTGGGCAAGTCACTTAACCCTAATTGCCTCATCAAAACAAACAACAAAAAAACTAGGTACATCAAGTTGAGTTTAATGTCAGCTAAAGTTCCCACTTTCTTCTCCATTAATTATTGTCAAGTCATGTCAAGCCTTTTCCTATAGTTATGTTTATCATTTTTATATTGATAAAGTGCCTACTATGTGAGAGGCACTGTTCTAATCTCTGAACATTCAAGGAAAGCCAAAAAACCAGCCACAGCTTTCATGTAGTTCAGTCTAATATTTCTAATAGTTCATAGTTTTGCAAACAACTGTGCATAAACTATATATATGATAAAATGGAGATAATCAAACAAAAGGCACTAGAATTATGGGAAATGGGAAAAAGGCTCCTTGTAGAAGGTAAGATTTCAGCTGGCCTTTGAAGAAAACTTGGCAGAAGTGAGGAGGAAAAGAATTCTAGACCTGGAGGATAACTAGTGAAAATGCCCTGAATTCAGAGAAAGTGTCTTGTGTAGGGAAGAGCAAGAAAGTTGATGTTATTGAGTCTCAGAGTACATGGGGAGGGGTGGAAGTGGGTGGGTTGTAAGTGTAAGATGACTGAAAAGATAGAAGGGAATTAGGTGGAGCTTTGTATCCCAAGGAGAAGGTTTTATATTTGAACTTGAAGGTGAAAGGGAGCTAGTAGAGTTAATTGAGTAGAAGATGAGGGTGTGGGTGACATGATCAGTCCTGTGCTTTTGGAAGATCACTTTGGCAGATAAGTAGAGAATGAACTAAGTGAGGAGAAAGTTATGGTGAGGGGACAAACTAGAAGGTTGATGTAATAGTCCAAATGTGAGGTAATGAAGGTCTGTTTCAGGGTAGTGAAAATGTCAGAAGAAAGTGTAAACTAGGGATGTTGTGAAAGTAAAATTTAGAGATGTTGCCTTGACAACAGATTGAATATAGGAGCTATGAGAAATAGTAAGGATTTGAGGATGACATTGGGAGGACACTAGAACCCTCAACAATAAGAGGGAAGTATTGAAGGAAGGAAGGTTTAGGGGAGAGATAATGAGTTCAGTTTTGGATATGTTGAGTTTAAGATGTCTGCAGCCTCAAGATGTGTAATAGGTAGTTGGAAACGGGAGACTAGAGATCAGCAGAGAGATTTGGATTGGTTAAATAGATCTGAGAATCATCAGCATAGAAATGACAATTGAATGTGTGAAATTTATGTAATCACCAAGAAATAGTGTAGAGGAAGAAGAGAAGGATAGAGTTGTGTGGGATACCTATGATTATGTCCTGGATGAAGATCCAGCAAAGGAGCATAATAAGAAATGATTAGACAGATAGGAAAAGAACCAGAAGAGAATAATGTCCTGAAAACCTAAAGAGAAAAGATTGTCAAGGAGAAGAGAATGAGCAAAAGTGTCAGAGGCTGTAGAGAGATCAATCAATATAAATGAAGATTGAGAAAAGGCCTTTGGTATGTCAACCAGAATAGAAGCACTCTCTAACCTATGGGTGACTGGAACTGACCCAAACAGGCTAGAGACAGGAGAGTCAGGAATCGAGCAAGAGTATAATTTAAAAATGAGGAAAACGCTTGCAAGGAGAAGTCCACTTTTCTAAGAAGGAGGGTTCATAGCTTATGGCAGGAGTAGGGCTTTTATACATGGAAATCTCAAAAAGACAGGACATAATATATGAATAACAGTTCCCATGGTTGGCATTTCTTGGGACAATACAGGCATTCTTGGGTCCTATGGGAACAGTCTCTAAGTTATTAGAATTGTTGAGCCTTGTGAACATCCAGATCACAAAGGGTATAGAAACAGTCACAAGAAACAGGGATTGTTACAATGTCAGGGGATATTGATTGATCACTTTTGCTGCAGCAAATCAGCTGCTTCTGGTTCTTGTGTCCCTGGGAAAAATTGGGAAGCTCCAACAAATTGAAATAGTTATCGATTAATATAAAAATCATAAATCCTTCATAGAATACCTTGTGCTGGTCAAAGAATTTATTCTGCCAGAGGATGAGATCATTCTGAGGATGCGCACAAAGGATTGTTATTATGCTAAGCTTAGAGACTACTTATTGGGCCTTAGGTCTGGAAAATGGGGTATCTCCAAATATCTTGACAGGTTTGAAAAGGATCATTAAATAATTCTTTAACAAAGCATCAACATTTTTTGATAATTCTTAGTTTACCCTAGCAAAGTAAGTATTCTAAAAATTTGTGCTTTGACTCATAGCTAGAATAGAATACCGTCAGGTACAAAGCAAAAAAAAAATCAACAACAACAACAAAAGAACTAAAAAAATTCAAAACATCTCTGCAATGCCTGTGAATTACTTAATTACACAAATTTTTGATGACAGTGTTCTGATATGAGCAGCCAGTGGAGATAACCTAATTATATACTTTTCTTAATTTTAAAACTGTATAACCAAGGATTTCCAGGTAACTGGAGAAACAAAATGGCAGACTAGACATGTTCTCCAATTCATATGATATCTCAATCATTTCCAAAATAGAAATTATGATGTACTAAAAATAAAGTAATTTAGCTGCTTTCATGGTCTAGGACAAAACTTCTTAAACTGTGGGATTGCGATGCCACATGGAATAGCATGACTGAATGTGAGGGTCATGAAATGATTTATTATCAGCAAATCTTTGATTTATATCCTTAAATCAATATATACCTATAACAATGTATATTGATCAGTCCTTAAATCAATATATACCTATATACATGGGATCGCATAAAAATTTCTCAGGCAAAAAGGGGTCATGAGTGGAAAAAATTTAAAAAGCCATGTTATAGGACATTTAGACTCCAAAAGAAGATAAAAATAAACAAATAAAACCCCCTCCATTGACCTTTTATTCTGGTGTTACTTCTTCACGGATTCTTTGAAGTTGAGAGTGATGAATATGTAGAATCCTCAGTGGTTTCAGAACATAATAGCTACTTCTTCTGGATGCTCACACTTTTGTTCACTTCCACTGCTGATTACTTCCAAGTTTTCTGATCTCCCTGGCACTTTCTTGGGAAATCCTCAACTCTAACTGCTTTATACTCTGTTTTGTAGGCTACTTGTATCTAGTGTCTCTTTGGTTGTTCTGGGAGGTTTTCAGCTTTATTGCCTAAGTGTGGACATTGACATTTAGGTTGAATCCCCCTTTTGTCAATGGGGTTCTGAAAGCAATACAATAATAAAGCATACTTCACAAATTTAATAGCTAGTATTGCCATGGTATTCTCATATTGTTTTGGTCCAGTAACTGAGATCACTGGTGTGCAGAATATATTCTCCATATATTTCTGAGATGGTTTCATTTCTTAATGACACATTTTATTCTCTTACTGTTTTGTTAAACTGTTACTTCAGTTAAAATTTTAATCTCTTCCCATTTGAGATTCTTTTTCTTGGTCTTCCTCTTTTTGATGGTTTCACATAATTGCTAGTGAATTACTGAAGTTTACAGATAATAAAAGTTGTGCAATATTCTTGCTTCGGGCTAGTTTACATAGCTTTCTGATCAAGCTATATGTTTGCCTAATGTCCTTGGTACTTTCTCTAAGATGTGTGATAATTAGATCATGCAGTTTGCTAGCTTTTGCATCTTATAAAGTTTTTTTTTGCCTCTTATATTCAATTTTCTTGTTATTCTTTAAAAAAGTACTTTTTAAAAGCATCACTATCATTTCTCAGTGATTTCCATTTCCCTAAGATATGCTCCCTTCTAACAAAGAATTTGAATTAAGCAAAACAGATTAGCATATTGGCCATGTTTGAAAAGGTCTTGTGCTCATTGCACATATTTAACCTATATCTGATTGCTTGCTGTATTGGGAAGGAGGGAGATAAGGAAGGGAAAGAGAAAAATTTAGAATACAAAGTTTTACAAAAAATGAATGTCGAAAACTATCTTTACATGTATTTGGAAAGCTAAAATCCTATTAAAAAAAATAAACGTATTCTATTCTTAAAGTCTGCCAAGAGGCAAGAAGTATTCTTCACCATCATCCCAATTTTGAAGGTATTCTTGAAAGTATTTTTCTAGATGCTTATAAATTAAAAGTATGAATACTTTTGTAGGAATTACATCTTTCACAAGTATCTATATTTTAGCAGGGAAAATGCTAACTTTTTCAAAGAAGGCAGAAATTAGTCAACAACAGGTATTTATTAAATACTTACTATATGGTAGATACTGTGCTAAGCCCTGGGAATACAGAAAGATGATCCCTACCTTCAAGATGCTTACATTCTGATTGGGGAAGACAGTACAAAGAAGAAAGCTGAAAAGAAATCTAGAAGATTGAGAAAGGGTTAGTTTGGCCACAACTCCTTAAATGGAGGTTCTGGGAGAGCCAGCCAATCAGCAGAGGAGATTTCTAATGTGTGAATTCCAAGGGGAGTGAAGCTTCAGGATGAAGAGCTAAGTGATGGTAGAGAAGTCCAGAATGCAGCTGGGTGATTTTTTCTCCCAGAAGTCTGGCAATTGTGGGAAACAAAGTCTCAACCTCTCTGGTTTCACTACATCATTGTTTAGAGAGAGAAAAAAACCATCACAATATGAAGGATACTGTTATCAGTAAAGGATACTTTATTTTTATATTAGCTTCTAGACAGTGTGAAGAAGTTGTAGGTTTGGTTCCAAGAAAGAACACAAGCACTGAAATGACCAGATGACAGGCAATTCATTTTTCACAGGCAGGAAACATGCTGCTTCTCATCCTTATAGTCCCCCTCTTTCAACGTCCCGTTTGTGAATTGTGGTTTGGGCATTCAATGGGTTGTGAGGTCTTTCTCTTATATCTGATTGTTTTTGCTAGGAAAACTTATAGGGGCTAAGTGGAAGGAGGGTTTAAGAGATAGTAGACCAGTGAGTGTTTTGGACTGCAGATCTCCCCTTATTGAGGTCCTCTTATTAACTTTCCTTTATTGACCACAAGGGCATTGTGATTTGGAAAATTTGCTAACTTTGCCTGTCTGGATTAGACAGGTTTGCCAAAATGATTATGGCCAGTACTCTTGTATTTCTTGTCTAAATGTAGGTAGCTCAACCTGTATTAGGTGGATAGAAACTTCCTGATACATAGTTGGGTCAATCAGTCATCAAACATGAAGTCACTACTGTCAGGGCATTGCTAGCTTAGCAAAAATCAGATCTTCAAAGATGGACAGTGGTATATAATATAATATTATTATGCTGTAAGAAATTATCTAGAGGCAGCTAGGTGTTGCTGTGGATAGAGCACCAGCCCTGAAGTCAGGAGGACCTGAGTTCAAATCTGATCTCAGACATTTAATACTTCCTGGCTATGTGACCTTGGGCAAATCACTTAACCTCAATTGCCTCAGCAAAAAAAGAAATAAAGAAAAGAAATTATCTAACAGGCTGATTCAGAGAATCTTAACATAACAGGGATTTGGCTCATGCCTAGACTACTTAATATATCATCATCCTCTTAGGAGATTCTGGGTTCTGGCTTCTGGGAGATTAAAGGACAACAATATGCATGGACATTTTTTATTGACCAGCCATGTATTTGGGAGCGGTTTTTTTCCCCCATTGGCTCCATGGCTAGAAGTCTTTAAAACGATTCCCTAGCTGTGTGACCCTGGGCAAGTCACTTAACCTCAATTGCCTCAGCAAAAAAAAGTCGTTAAAATGGTCTGACTGAGTAGTGGGGGCTTTACACCATTCACATCTCAGGTGTTGTAGAAAATGTCTATATGATTATTCTTGCTATATCTTTGAAGTAAATATCTCATTGTAAAAGCTAATCCAATTTCAAGTGATTAAATGGAATCGGGGTGCTAGGCACTGGGCTCCAAAATAGGAATTAAACTGTCTGTGGAGGTTGGAGCTAATGTTATATGAGAGAGGTTGTATAATTTCTTCAAAGTATTAGAGAATCCTGAGGGAGAGTAAAATATTACAGGCTTGGGTTTGGTAGAATGGTACCAGTTATGATAAAATATATATTGTAGCCACAAGAGGGCACTGTAGGCCACAGGTTCGCTGTCCCAGTGGCACTGGCACCCCCATTTTTATCTCTTTCTGGGTTGACCAAAATGACCTTTAACCTGTACTCACACTGATGGGTTTTTTTTCTTTTTTTACTGTGTGTGTGTGTGATGTTAGGGAATGTAGGGGTGGTAGATGGTAGCTACAACCCAACCACACATTTGTTATTCGAATTCTCCCAAGGGGTAACCCTAGTGTATGGGAAGGGAATTTATTTCCCACTTGCCTCTGTAGTTCCCTAGAATTTATGCAAAACCAGTCAGTAATAACCTCACTGATTCTTAAACATAAAAGACTTACAAAACACTAAAGATAGCAATAATAAACATAACATTTACTCAATAGAATGAATACAAAAGCATTTACCAAGAATTTATTATGTGCAATGCACTGCATTACAGTTACAAGTGCTGGGGATTCAAATAGAAAAGTAAGACAGTTCCCCCTCTAAGAGAGTTGTCATTCTGATATGGAGAGATAACACCTAGGAGGTTTCCAGCTAAAAGTCAGATGGAAAGGTTTTGTGATCTTTGGGATACAAGTGGCTGAACAGATGGTTATGTTCCATCTTAAATATTTCTCCATTAATAAAACCACATGGATTCTTATAATGAACCATTTGAAAATGCCATGGATATTGATGGCTTTTTTCTCTTTATTCCCCTTCCCAAATCTTTACTGGCTGTGGCTGCTGAGAAGATGGGGCCTGCATTCAGCTGCAGAGGAGGTTACCAGGCCACATTTTCACAAGAGTTTCTTTCATGGACTATTGCTATGGGGTCTAGGCTGAAAGCAGGACTGTTGATATGGCAGTAGCTGCTGAGCAAAACCTACTAGTCTTCTACTCTCAAACTGATAAAGCAAGGACAAGCTCTTTATTATTACAGCCACTTTTGACAGGGTGATGACAAAGTTATGGTCTTCTAGTCCACAATTTGTTAACATCATGTTTATTCAATGACATGCAGTTCTCCAAAGAACCAAAAGGCTCTTCAGGTTGACTCTCTGGGAGAAAAGCCCAGATGGTTCTTCATTTAATAGGCTTCTGCTTTCTCCAATCCATTTCCAGGATAGTGAGCTTAAACAATAAACATAGCAAAATAGATGTGAAGCTTATCTATCTTCATCTATTTCTCCCTCTTGAACCAAAGAGGAAATACAGAGCAACAAGACGTCCTTGAGAAGTCACTGTTCTCTTGGACAGTAAACACCAAACTTAGACAACTCTGTACTCAGCAGCAGAATTCAGCTCTACTCTATATCATCACTGCCGTTGAAGAACTGAACCAATCCTTCTCTATACTACATACCAGCAAAGTGGTACATTTCTTCCAATAAATAAATTCCCTGAAAATCAGCTGAAAAGCCTGCTGGTCAGCAGTCAGCTGTTTCAAACAGCTTTTGAAAACAGCTTTTCTCATTACCTCCTAGGTTTTCTCTTTTTGATTTCTTGTGATTCTTCCAAGCTTACCTTATTGCTGCTGCTTCCATCTGTCTCTTTCTATAACTTTTTTGGCTCCTAATACTTCACATCAGTGTCTCTTCATAAGAAGTGACTCATGTTTTACTTAGCATGCGAAACTCAACAATTTCGCCTGTCAGATGGTGAATCCTTATATAACTGTCCTATAGTTTCCAGTTATTTGAAGTGTACTTTCTCAGTTATAACTTCAAAATGCTAAATAGCAGCAGTAGGAATAACAACAACTAAAAGCATCTAAATGAGATGATGGGCTAAAATTCCCTGGAATCATCCCCTGTCATCGCTTTGCATTTAAACATTACATTTCTCATTACATTTAGATGAGGTATAGCTCTCTATCTGGTCCTCAAAAGAGAATATTTCTTTTCAACATTTTATTTGAAAGGCTCTCTTCTTTTTTCTTACCCCTTTTCCATATGAAAGGGCCTGTTATGAGCTAAGCTTGACTTATAACAGTCTTCTGATAATTTAAGTTTGATAGAAATTTAACTTGGAAGGAAATAAGACATTCACAGATCATTCAACATTTAATAAAGGAGATTTACTTAGCAATGGAAAAATATTCAACTAGGATAGGCATTGAAGACATTGCAAGTTGATTCATCTTAGTGAAGCCTTTCTGTCTCTGAGTTGTCCATTGAGATCCATCAGGCAAGCTTCAGAGTAAGGCTGGTTATTTTGTACTTGCACAACCAGGAAGTCATGTTAGTCCCCTGAGTCAATCACATTTCAAGGATATTTTCAAAACCTTTTCAGGAAAAAGTAGCCTAACATTCATGGGGGAAGGAGTTAGAATTTTACTCCTGCCACATCATCTATATATCCTCTTCCTTTTTCAGTCAAATTTTAGGGGGGGGGAATAGCAACTATCCATATTTGTTTCCTCTCTGTCATTTTTTCTTTACTCAACTTGGTCATGTGACTGAAATTGTGTCCTTAATCTCATAAATGCCAAATATGATGACTCTCATTTTTCATCCTTTTAAACCTATCTGCAGAACTTAACTTTCATGAGTACCCTCTCTTCCTGGATATTCTCTCCACTCTGAGTTTTTGATAATCTGCTCTTAACTGGTTCTACTATCCTTTTGATTGATCCCTTTTAGTCTCCTTTTCAGGGACATCAGCCTAATCATGCCCTTTAACAATGTATTCCCCTAACCCCCAAGACTATGGGTTCTTTGTTTATGCTCTTTCTGTCTATCTCTGCTCTCTCTCTGTTTGTCTTTCTGTTTCTGTCTTTCTTTCTCCTCTGGTGACCTTTTAAGTTCCCATGGGTCTAAATATCATTTTTATGTTGACAACTACCAAATTTATATTTCCAGCTCTATCTTCCTCACCCTGAGTCCCAGTTTCATGTTGTCAATTACCCAAATGGGTATTTTGATATATGTCCTGCAGACATTTTAAATTATTAGGTCTAAAACTGAACTCACTATGTTTATTCCCAAACCCATTCGGATTCCACCTTTTCCTCTTTCTATTAAAGGTACCACCATCCTTCTAGCTATCCAAGTTGGCAATTTAAATATCATCCTTGTTTCTTCATTTTCACTCCTTATTTCTATTTAATTACCTATATGATTTTCCTTTCTTTTTCTACTTTCTTTTTTAAATAGTATTTTATTTTCCCCCCAATTGCATGTAAATATGATCAAATTATTCATTTGAAATTTTTTTTGACTTCCATTTTTCCCTTCCTTTCTCTTCTTTTCCCTTCCCAAGGTAATAAGCAATTCGATGTTGGTTATACATGTTAAATCATGCAAAACATTTCCATCAATATGGTTTTCCTATACATAAATCTGATCATGTCATTTCCCTAATCAATATGTGCCAATGGCTCTATTTTACCTCTAGAATCATATATTGATTCTTTTATTGGACAATTTAAACTCTTCATTACCTGGGACGAATTGATCTTTCCAGCCTTATTATGTATTATTGCTGTTCATTAGAGTTTGACTCTATGTGAGTATTTTTGGCAAAGATACTGGAATGGTTTGACATATGATTCTTCATGGTGTTGCTATTTTGCTGGTGAGGAACTGAGACTTAACTGACCTGCCCAGGGTCACACAGCTACCAAGTGCCTAAGGCTGAATTTGGATTCAAGTATTTCTGACTCCAGGCTCAGGGCTCTATCCACTGCCTCACCAAGCTGCAGCACTAATATACATTATTTTCCTCCATATATGCTATGAGCTTGCCAAATGTTTCCTTACATTACTCATATTCTGTCCTCCATTTTTCCTCACCCTGCCGTTGACCTCCTTGTCCCTCTTCCCTGTAAATGCATTCTTTCTTCACCTCTGTTTCCAAGAATTCCCTGGTGGTTTCCTTCAAGCTACTTTCTTCAGGAGGTCTTTAATATTCCAGCAACTGTTAGTGTTTTCCCCTCAAAATCGCCTTTTATCTGATTTTGTATATGTATTTGTGAGTATAATTGTTTTTTGTGTATGCCCAATTTACCTAAAATGGAGGCACCCTTGTAGGAAAGGGCAGAACCTGCTACTGGGAGAAGACTTTCTGTTAGTTCCCCAACCACATGGGTATGAGCAGCCTCTTTCCATTAGTTGTTCAATTAGACCAGACTGGGTCTCTAAAACTACCAGAATGGCAAAGTCTTGCTCTCTCTTTCCAGCAAAGTCCAGGGGTGGAAGGTTCTGTTTACCTAAGCACAGATTCTATGAACTAAACTGGATGGGAAGAATAGCTAACTGCCTTGTCTACCTGCTTCTTTCCTCCCAATTTTAGGCCCTATGGCTCTGAGAAAAGACTCTAGAATTTGGTTTGTATCATTTGTCCTTTTCATTTCTAGGCAGGGGCAGTAGAGTCTTTAAACTTGGGAACTCAAGCACTGATGACCTTGGAAGCAGGATTCCAGATTGGATAGTACTGCCAGCCTAGTAGGGATACCCTAAGAAATCAGGGTGCTAGGACACAATCCCAGGACGGGTTTAGACTGGGAACTTAGTGGGACCATATAATGTAAAAACAGATTTAAACTGTGAACTGTGAACTCACCAGAGACTGAGGCGGGGCAAAAAGAATTTTTGTTTTTGCTATACCTTTAAACTAAGGTTTATGGAACCCCTAAATTGGAGCCACACAATTGCTGGAAGCTTAAACTAATGATAGAAAGACTGGATATCTCCCATATCCTTTAAGGTTCTCCAGTATTGGAGAACTCTGGAGGTATATGTGTGTGAAATATAAGGGATATGAGGATAGTCACTGTTACACACATACATTTGAGTATATGTATAGGTCTATAATACATGTATATACATATGCATATATACCCTTACACATAGATGTATATATATAATGTGTGTGTATATATACACACACATACCTACATATACATATGTACATTGATGTGTACTGAGGGGACACTCATCAAGGACTCCATGGATCTGCACCAGGTTCTGTCACATTTCTAGCCATTATGGTTTGCTACATTCATAAGGAAGCTGGCTGCCAACTTGAATAGGTTCCCCATTCTTATACTCATTGTCTCATTAAACCCCCATCCTTGCAGCTAGTCTCACAGCAAATAGAGTGCTGAGCCTAGAATCAGTAAGATCTAATTTCAAAACTGGTTTCAATCACTTACTAGTTGTGTGACTCTGGGCAAATCATTTCATCTCTGTTTGCCTCAGTTTTCTCAACTGTAAAATGGGAATAATAACCTCTTAGCACTGTTGTAAGGATCAAAAAAGACTTAGGTGAAAATAAATAGAAAATAAATGCTTATTTTTTTTTTTTGATCCTGGGACCGATGATAATTATAGCAAAAGATATAGTTCATATCTGGGTTTCTCCACAAAGGAAAGTAAAAGAGATGCCAAATGTATTATAAATCAAAAAATGAAGTGAACCATTTATTTGTGCTTAGAAGACAGTATTGAACCTCGAGGTATCAGTTTACAGTGACAGAATAATTTTTTAAATAATACTTTTTATATGGGCAGCTAGGTGGTGCAGTGGATAGAGCATCAGCCCTGAAGTTAGGAGGACCCGAGTTCAAATCTGATCTCAAACACTTAACATGTCCTAGCTGTGACCTTGGGTAAGTCACTTAACCCCAATTGTCTCAGCCAAAACAATAATGCCTTTTATTTTCAAAACATATGCATGGATAATTTGAGAACACTGACCCTTGCATAGCTTTGTATTTGAGATTTTTTTCTCCTTCCCTCCACCCCTCCCCTAAATGGCAAGCAATCCAATATATGTTAAACATGTTAAAATATGTGTTGAATCCAACATGTATAAATATATTTATATAATTCTCTTGCTGCACAAGAAAAATCAGATTAAAAAAAGAAAATAAATGAGTAAGAAAACAAAATGCAAGTGAACAACAACAAAAAGAGTGAGAATGGTATGTTGTGATCCACATGCAGTTCCTCTGGGTGTAGATGGCTCTCTTCATCACAAGATCATTGGAACTGGCATCGTCATATAATATTGATATTGCCGTGTACAATGATCTCCTGGTTCTGCTCATTTCACTCAGCATCAATTCATGTAAGTCTCTCTGAAATCATCCTGCTGATCATTTCTTATAGAACAATAATATTCCATAACAGAATAATTTGTTTTAAAGGCAATCAGGATTAAGTGACTTGCCTAGGGTCATAAAGCTAGTAAGGATCAGATCCTCCTGCCTCTGGGGCTAGTATTTTATCCTTTTCACCACCTAGTTGCCCTTGAATAGAGCCATTTGAACAACTATGATTACATTTGGTTAGGAGACTAGAGTTTCAAGGAACAATAAAACAGTTGCTTACTCCCACTTCCCATTTCATTTGGGCACTGGCAAGTCTAGTTAAATAGCCAAACCTGGTCTTCTTTCCAGTGGCTTTTAAATCTGTTATAGAGTCTTCCCTGAAATGCCAGCCTGCCCCTGCCTCTGCTGCACCACCAGCTTGCTGCTGCTTCTGCCACCAATGCCTCTCACATATCCTAGACCCTCCTGAGCATTTGGAGTTTGGGAAGTTTCTGACTGGAGAGCTCACCTCAGGATAGCTGTTTGGCCATCTCTTCAAGGAAGAAAACACAAAAGAAGTAGCTCAAATTTAGACTATACCTTGGCTCATGATTGCCATATGGCCAGGGAGAATAATAGGGCCAGGTTTTTGGGGGACAGCTGAAAGGAGTTATTATACTTGGAAACCAAATGGAAGAGAGCAGAGGGGAGGGGGATTTGCTACATTTGTATGTTTATGGAGTACCAGCACAGTAACCAGCTAAGGGATTCTCAGTGGTCTCCCCTAACCCCCAAAGCTCCCATATGGTGTATTGTAAGTAGGCAGAATATAACTGTGTTTGCTTTGTAGAAATCCATTTTATACTCTTCCCACATTCAATAAATAGGTATAGGAATACCATTCTAGTACTAAATCAATCAGGTGAAATGCATTTTTTGCACTTTGGGGCCATGTCTCCTCTATAGGAAAGTTCACTGATATCCTGGGAAGGTGCAAACATTGTCCTCTCAAATGTCCTCTTGAGCTGGTACCTTGTTTTTTTTTTTTTTTGTTTGTTTGTTTTTGTTTTTGTTTTTTCCTGAGGCAATTGAGCTTAAGTGACTTGCCCACGGTCATTCAGCCAAGTAGTGTTAATTGTCTGAGATCAGATTTGAACTCAGGTCCTCCTGACTTCAGGGCTGGTGCTCTATCCACTGTACCACCTAGCTGCCCCTGGTACCTTGTTTTTAAGAGTTTTGAAATGATCCATGTGACATGAATCTTATACAACTCCTAATTTATAAGTGAGGATCATGATTGTCTTTCAAATACAGAGGCTTTGCAAATTCACCAATCAGAAAGACTAATGTTTTTCTTAGTAAGTCTTGTCCCTAGATCAAGTAAACAAAAATAAGGAAGAAAAAAAACCCACTGCTTAAATGAAATAGTTTGCAAAACAGAGGGAAAAAAAGAAAAGAAAAATCAGTACTTCCCAGCTTAGAGGATGAAACTTGGGTCTTACTGAGCTCTTAGAACATCAGGGGCTTTACTTATCTGGCATTTACTGAAAGTTATCCCTTCCACCCCATTTAAAATAAGAAATTAAATGTTCCAAGTGGAAAATTCATCCATGAGTCCCTTTAACACAAAGGACTGACTGGAGCTCTGGGTAAAATCACATCAAAATTTCTTTGGGGATCCATGTACCATTGGAATTCCATACAAACTTACCTCATGGTCACCATTTCAAAGGATATCTGGCATTTCTCCAAAGGATCCCTACAAGGGTACAGGGCAGTCTTAGTGGAGTTTGAAACTCATTCCACTATAGAGCAGATAGGCAAAGTTTTAAAATAAACAAACAAAATCTCAAAAAAAACAGGGTTGGACAGCCCTGAAAATGTGCCTGCCACCCCAAAGGGATTAAACAGTCACGGTTCATTGAAATCAGTCTCTCAAAGCTGAGGTTATATGTAGGTTGCCATAGCTATGGATAGAGATAGGTTTTTCTCTCTCAGCCAGGAAGCAATTTGAGGGCAGGACTGTTTTTCATTTTTCTGTTTCTGAACTACCTAGCATAGTGCCTGACACATAGAAGTACTTCATAAATGTGTGTTGAGTGACTAATCTGAGTTTTTAAGTTTTTGGCTTCAAAATAGGTAAATCATTTAACTTGAGACTCAGTTACCTCATCTTTAAAATAGAGATAATACTTATCTCACAGAATTATTGTGAGGAGAGTACTTATAAACAATAAACAAAAATAATAACAGTAACTGACATTTATATAGCACCTACTCTGTGCCAGTATTCTACCATTATTATCTCATTTAATCCTCTTAGTAGGTATTATTATTATATCCATTTTACAGATGAAGAAACTGAGGCAAATGAGTTACCTAGGATCACCCAGCTAATAAGTGTCTGAGGCAGATTTAAGGTCTTCTTGACTTCAGACCTGGTTCTCTACTACATGGTATGAGACACTGGACAAGCTATTCAACTCTATTTTCCTCAGTTTTTTTTAAAAAGCTTTTTATTTTCAAAACCTGTGCATAGTTTTCAACATCCACCCTTGCAAAACCTTGTGTTCCAAATTTTTCTCTCTCCCTTTCCCTTCCCCTCTCCTAGATAGCAAGGAGATGTTAAATTTGGGCAATTTTTCTGTACAAATTTCCACAATTATCATGCTGCACAAGAAAAATCAGATCAAAAAAGGAAAAAAAAATGAGAAAGGAAATAACATCAAAAAGAGTGAAAACACTATGTTGTGATCTATATTCAATCCCCAGAGTCCTCTCTCTCTCTGGGTGCAGATGGTTCTCTCCATCACAAGATGATTGGAACTGGCCTGAATCACCTTGCTGTTGAAAAGAGCCACATCCATCAGATTTGATCATCACATAATCTTGCTGCTGCTGTGTACAATGATCTCCTGGTTTTACTCACTTCACTTAGCATTTGTTCATGTAAGTGCCTCCAGGCCTTTCTGAAATCATCCTGCTGATTTTTTAAAATTTGTTAAAGGACTTGGAGAAATAGCAAATCAATCCAGTATCATTGCCAAGAAAACTCCAAATGTAGTCCGAAAGAGTTGGATGACACCGAAAACAAACTATATATATATATACATGTACATATATATGTATTTAAAATTTTGTATATGTTTGCATATATACATATACACATAAACATGCAGAACATATACATTGCATAACAATTGCTTAATCTTCTTTTCTTTACTCAATATTCCCAATCCCAGTGAAATAATAGGTTTAGACTCTTTGCCACCTCTCTCTCAAAAATATGATTTGCAAATATGATCTACTTTTAGAATAGATATTCATGCAAATTAGTTTAGAGAGAGGTGTTTCTAAGTAGATTTGATGCATTGTATAGATGGTATGAGTCAATGGAAAATGAATGTGACCTAAAGTGGAGAATATATTATACTATATGAGAAATACATGTAACTTATTTGGCAAAATGTCCCTTCCTGCCCTCTTTGGTAGTATATGTAGTATTCTGAATTACAGTATTATCATTTGCATATGCCTCATTACCTCTCTTTACTATCAAGCTATATACAGTGTTTAGTTCAAGTTTTTCTCTTCTGCATGTTTTTAAGAACCAAAAAATGGGCTGCAAACTCCATCCCCCACCCTGAGGAATATCTTCAACCATTTCAATCCATGACCTTTTTTTTTCTGACATGGAAATTACTGGGAGGAGTGAATGGTGCATCCTCTGATTTTTTCAGGGAAATCTGACATAGTGGGTATTTTTATTGTGTAGCATGTGACCCTTTTGTCCTTCCAGGTCCCCAATAGATGTAATTATCTCTTCTCCTGTATTAAGATTGATTGCATTCCTAGCATGCCCTAGATAAGCTAGAGAGGAGGGTGTCAAAGAGTCTGAGATTGGCAGAGCATGAACACTGCTTTATCATAGATCTCAGATATGTCCTGAAGCACATTTTACATCTCTTTTTGACTGACATAAGAGATTAGACCAAAATTCCTATAAAAAGCTCTGACACATTAACTCGATAGGGCTGGATTCCTTATGGAAGGGAGAGATGAGTGCAGAATATAATTTAGAGTAAATTGCCATTTTATCAGTATCTCTGGGAAAAGATATGCAGATTCTCTAAGAATAACCCATTTAAAAGAATCTCCCTTTTTGGGGAACAGTTCTCTACAATTATGAATTGCAGAATAATTGCCAATATGCATTGATAGAAGGAATGTTCTTTATGCCAATAAAATCACAGGTTGTTTTCTAGATGTAGGTAGATAGGTGGGTACATGGATAGATAGATAGATAGATAGATAGATAGATAGATAGATAGATAGAT
>JAJPUD010000970.1:143611-157389 GCA_023553655.1 Myrmecobius fasciatus
ATCTAATACATGCTAAATAGGATAAATTATATGACAAATACAATACACGTATACATATCTATACAGTTATCTTACTGCACAAGAAACATTAGATCTAGAAAGAGAAGAAGAAAAAAACACCTAAGAAAGAAAACAAAATGCATGGAAATATTCACAGAAAGCGTTAAAATGCTGTGTTGTGGTTCACACTCAGTTCCCACAGGCCTCTCTCTGGATGTATATGACTATCTTCATCACTGAACAATAGGAACTGGTTTGAATCACATCATTGTTGAAGAGAACCATGTCCATCAAAATTGATCATCATATAGTCTTGTTGCTGTGTATAATCTTCTACTGGTTCTGCTGATTTCACTCAGCATCAGTTCATGCAAGTCTCTCCAGGCCTCTCTGAAATCCTCCTGTTGGTCATTTCTTACAGAACAATAATATTCCATAACATTCATATGCCATAATTTATTCAGCCATTCTCCAATTGATGGGCATCCTTTCAATTTCCAGTTTCTTGCCACTACAAAAAGGGCTGCCACAAACATTTTTGCACATGTGGGTCCCTTTCCCTCCTTTGAAATCTCTTTGGGATATAGGCCCAATAGAAACACTGCTGGGTCAAATGGTATGCACAGTTTGATAACTTTTTGAGCATAGTTCCAAATTGCTCTCCAGAATGGTTGGATCCGTTCACAGTTCCACCAACAATGTATCAGTGTCCCAGTTTTCCCACATCCCCTCCAACAGTTATCATTATCATTTCCTGTCATTTTAGCCAATCTGACAGGTGTGTAGTGGTATCTCAGAGTTGTCTTAATTTGCATTTCTCTGATCAATAGTGACTTGGAGCACCTTTTCATGTGACCAGAAATAGTTTCAATTTCTTCGTCTGAAAATTGTCTGTTCATATCTTTTGACCATTTATCAATTGGAGAATGGCTTGAATTCTTATATATTTGAGTCAATTCTCTATATATTTTAGAAATGATGCCTTTATCAGAACTTTTGGATGTAAAAATATTTTTCCAGTTTACTGCTACCCTTCTAATCTTGTCTGCATTCATTTTGTTTGTACAAAAACTTTTTAACTTGATATAGTCAAACTTATCTATTTTGTGATTAATGATGATCTCTAGTTCTTCTTTGGTCACAAATTCCTTCCCTCTCCACAAGTCTGAGAGGTAAACCATCCTACATTGTTCTAATTTGTTTATAATATCATTCTTTATGCCTAGATCATGAATCCATTTTGACCTTATCTTGGTATATGGTGTTAGGTATGGGTCAATGCCTAATTTCCTCCATACTAGTTTCCAATTATCCCAGCAGTTTTTGTCAAATAGTGAGTTTTTATCCCAAAAACTGGGGTCTTTGGGTTTATCAAACACTAGATTACTATTGTCATTGAGTATTTTGTCCTGTGAACCTAACCTATTCCACTGATCCACTACTCTATTTCTTATCCAGTACCATATGGTTTTGGTGACCACTGCTTTATAATATAGTTTTAGATCTGGTACAGCTAGGCCACCCTCATTTGAATAAAATGTGTCTTTCCAATGCCTTTTGTGCATCTAAGGTTTTGATTCTTTTGAAATTATAATGTTCCATGATTTGGGATATCATGGGAAACATCTGAGCATCATGGAAAATATTGTCCCTTGAATGACATGGGTAGAAAAACTCATTATTTTCTCCTTCCGTTTCCCTGCTACCTACTTATTTTCTAGACTTCCCCTTTCTTTTGAGAAAACCATCATACTTCTAGTCACTCAGGTTCTCAACCTCAGGGACATCTTCAATTCTACACTCTCATCCCATATATACAGCCAGCTGACAAACCTTGTTTCATTTCCACAGCAGCATTGATGTGCTTTCCCTTCTCTCTGCTCATGTAATCACCACACCAGTTCAGGCTCTCAACCCCTCCTAATTTGTGGACCTGCCTCAAGTCTCCGTCTTCTTCAATTCTTCTTCATGCTGCTATCATAGTTATGTTTTTAAGCACAAGATTGATCACATCATAACCCCTGTTCAAAAAAAAAACCCAAAACCTTCAATGTCTCTTTATGGCCTCGGGGATAAAAATACCTACTCTCCTGGCATTCAAAGGGCTTCCCAAGCTGGCTCTGGCTTCCCTTTCTCAACTTATTACACAATATTCCCTGTCATGCACCTTTTGTTCCACTTGGATTGTCCTACTTACAAATCTTTAAACCTAACATTAGATTTTCTATCTTTATGCCTTTTATAGGCTGGTTCCTATGCTTCACCTAAAAATTAGAGACCTCTTAGAATCCCTATCTCTCTTCAAAGCTCAGATCTGAAGTCAGCTCCTACCTGAGGCTTTTTCTTTTCTCCCCAGAGACTAGTGGATGTGGAAAGTACAAAGTATTTAATTTTTATGATTTTTCTATTTGTTTATATGTACATTTGTTTTCCTATATAATAGAATGGAAACTCTATAAGGGCAAGAGCTATTAATTTTTTTTGTCTGTATCCCCAGCCTCAAATAGTACCTGAAACCCTCAAGGCCCTTAATAAATACTTGTTGATTAATTAATTGATTGGAAAAAAAACTATCAGGAGAATTGGGGTTTTTTTTAATACATAAAAAAGGAAAAAAGAAAAAAACACTTATAATGGATTATACTGTATTTTCTTCAGATGTTAATGCATATTTTCCCCTTCATTTCCTTATATTTATTATTATTTCCCTCCCCTTACATTTATTTCCTATATATTTTGCCTATAGTTACATATATGTGCATAGTCTTCCCTTATAAAATATAACTTCCTTGATGGCAGAAACTAATTTTTTTAACATCAGCATTTAAAATAATGCCAGGCATGCAGTAGGAGGTTTATAAAATGCTTATTGCTTAACTGATAGATCCCCTAAATCAATAGTTGCTTATTTAAGTCAATATGAGAAAATGAAAATCATCTGAATATTACTGTGTTTTAAAATATCTCTAATACTTAATCCTCTTTTGGGTATTCAATCTCATTTGATTTTTAAACTAGATCTTTGAGATATGCAAGGTGAACATTATTATTTCTAGTCTTAGGGTTCAGAAATTAAGTTTCAGAAAAGTTGCCCAAAGAATCAAGGTCAGTGAGTTCATTGTTGAATATATGATCTGAAAGGAATCTTAACATTTTATTTAGAATCAATCTCCCTCCTATATAGATTAGTAAAATGAACAAAAGAGGAAGAATTACCAAAGATATCAAAAAAGGGAAAAGGACCTATTTATACAAAAAAGTATTTATAGCAACTCTTTGTGGTAATTAAAAATTGGAAATCAAAGGGATGCCACCCATCCATTGGGAAATGGCTATTTCCCATTTTTTTTCTGTAGTATATGATTATGATGGAATATTATTGTGATATAGGAAATGACAAGAAGAGGATTTCAGAAAAACCTGGAAAGACTTACATGAATCAATGCAAAGTGAAGGGAACAGAACCAGAAAAACACTGTACATAGCACCAGTGATGTTGTCTGATGAATGTGAATAATTTAGATTTTCTCAGCAATATAATGATCCAAGGCAACCCCAAAGGACGAATGATAAAGTATACTCTCTCCTTCCAAAGAAAGAGCTGATATTGTCTCAATAGAGAATGAAGCATGCTATTTTTCACTTTCCTTCTTTTTTTTTGAATCTTCTTATACAAAATGACTTTTACATAATTGCACATATATAATATATCTGATTGCTTATTGTCTCAAGGAGGGAAAAAAGGAGAGATGGAAAGAATTTGGAGCTCAAAACAAAAAAAGACAACACCAAATATTAAAATTGTTTTAAAAAGTTATTGGGAAAAATAAAATAAAAAGAGGGGGGATTAGAATATATATCTTGGGGGCAGCTAGGTGGTGCAGTGGATAGAGCACCAGCCCTGAAGTCAGGAGGACCTGAGTTCAAATGTGGTTTCAGACACTTAAAACTTCCTAACTGTATGACCTAGGGCAAGTCACTTAACCTTAATTGCCTCAGCAAAAAGCAAAAAAAAAAAAATCTACATCTTGGAATTCCAATTTGATGCTCTTTCCTTAATTCCTTCTTTTCGAGTTATATTTTTATATTTGGAGAACCAAAATGCACTAGACATATTGCAACTGTGTTTTGCACATGTGAATAGGGCTTCTGACAGTTAACTCTACTCAAGGAAAAGGAGGGAAACTTTCCTGCTTTGGGGAAGAACCATGATGAGGGGTAATGGTAGAACTTTGGGGAGATCTTGGAGCATTTATATGGTCTGTTGCTGGTACCAAGGTGGTGAATGACAGCCTCATTGTTAGGCTGTAGCTGCTGAGCTGGGTGCACTCAGGCGGGCTAAAGCTTCAGTCAGTCTCCCTCCAGCTTGGTGGTGGATGTCTATCTTGGTTTGACTCCTTTTTCAAGAAGGAGAGAGAATTCTGGAAGGGAAGAAGTTTTCTGTATCTCCTCTGAAGCATCATGTGCCCCCATGAAAATAGACCTCAGTACTTTGTCTCTCTGTTTTAGGTGATGGAGATTTAATCTGGAAGCTCCAACTTTGTGAGTTTCCAAAGGTCTAAAGTGTGAACCTCTCTAAAAATTCAGGATTATGGGACTCTGACTTTGTGCATTTTTTTTTTTCAACTAGCCCTATACTGATGTCCCAAGCAATAAGAAGTTTCCTCATGAGTAATTTTTGGAACCCAACCTAGTGGCAGCTTAGATAAAGATTCATTTAGCAATAATGCTGCTTTTAGATCTAAACTTGGTGAGATAATACTATCTGGCCCATTATTCTCAGAGACCAATGTGGTATAGAGAAGAGTGGGCCTGTTGAATTGGGGGGAGGGAGAAAACAGTTGGATTTTGCAATTGTATATCTTTGAAGTAATTAACCCTTTATATATGGCTAATTAGTGCTTAGGTGATTAAGTGGAATTGTATACTGTTTAATTACTGGGACCTAACAGTAGGGGGAACATAAATTGTTGGGGGTTTGAATTAATGGCTGTAATGACAGGAAATTCCAAACTCCTCAGGGGGACCCTTAGAACCCTGAGATCAATTTGGGAGAATGAAGCCAGAGTGTACTCTTTATAGCTAATTATGCCTGGCAGCTTTTTGTTATGTCCAGTTGAAAAGTCAAGAAACTTATTAAGCACTTACTATGTCAGACACTGTGTTTAAAGGTCCCTTTTGTAGCTCCTTCTTGTTTTGACTCTAGTCCATAAAAGTTTTGCTCTCCCCAAAACAGTCCAAGAAGTCACAGCAGCCCTAATGTTTAATTCAGCTAGGAATAACTGAGGAAAGTTGAAAACAATCAGTGGAGCTATCTCATAGCCAAAGACTACAACTTCCTGATAGTCTCTTGAAACGGCTATTTGAGTTGGAATTGGAAGAGAATATTACTGGGTTTTTCTTTACCAGGGTTAAAGAAATGACTCAGGATACTGCATTTCTGGAATAGCTTATCCTTTTTTCAAAGGAAGGGTTGTACATATGCAAAAGCAGTCTCATAGCTATGTTCTTCATCTGAGGAAGCTAAGTAAGGCTGATCAATTTAGTCTTACACCTGAATTAAGAAAATGAAGGACAAATTGAGGGTGGTGCTGAATCGATTGAAAAATGGGGAAAGTTGTGTAATAAAATAGTGAGAAATGGAAGTACAAAATTAGGAGGATGGAAATACAGTGAATAGCATTCAGTGGCTAGGGTGTAAGTGGAATATTAATACATATATATTTACCAGTATTATAGAAATGACTCAGTACATTGCATTTTTAACTTAGACAACCTACTTAATTGCTTTTACAAATAGAAGAACAAGATAGTGGACATACATATAAACACACACATGTACATTCTACACACATAGATATATGATATGTATACAGATGTCTATATGTACACACAAATCCATATTCATATATGCATATTCACACTTAGGGTATATTTGTGGTAGAGTGTACCCCAAGTTTGTAAGTGAAATTTTTTCTGTTTTCTTATTATTTCATTAAGTGGTCTTAATTGAATTAATCATGACCTCTGGTTGATTAGTTAACATTTGCAGGAACTTGTGAATTATGTTTTTTCAGTGGATTTGTTGCTGTGATTAGTCATTTTATCATAACTGACTCCATTTGAGATTTTCACTGACATGGTTTGCCATTTCTTTCTCCAGCTCATGTTAGAATTGAGGAAACTGGGGCAAACAAGGTTAAATGGTTTGCTCAGGGTCACACAACTAATAGGTATCTGAGACCAGTGTTGAACATATGATAAGTCTTCCTGACTCCAGGTCTAGCACTCTATTCGCTGTCCTACTTAGCTGTTGTAACATACATAGTTAATATTTAATAATTGTTTATTGAATTGAATTCAATGAGGAGTGTATTTTTAAACTGCTTTCAGTTTAACTTGTACTAGGATAACACAACATATTTTTCTATCACTAAAATGATGAAAACTCCTGGAAAGCTTCCTCTCCTTTTTTCTTTCCTTTATTTCTGCAAAGGTGTTTTGTGCCCACACAACAATGACCTATTTTCCAGTCACTTTTTTTTAATCTCAGACACAGGGAGCCAAAGCTGCCTCCCCTATCTTAACATGACCTAATAAGGCTGACCACCCAACTGGGATTGAACCACTTTCCTAACAGTCTTCCCAAAGCCTTGCTCACTTTAATTAATTGTGAGTTTTTTTCAGATTGAGTCTTTTGTCTGCCCAACAAAGTGATGTATTGAAATACAGCAGAAATTCTTCATCTGGAGTGCACTGATAGATTTAAGGATTTCTATGGACTTGGTTAAAAAAAATTACATCTTTGTTTCATTTTAAAAATAATTTCTCATTTATTTTTTATTTTATTTACCATTTAAAATTTTATCATATCAAAAATTTTTAAATGATTTTAATCATTTTATTGTATCAATTGCCATTTATTCTATTATTAAATATCATTGATTTTTTTGTTTTATTTTTTGGTAATACTATGTATTCCGTTTTATGAATTTAAAAATATCCTTCTGAAGAAAGATCCACAGGTTTTACCAGATTGTGGAAGGGTCCTCCATCCTTCCCCCTTCCCCCTGCCAAAAAAAAAAAAGATTAAGAAACTGGTATAAAGCTTCTATTTTTGTGATTTTAAAAAATGTCATGTGAGTGACTATAGCAAACCGCTTGGACAGAAAGATCCTGTTTTTTCAAGTGCCTTCCTTTGTTCCTTGTGATAATTCAAAAAGTTTACCCTGTGATCATTTTTCAGTTTCTATTCATCTCCCTGAGGTCAGATAAGGCAATGATAGACATCTTTCTCTTAGTAGGATTCCTCAAACCTTTGCTTTCCTTTAGCTGCTTCTGTTATTAACCACGAAAGAATCTTAGGCTAAAAAGGATTAATAAAATGAATACTGGGCTGGTTCTTCACCAAAGCTGTCAAGTATCACTTATTGGTAAGAAGTCTCCATTTCTGCTGATGAAATACCTTATCAGGGAAGTGTTTGCCATGTTTTCATCCATACCAAGTGATACTAGTCCTTACAAAATACATTGTAGAAGCTTGGCAGTGTCTTGGCTGGCAGGGCCCCATTTAAGAAGTACAGTTGAGAGATGGGGAGGGATGACAAGGGAGAGCCAAGATGTTGGAGTGGAGTGAGCATTTTTGCTGAACTCTCCCAAAATTCCTTTTAAAAAATGTCAAATAAAACTCTAAGTAGGATAAGCAATGAAAAGTTACAATAAATCATTTTAATATCCCAGGATAGCTTGGGACATTGTGAAGCACAGCATGGCAGAAGTGACACTTGTGGATCTAGGAGGTGGCCATGGTAATGGCAGCAGCAACACTGGGAAGTTCTCACCAAAGATGGTAAAAAGATTGAACATCTGGTCAGAAAGATTATAGGGGACCACTGTGCTAGAATTGGCTGTAGGACTGGGCACCATTTGGCAACTCTATTGTGTATTATTCAGTTCCAAGGTACAGTTCTGGGGCAGAGAGGAATACTTGTGGCTTCAAGAGAACAGGGTCCCCACCATTGTATGGGTTGCAGTTCCACAGTGGAGAGGAGTTGTGATCTAAGGGAGTAGAAACCTTACCTGGGTAAGGACTAGAGCATAGACCAGGAAGGCAGGGATCAGAACTCTCCCAGGTCATAGCACCTTAGAAGCATCGAGAAGTTACAGACTCCTAGATATAGAAATGTGAAAATAGTAGGACATAAAAACTTAAAGCTTAGAGTAATCACAATCCCTCATTTTCAGAGGTAAGCAGAGTCCAACTCAAATATAAAGTCCAAAGTTAAGAAATAGGCTGAAAAAATGAACAAATAACAAAAAAAGGACTACCATAAAGAGTTAAGGTAATGACAGTGAAGCTTAAGAAAAACTCGAAAGAAGAAAATTATTTGAAAACATCTATAAGCAAAGTCTCAAAGGAAAATGTACATTGGGTACAAGCTCAACAGGAATTTCCCAAAGAGTAAAGAAAGAGATTAAAAAGAAGGAAAAAATTAGTGAATCAGAGTTGCAGAAGGAAAACTGGGAAAAGAATTGAAAACAATGTAAGAAAATTATGAAAAGAGAATTGATAACAGTAAAAGATGAACAAGATATATACTGAAAAAACTCTAAAAATGGCAAATGGTAAAAGAGACACAAAACTTTGTCAAGAAAATGATTCCTTAAAAATTAGAATTAGGCCAATGGAAGCTAATGACTCCATGAAACAACCAGAAACAATGACACATAGAAGAAAATGTAAAATATTTCACTGGAAAAAAACAACTGACCTGGAATATAGATTGAGGAAAGATAATTTAAGAATTATTGAACTACTGGAAAAATTTAAAAAGAAGATAATTTGAGAACCTTTTTTGTTTGAGAAATTTTAAAGTCAAAACTGCCCAGATATTTTAGAACCAGAAATCAAAATAGAAATTGAAAAAAAAAATCCACTAATAAACTCCTGGAAGAGACTTCCCACATAAAAACTCCCAGAAATATTATAAGCAAATTCTAGAGGTCCCAGTTCAAGAGGAAAACATTGCAAGCAATCAGAAAGAAACCATTGTGGAGCCATAGTCAAGATCAAAGAAAATTTATCAGCCTCCACATTAAAGGGGAAGAGAATTTGTAATATAATATTCCAGAAAACAAAGGAGCTAAGATTATAATGATTTACCCAGCAAAACTGAGTATAATCCTAAAGCAGAAAAATGGATATTTATTGAAGTAGAGGACTCCCAAACATTCCTGATGAAAAGACCAGAATTAAATAGAAAATTTTATATTCAGACATATGATTCAAGGGAAGCATAAAAAGCTAAACATGATTAACAAATCATAAGGAAATTAATAAGATTAGACTGTTTACATTTTCAAATGGGAATATGATACATGTAAGCTAAGAACTTTATCATCATTAAAGCAGTTAAAAGAATCTACTTAGAAGGCTTGGGAGACTATTATGTTGGGATGATCTCAAAGGAAAAAATGGAAGGATGAGAAAGAATTATGCATTGGGAAAAGGGGGAAAGGAGAGGATGAATGGGAAAAATGATCTCACATAAAAGAGATGTGTAAGGAAGATTTTTTATAATAGAAGAAAAAAATGAAAGGAAGGGGTGCATAATAACTTAAACTTCACTCCCATCCAAACTGGTGCAAAGAGAGAAGAAGTTACATATCTTTCTATATCTATCTATCCATAGATATGTATATGTATGTGCCTGTTCTCTCTCTCTCTCTCTCTCTCTCTCTCTCTCTCTCTCTCTCTCACACACACACACACACACACACAAATACACAGTTGGAATTAGAAATTCATCTTATCCAACAGGAAAGAAGGAAATCCATCTTATCCAACAGGAAAGAAGGAAGAGAGGAACTAAGAGAAAGGACAGAGTGATAAAAAGGAGGATAAATTAAGGAAAGCTATGGTGAAAAGCACAATAGAGTACAGGATTAAAAAAAGAGAAGGATATATAGAAGAGAAGATGAGGAAATACACAGTTAGCAATCATAACTGTGAATGTAAGTGGCATGAATTCACCCATAAAATGGAGATGAATAACTGAATGGATTAGAAACTTGAATCCAACAACATGTTTATAAGAAACACAAAAAACACAAAAAACAGAGTTAAAATAAGAGGCTAGAGCAGAATCTATTAAAATTCAGCTGAAGTAAAACAGAGTCAGGGGTAGCAATTACAATCTCATTTTAGTGAAAACTAATCCCTGTCCAAAGAGGAAGCAGAAGGCCCCTAACCCTATTATGGAAAAATGTTACTAATCCAGCAGGCAAGGAAAGATTCCAAAATTTGAGCCTAGTCTTTTCTAGGAAGGAATCTTGCTAAGAGGTACCACAGACAATGAAGTGGTATCAATATAAATTTACCCCTCACAGACTTAGATAAATCTAACCATAAAATAAATAATAAATAAGTTAAGGAGATAAATAAAATTTTTTTAAAATTGCCATGATAGACTTCTGAATAAAATTAAATGGAAACAGAAGGAACATATCTTTTCTTATCTGTATATGACATTTGACCATGTATTGGGGTATAAGCAAATGCAAAAAAGCAGAAATATTAAATGTACCCTTTTTGGATCATTCATGCAATAAAATTACATTAAATAAAGGGATATGGGAGTATAGATTAAAATTAATTGGAAACTAAATAATCTTAAAGAATGAATAGATCAAAGAACTATTTGATGGGATGGAAATAAAGTCTCTGACCCAGAAATCTCACAGCACACTGATGAAAGCAGAAACAATCTGAATGACAGTAGCAATGAGGAAGACATAGGTATTATGACCTCAGAGAATACAGACCCAGCTTTCTTTATTACTATAACCCAGAGTATGATTTCCTCCACTGGGTGGAGTCTGTGTGGAGCAGAGGTTGGAAATGGACAGTAAAATGGAAATTTCTGGAGTTAGGAAAGTTCAGTTAGCACCCTGATGAGTAGCTGGGGCAATTGCCACCTGAGAGTGAGATCTAAGGGAGCCAATGAAGAAATTTTCTTCAGTGGAATTTCAGACTTGGGGAACTCTCTAAGTAGCCAACTAAATCAATTAGACTCCAGACAGTGATCGTGATCACCTTTTATTCCTATTTAATCAGGGTGTATTGTGCAAATGGATATTATGAGGTCTTGTAAATCAATATTTTTGGTGCTAAGTTTGCTGGACCTCAAAATTCCTGCTCCCTCAGGGTGCTCTCATACACCCTGGGGAAAAAGCTTCAGATTTCCTTTTCCTCAGCAATGTTTTGGACAATTCTTCCCACAAAGTTTAGGAGATCTGTTGAATGAAATTACTGAAAAGTCACCTGTTTTCTAATGATATGGGAAATGTGAAAGTGTCTTTATATAACTCTGGATGACTGAATTTGCATGGAAGAAAATGAGATGACTTAGCCTGCTTGTTGACAATCGTGAGTCCCTGGATGAAAGTGAAAGATAGTCCCTATCCAGCCCTTTTGAAAGGGGTCTCTAAAAGGGAAAAGACATGGTTGTTGTCTCTTGGGCATTCAGTCATGTCTAATTCTTCGTGACCCCATGGACCATAGCATGCATTGTTTGTTGATTTTTGGCAGAGATACCGGAGTGGTTTGCCATTTTCTTTTCCAGTAAATTTAAGGCAAACCAAAATTAAGTCCATGGTCACACAGTTACTAAGTGTCTCAGGTTAAATTTGAACTCAAGACTTCCTGATTCTAGGCTCAACACTCTATCCATTGAGCTACTTCATGGTATCGTATCCTTATAGGAAAGGGGGAAGTTTTTTTTTTTTTTTTTTCCTGAGACAATTAGGGTTAAGTGACTTGCCCAGGATCACACAATTAGGGAGTGTTAAGTGTCTGAGACCATATTTGAACTCAGGTCCTCCTGACTTCAGGTCTGGTGCTCTATCCACTGCACCACCTACCTGCCCCCATAAGGGGCAAGTTTTGGTTGGGAATACTGACTGGGAAGGAGTGCTATAAACAGAACCTTAGTATCAGATTTCAGGACCAGTTGTATGCAAGAGGCTTATGTCTCTAGTCATTTCAGTAGAGATGTCAGTGACATCTCTGACATCACTGCTGGAAGCTTCTCATGTTTCTGGAGCTCATCATGAGTACCTCACAGTAGGTAAAGAAATCTGTGATGGTGTCAGAGCCATCCTCTGTGTTGTAGTGCTGATGTTCCTTGTACTGCTTTGGTTCATCTTTACCATCTTGAATTAGAAGACCTTTTGTGAACAGCAAAGACTTGGTCATCACCCACCACATGGACCTGACTGTGAGACTTGAGAATTTGTCCTTCTGAAGGAGGAAAAGCCTTGGAGCTCTGATTTTGGTTCTCCTCTACCCTTCCACTGCCCTTTTTAACTTTTTTTCCCTAATTAAGGTAATTTCTTTGGAACTGTTATCATTTGGATTATCATATGTATATACATATATATACATACATACATATGTATATATATACACATATGTATACCTATATATTTGTATATATAAATGTATGTGTATATATACATGTACACATACATACATAGGTATACATAATATATACATACATATATATATATTTCCCCCCCTCTTTTTTCTTTAGTACAGCTCATGCCAAGAAGACTGCTCTCTAAAAGCTCTAACGGCATTTAAGTGAGGAAAGGTCCCATTGAAGGTCCTGAGAACCTTGCCACCAGAGGGCGCTATGTAATGGGACAATTATCTATAGTAGACCTAGGCTTATCTTTTAGGACTGGGATTAACTTTTCCCAAGAGCCAACAAAGAAGCCCTCAGGGGTCTGATTGGCCCATGTTTATCTTGATGCTAACCAGATGAGTTTTTAAGGTTTTGTAGGAGGTTTTGTAGGTTTCTTGCAGCTCAGGGCCTTTGTATCCTTGGTGCATGGGACAGAGTCAATCTTCTCTTTGTTAACTGTTCAGCGTCAATGGCTTATGTCCTTAAACTGAGCTTAACTAAGAGTGGGGCATTAGGCTAACTCTTACACATATGCACATCATGGGCTGATCATGTACTTATTTTACTGACTGTTCACATATTAATTATGTCAATGTCATATTGTATGTGCATAATATAGATGCTTACACATCACATGTTGATTATGTGCATATTACCCTTAAATAACCAAGAAAAGTGATATAATAGATATTTTAGATGTATTGGGTATTCTGGGAGAATCTTCCAAAAAGGCAAAATTGTTTGAATTTATACAGGAAAAGAAATCGCTATCATGGAAAATAATAGTTAACAAAAGACTATTAAAGAAATAACAGTAGAACTCAGTGGTGATTTGTAAACAGCTCAGAAGAAAATAAAACTACTTTCTAGCATATTAAATAGTCCAGCTTCAAATGATGGTTTTCTAGTGGCCATCTTCCATGCCACAGTATTAAACTTCATTATTATTTTAAATAATTTATATTAGTAAAAATGAGTTTGCTAACCAGCAGCAAACTCAGTACTTATGGGATTGGGAAAACACACCACATCATACACCCAATTGAGACAAACTCAGTAGATAGCATTGGACCAGTCTTTTTCTGCCAATACTGATTAAGCTGAGCGTCTTGGATTATTGAGCAGAGTCTTCTAACTAGAGAATTTGTCCTTTTTTTTTTTTCTAAGTGAACAACTTTCTATGAGTCAGCACTGAGTGTTATCATGTCCCATTAGCAGCAAATCTCCAGCCCAAATAATGCAAAAATGTAGACATGGACACAAACTCTCTCTCTCTCTCTCTCTCTCTCTCTCTCTCTCTCTCTCTCTCTC
>JAJPUD010000970.1:157399-198724 GCA_023553655.1 Myrmecobius fasciatus
TCTCTCTCTCTCTCTCTCTCTCTCTCTCTCTCTCTCTCTCTCTCTCTTATTTTTTTCTTCAGATACAGTGACTCATTCCCATGGAGAGTCCAAGAAAGATGGATTACATGGCAGCTTCAAAGGATTCTGTCAAAGCTGTCCTCAGTCAGTGTCTGAGTCTCACACATGATGACTTAATCTGTCATCTGTGGGAAGTCTGTTCTCCGTTTGTTCTCAAATGAATTTGCTTTCCAGATTCACATAAGCTCTTCTTCCATCTGCTGGGTTCAGGGCACCCACCACTTTCCTACCACTGAATGCTGAAAACAAGAATGATGACTCGATATGTTCCTGAAGGAGCTAATACACAGCAGCGATGGTGTTAGCTACAGCAATGGACATCTCTCACACTATGCTCTGCCTAAGAAGTTGGACCTGAAAAAGAAATTAAACCATCCATTAGAGAATATCATGGACCACAGGGGTGAGCCTGATTAACACTTGTTCTGTAGCTTGTTTTTACATACTTAGATAGAAAAGGAGATGAAAGAAAGGGTCTTAGGGTCGAAATTTTTGATGAGCATTCCTGAGAATGTTTGCAAATGATTTTCTGGTACACACCCTTCTCTAATCAGATAAGAATTACATACATCTGTGATTTTTTTTCTTGGTCATGGGCACGCTTGCTTTAAAGTCCTGAGCATCACAATGAATAGTCTGGCAACATTGACACACACAACACACACACCCCTACCACCAAAAGGGGACTTATTGCAACTGAATCGATCTATTCTGGATATTAAATGATGATGCTTTTCTTCACGAGTTGAAAGGCAAATGAATTTAGATGAAGGAGAATTGGAAAGGGGTATCATTAAACTAATCTTCAAGAGAGATTACTCCATGTAGTTCCATGTCAGAAGCTGAATAGAGACAGAATTTTTCTGTGTGTTAAGGGAAAATAATTATGGAAATATAGCACCTACCAATTGAGAATACATTAAAGAATTACAAGCTCCTTAATTTTTTGTTACTTAGCTTTTAGCTCTGAAAATCTGAGGCAATACTTAATAGAATTATTATTTTAAAAAAACACGATTTTTGGGGGGAAGAATTTTTAAGCTAAATGAGATTGCTTTAACCTGGCTGGATTCCATAGATAAGAGTTTATCATTTCCTATTGATTTCTCTCTCTCTCTCTCTCTCTCTCTCTCTCTCTCTCTCTCTCTCACACACACACACACACACACACACACACACACACACACAAGTTTAGCAGAGGAAAAAAAAACGTTAATTGACCAAGGAATTTATTCAGTGGTTTGCTGGTTCTTGTTGGGGTCTTTATGTCTGTTGCAATATTTCTCCTTCTGAAGTTTTCTTATAACTCTACTCCTCCTCCCCAATTCTGTGCTTTTAAATCTTTCTAATCAATTAGAAAACTCAGATTAAGTCACTTTTAGTGTGAATTAGTCCAATGTGTATATCTTATCTTTCTCAAAAGTACATATTTTTTTCAGGGAAAAAATTGGGAAGCCAAAGGCATGTTGAAATTTCATATTCTGAGGCATCAGAAAAAGGGAGGCTTTTTTTGGAGAGAGATGAAGCAGATGTCACTTATTCCAATGTTGCTTAAATCTACATACGGGTAACTAATAATAATCTATTACATTAATATTACACTTTAGTTTTTGCAATTTTTTTTCCATTTAAAATTCAGTCTCTGCACAAAACCAGCTTGGAGGCAAGGAGCTCTTAGAGTCCCCTCATGAGAATTTCAAGCAGAGAAGCTAGATGATCAATTAGCTGCCATGTGACATCATGCTAGAGATTTTCTTGAGGTATAAGCTGGTATCTTCCAACACTCAAATTCTGCGCTTTTGAAATACTAGATTCATTCTATTTTATGATGTACTCTGGACTTATTCTACCATGCCCCAGTTTATTCCACTCCTGGAATTCACACCGATGAAGTATCCTTCTGCATTGCAGCTTCTGGACTCTGAGCAGATGGCTCCTTCCAGAATCTCCATTTATAGAGGGTACCCTTGTCTCATTCTTTTCCAGGTTATTCTTGGAACTTTCTCTGCTACTTTACTATGTATGACCTATGGAAGATACCTTGGTTTCCAATCTTCTCCTCCTTTCATACACTATCTTCCTCCATTTAGAATGTAAGCTCTTTGAGGGAACACATTGCCTTTCTTTCCATTTGTATTTATATCCCACTGCTTAGCATAATTCTGGTACACAGTAAATATTTAATAAATGCTAGTTGACTTGGACTGAGTCAGAAAAGCTGGCTTAGATTTTCTGACAGTTACATATCAGCTGTGTGGCCTTGGACAGATCACTTAATATTAAAGATAGCCCTCAGTAGCTTCATCTGTAAAAGGGAAAAAAATAATAGTTGTACTACCCATCTCACATAGTCATTATGCTGATCAAATGACAATGTACCCAACTATCATCTTTTTCATCTGGCCAAACTGTTCAGAGAAACCATAGTCAGATTTAAAAAAAAAAAAAAGACAAATGGCTTGGAGGACTTCAATCCTTTTTTTTTTTTTTTTAAGGAAGACAATCAGAACCTAAAGTTTTTAAAGGCAATCAACAAACAAAACCAGGAAATATTCCAGTTCTGTCTTTTGTGTCTTTTCTTTATAATGTTAGAATGGGAGATTACAATGAATTTAAAATATACTCCTATTCCTAAGACATTGTATAATCACAGTATTTTACATATTGAAAGAAGCACTAGCAGATATTTTCCTACCAAAATTAGATTACTACTAAGTACCTGGCTAGTTATACTTCCATAATTACAGACCAATGGTCATTTTCTGGGATATGTAACTGTAGAGAATGAAAGCATGAGTTTCTGAATGTTGGGTGAATAGTGTCTAATGCTTCTGTTTCCTCTCCTATAATAGGAAAATTAATTATTAAACAATTTCTTCAGAATTCTCATTGCATTTTTCAATAAGGTGAAGGATAATTCTTTTTGTCATCTTCTCAAATGTATAATGTGCATATTGAATTTTTAGCATCTTTCAGAGGAAAATTTTGGCAAATTTAGACAAGAGCTATCTTTTATCCTGACTCATTCCTAACTACACATCTAACTTAAAATAGGTTTTATTAATAGTCCCTCCCCCCCAAAAAAAAGCTGAAGGAAGATCAGCCTCAGGGCCTCTAAAATTTGGATAAAAATATTCTAGTGCAAAGATTTAAAATTCCTGAATATTTTTGTGCTGAGAATGCAAATAAAAACAAGATTATAATGTCCCTTGAACAACCAATTTAATTATTTTAATCCTTTGAAAAAAACCTCCTTTCTTGACTTTGCTTGATAAAACATTCTTTCACAAATAACATGATCACAGATCACAGAGCTGGAAGTGACCTTGGAGATGATCTAGTCCAAATCCTCCCCTCATTTCAATTGAAGAAATTGAGGTCTAGAGGGCTGTAACCAGATCAAGATCAGGGGTGATAAATGGAAACGTGGGTAAAATCATCACCAGAGCCCCATGTCCTACTTTCTTGTGCAAAGTTCATTTCACTATACCATGGGTTAAGAATAATTCATTTCAGAATATGAAACAAATGAGAGGAAAAAATAAAACTCAGAAAGATAGTTATTTACCTGACAGTTTCAAAAATAAATAAAGTGACAGAAGTGTACCAACATCTGGGATAATAGTAAATACATGGGCTTTCCATGCACTATGGGGAAAGGGCTTCATTCTAAGGGAAACAATATAGAGAGGGGAGTTCATGTGGGTCACTCTGAAAATTTTAGGGGATTTCACAGAACCACATATAATGACAGAGTGTTTTTTATTGAGGGACTATAGTTAGACCATCATCTCGCTCAGATTTGTTGATAAGCAACAGCCTCTGGCATATACCTTAGAGACTTCCATCTGTCCTTTTCTGTGTTATTTTCTGGGCCTTCGCTTTCATAGGAAGCCAGGTAAAGAGCTGCAATTAGAAAAAAGAAAGATATTAGCAAAGTAGGCTTTGCTCATTGCTGATGTTCAATTACCCAACTGCACCACTATATGATAAATGCTAAATATGCATTTATGAATGCCCAATTCCATTAAGAACATAGATATCACTCACTTCTGATAATGTGATGACTGAATTAAAAAAGAAAAGCTTTTTCAGAACAGAGCTCATTAAAATGCTTAGGAGAGAATTCATGCTGCATGCATATCCAAAGACATCAAAGAATCAGGACCAAGAGGGAAAGAGAAAAACCATTTCTTGATTTTCCAAAACTTTTTTAAACTAGAAGAATTGCACATGTTTAACCTATATCAAATCATTTGCTCTTCTTTCGGGGAGGGGGAAGAAGGGAAGAAAGGAGAAAAATTTGGAAAACAAGATTTTGCAAAGATGAACTTTGAGAACTAGTTTTGCATGTATTTGGAAAAATAAAGTACTATTACAATAAAAAAATAAGTAACAAGAAACATATTAACATTAAAAAAATAAAAACAAAACAACACCAAAAATTTCTTTAAAAAGCAAGTGACATTACTGGGCTGACTTTTCAATTTTGTAAATTTCATCATTCATTATTCACTTCACTCATCAGACATTATCCAGAGTTATCTCTTTTAGAGAAAGTTCAAAAGCACCAGCTAACTTTGAATAACACAAATCCCAAAATTATTGCTCACTGAACAGAAAAAACAGAAACTAGAATAAACTCTTAGTCATGATGAAGATCACAAAGGGGACAGATAATCAGAAGACAGGAGGAACCAAGGACCATGTTTAGGCCTTTTGATAATTCTAAGAGCAATGTCAGAGAGATTTTCAACTGAACATGATGCTCACCATCCTCACTGAAGACTGGAACAGTGAGCAGATACTGCAATGTTTTCCGCTCTCTCTCAAAGGGACACTCTACCTGTTTCCATATCATAAATTCACTCACTTGTTTGGCCAGTTCCCAGAATTTCTGAAAAGGAAAAGAGGAAATACACAAATCAAATCTGAAAGATACTCACTAATATAAGAAGGAAACAATTTCTATTTAAAGTATTTTATCAATATGAGTATTATCATTCTTTCTTTACTTCAAATTACTGTTGTGAGATCTCCCATTGGTTCCTATCTATCCATTACCATAAAGGTTCTATCTCTACCCATAAAGAATTCCGTTAAGAATCAGACTCCTGAATTGTAGGATCTGTATATTAGTTTTGTCACTTTATGTTTCTAATATGCTTATTAATTTCTTCCCCATGACCTTCAAGACAATCAACTCATTATATATATAGTCCTACAGAAAAAAAAATCTAATCTCTCTTACAAATGACCGACTTTCCCATATCTGGAAAAAGCTTTAACACATACAGTAGATATGCAACACATTTTCAAAGTTTTGAGGTACAAGGAAATAAAGTCAACAATAAAAGTACCTCAAAAGAAAATTTAATTTTTCTTTTTCTTATTCAGAAGGCATGGAAAAGCCTGATGTTGATATCTCTCTGGGGCACTACTGTGAAGATAAATATGACTTTATAGGAAAGATACATAAGTTGGTTGATAAAATGCTGTATTACCCTGCTTTTTAGTAAATTGTTTTTTATATACCAGGCAACTAAGTGGTGCCACAGATTAATCATTTTGTATTTGGTGGTAACTCAATTAAGAACATGGAATTAAGCAAAAGAACACTTAGGGAATTAGGTGGTTAAGTGGAGAAAGTGATGGAAGTGATAAGCCAGGAAAACTTGAGTTCAAATCATACCTGAGACACTTACTAGTTGTGTGAATGAATATTAAATGAATATTTAATCCACTCACCTCAAAGTTAATATGACCATTTGGAAGACGATTTGCACAGCCCTCATTGAGGAAGTAGATATCTTTGATAAAAAGACTGAAGAAGGGTATCACAATCTAAAGAAAACATAAAATTCTGGTTTTTCTTATGTAAAGAAACGTGCCCAAAAATGAAAAAAAAAGATCAAGATCTTAACAGTAATTATGGAACAATAGTAACAATTTTTCCTAGGCAATGCTATAGGACATTACCAGGTAAGAGACTTTCATTTAGTGAGGAGGAAACCTTGAAGGACTCTAATAGAAGTTTTCTAGTAAAACAGACAAGTCAGTAATTCTATTTTACAATTAGAAGCTATCAAGGAATCCCTAAGCAAAGTGATGGGGAGTTTTGGGAGTGGGAATGGGCTGGGGTCAGGGAAGAAAAGATTAAAATATCCTAGTGGAAATGGAAAAGAAGTTCTTGATAGGTTTATTCCCAATTTCACAGATGAAAATTAGAACCAAATCTCACGCAAAATCTAACTATTTTCACCTTATACACAATGTATTTAATACATTGTCCAGGGTGCACACTATTTTAATATAAACAAGCATCTGTGGAAATCCTATCTTCCTCCATCTCCAAAAACCTTTGCCCACTGAGAAAGTTAAAATACTGGAATAGCCCAGCATTTCCAGGGCCAGCTGCTGCTTTCTAGTGAGAAAATATGATCTCCATTTTACAAGTCTGGCTACAGCCTTCTCAAATAGAAAATCATACAAATACCATTGTAAGGCAATATACTAGGAGAAATGTATAAAAGAGGAGAGAGAAGAGGGTTGTTTCGCTTTTATGTTCTCCTTTCCATCTTGGGGCCCCTTACTTCACCCCATTTGCCATGTGACTAGTGGCTTTCTATTCCCTATGCAAACAGGAAAACATCTGATAATTGATTATGTTCTCATGTAGGGGCCAGCAAACATGGCCAAAGGCCACATACAGGAACCATTCTTAGCTTGCAGGTCATACAAAAACAGGCAGCCTGCAGGTCACAGTTTGCTGACCACTTCTCTAGTGTGGTTGAATCAGTTATCTTAAGCAAATGTTGTTGCTTTAAACATCTCCTTTCTAATTGTGGAATAACAGACCTCCACAATTAGTAGAAGCCTTTCAGATACTAGAAAGCTGGTGAGGAGTTTGATAGACTATTCAAATTCGGACTGACTTAACACATTTGTAGATTAAAAAAATACAATGGGTAAATTGTTACTGATTTTTTTTTCATTATCACAAAAAAATCAGGGAGACTTTATTGTGTGATATGTACGTCATTAGTTAGGTGGTACATTGGGTAGAATATCAGGCCTGGAGTCAGGAAGACTCCTCTTCCCAGTTCAAATCCAACCTCAGACACTTACTAACTGTGTGATCCTGGGGGGAAGAATTTGACCCTCTCTGCCTCCGTCCCCTCATCTGAAGGAAAAAAATGACTAGTATCTTTGTCAAGAAAACCCCAATGAGGTCATGAAGAGTTAGCCATGACTGAAATGACTGAAGAACAACAAAATACCTGGTATAAATTCTATCTTAATATGTTACTGCAAACTTTTGGATAACATTTTACTATTTAGCAAACTACATCATAATAATTTCATTATTATTTCACTATTGTTACAATACTGTAAACTATAGTGTTTACTGATTAACAGTTCTTTTTCATTGCTTAGTCTTTCCCTGGTTTAGGTATCAAGGCTATATATACGTTTGCATCATAGAAGTTTGGTAGACTCTCTTATTTTCCTACATTTTTTGTACATGACTGATGCAATCTAGGAATTAATTTTTCTAAGAATGGTTGTTAGAATTCACTTTTAAGTTGATCTGGTCTTGGGTTTTTTTCTTTGAGAGTTCATTTGTGGCTTGCTCAATTCATTTTTCTAGAACTGAGTTATTAAAAGTATTTCTTGTTCAGTTAATCTTAGATGTTCATCTATTTCAGAGTTTTGTTGCCATATAATTGGGCATATTAGTTTATGAGAATTTCTTTTTATTTTACTTTCTTTTGTTGAGAATTTTTGAAAAATTAGTTGTCTTTTTCTTTTTAATTAGATGACATATTTACCTTTATTTAAAATTTTTTTTCAAGATCATTTTCTAGTTTAATTGGTCAGTTCAATTTCCTGTTCCCAATTTTGTCAATCTCTTTGATTTTCAGGAGGGCTGATTTAAACTAGTTATTTTTTAATGTAATCTTTCTTCAATCTTTTATTTTATTTTTTTTGGAAGATAACTCAATTTGCATTGGTAAACAACAGTGGAAATATAATAGGCACTAGGAAATACCATAATTAAAAACAAATAGTCCCTATTTTCAAGGAGAAAGATAAGGTTTAGGCCATCTTCTTCCATGTTCACATGGGATTCTTCTGAAAGCTCAACACGGAAACAGATGGGGCAAGACAAGGAGAGTAGGGTAGTGTATCAAAAACTATAATGCAGTTGTCAAGGCATGGTTTACCAAGTTAACTATTAACAAAAAATATAAAAGTTTCCCATTCATGGTCAATTCATGGTATTATTTACTACTCACTCTCTTTTAATTGTATCTTTTCCTCCTAGGTATTAAAGGAGGTGAATGTAGTAGGGTTCCTCTGGTGTGTCCAAAAAGAAAAATGAGAAGCACAATAAAAGGATTGACATTACTTTTCATTTTGTGATGAAACATGTAGTCTCTCACACTTAAAAAGTCTCTTGTATCAGCCTATTTTTGCAACCTACCTTCTCCCTGCTGCTGTGAGCTGTCAAAGACCTTTGTGCTGCTGCTCGGAGAGCTGTTCGGTAATTATAAAAATTGCTTGAAGGGTCCATCTGATGCTGCACACAAAAAAAGAAATAGCAATGCTACTCAGCATCTCCTGACAATAAAAGACAATTATATTTTGTCCAAAAATGATAATTTTGAAAATAAAAAGCTAATTTCTGTGAAGACACTCAGATTAGGAGTAGAGTTTATTTTTAATGTAGAGGATAGATGGTAAAGCATAAACCTTTTCAGATGTCTGTAACAGATTTTTAATATTTATAGGAATCAATAAGTTTTAATGCTGAGTAATCCAAATTCATAGAAAGTTAATATTTGGAAATCCACCACTGGTAATTAATTATCAAATAATAGAAAAATTTGCTGACTAATTTTGCAATGAGTCTTGTTTTACTTACTGGGGTCCATGAATTAAAAAAAAATTCTTGTGACTACTTTGATACAATCAATATCTTTTGTTATCTAGATATCTTGTTTTATGCATTATTCTGAGAGGAGGTCTATAGCCTTCACTAAACTTCCAGGGGGGTCCATGTTACAAAAAAGTTTTAGAACCCTTGTGAGTATGAAGTTGGTTAGAAAAATAAAGCTTCATTCTGTCAGCCTCTGCATATAAACTACTATTTGCATTTGATGAAAAAATTACTAATAAACCATTGATTGAATAAGTTATAGTATTTGAATGTAATGCAATATTATTGTTCTATAAGAAATAATGAGCAGGTTTATTTCAAAAAAGCTGTAAAAACTTACATGAACTGATGCTGAGTGAAGTGAGCAGAACCAAGGGAACTTTGTACACAGTAACAACAAGATTATGTGATGATCAAATGTGATGGACTTGGCTCTTTTCAACAATGAGATGATTCAAGGCAATTTCAATAGACTTGTGATGGAGAGAGCCATCCACATCCAGACAGAGGATAATGGAAACTGAATATGGATCACAGCATAGTATTTTCACCATTTTTTTGTTTGTTGTTTGCTTGTTTTTTTTTCTTTCTCATTTTTATTCCCTTTTGATCTGATTTTTCTTGTGCAGCATGATAAATGTGGAAATAAATTTAGAAGAATTGCACATGTTTAACCTATATTGTATTACTTGCTGTCCAGGGGAGGGAAGAGGTGCAGAAGGAGGGAGAAAATTTGGAACACAAGATTTTTCAAGGATGAATATTGAAAACTATCTTTGCATCTATTTTGAAAAGTAAAAAGCTATTATTATTTTTAAAAAAACTACTAATCCATTGAAGGAGCAATGAAAGGAGACATATTAGAGCAATGCTATTAAATTATGAAGTCACTTTAAGTAATCTTAACAATTTCTTCATCCTGAGGTTTTTGGAATTGACTCATTCATCATTATCTCCTAGAATAATCCAAGGTGGTTTCAAAAGGATGAGAAAATACCTGGATAAAGAAGCAACTAGTTCCCTCATGTAATTTCATTTGATTATCTATCTGAAAGGCAGCTGTTTTCAGAGGGGGTAGAAAGCTGCCCTTGGATCCAGGAGGCACAGGATTCAACTTGTGCCACTGGCTCATATGAGCTGTGTTACTTTGGATCAGGCAATGAATTTCTTAGTGCCTGATCACTAAGGCTAGAAATTGAAAAAAAAGTATTGAACCTGAACTGGTAGAAAACGTTTCCTTACATGGGTATTTCCCATATCATGAAATCACAGGTGCAGTCCCTGCCCTATTCTTAGCTATTCATAACAACAACAGCATCTAATATTTGACTAGAGATGTAATGGGGAAGTGAATAGATTACTGGTGTGCAGGTCAGGAAGTCCTGTTCCCAGTTCACACAGTTGACACTGATCAAGTCATTTAACCTTTGAATATTTCTGGACAACTCTCTAATATCTTAAATTGCAGAAAAGTTACCAGCATGCATTAGGAGAAAGTTTTCCTAAATTTGAAACTCCCTATATCAAACAAATCACAGGTCTAGAGAGAGAGGGAGAGATGAAGAGAGTGGAAAAGGGAGAAACAGAGATAGAGAGAGATACAGAGAGATAAAGCCCAGAAAAATAGACAGAGAGAAATAGAGATACAGAGAGAGACAGAGAGAAGGGGAGGGAGAGAGGGAAAGAAAGAGGGAGAGAAAGAGAAAGAGAGAAGAATAGAGAGAGGGAAGGATGGAGGGAGAGAAAGAGAAAAGGATGGAGAGAGGGAGGGAAAGAAGGAGAGAGAAAGAGAAGCATACAGTAAAATATTAAGGGCAGGGAGCATTAGGAAACTTGGGTTTTAATCCTGTCTAATATATTTGCATTCTGCATGACTTTGGGGAATTCTGCTAAGTTTCAGTTTCCTGTCTATAAAATATGTGTGTGTGTATGTGTACACTATTATATATAATTAATGAGTTTTATTAAAATGAGTTTGTATATGTGGAATATTATATGTATATATATGTTTATATGCATATGTGTGTGTATGATTTTGTTAAAATGGATATACAATGCTTGCACTATTACTCCACAGGGTTGTTTTGAGGTTGTGTGCTATAAAAACCAGTCATTATTTCAAAATAATGCTTTGAGGTTTACATTATTAATAATAGTAACTATATAGTTATTGAGACTTATGTGACTGTTTTCTCTCTCAAGGTCCTCAAATTTCACAAAGTCCTTCTGCCATACCAAATTTTATACCCAAGACTTATAATCCTACTGTTGGAATATGATTGAAGAAGTTAATTCTATTTATAAAACCTTTTTTTAAAAGGGAAAAATGAAGCCAGGGCCTTCTTTATGGCTCCCACATCCTCTAACTGCATCTCTCTCTATCTTGGGTTTTAAGGGATGATTGTTATGGATCTCTTTGGTGGTCTAAAGCCAGATTGATCCAGAAGATGGGGAAGTCGCTTCCCTTCGCAAGAGCCCAAGGATGCTGGGATCCCTTCAGAACATCAAGTATGTTTACCTCAAGAATGTCAAACTTGGCAGTCTTCACTTTGGCCCAGGTTTTCTTTAGCCGTGAGACAGGGCTCATGTTCATACCAGCTTTCCATGTAAAATTAGAAAAGAAAAAGACAAATCAAATGCAGAACTTTACTCTAAATTCTGATTCCAAAAAAATGCCAATTATCAATAATATTTCTGCAAATAACTAGACTGTAAACTCTAGTAACTATACTTTCTATTCCTCAATCTCATGTTCATGCCAGCTTTCCATGTAAAATTAAAAAAGAAAAAGGAAAATCAAATGCAGAGCTCTATTCTAAATTCTTATTCTAAAAAAGTGTCCATTATCAATAATGTTTCTGCAAATAACTACAGATTGTAAACTCTAGTAACCATACTTGCTGTTCCTCATTCCTCTCCTCCCCCACCCTCCCACCCTGTGCCTGTTTTATTATTTGGCACACAGCAGGAGTTCAATCTAGTTTTAATAAATTAAATGCAAATGTCTTTAGAATTAAACAGGAAATTGCTCCCAATGGCTCAACTGATTTCAGGTCTCTGATATTCATACTTTAAGAAAGAGAGACAGGTTCTCTGTTACCCCATATTAAAAGGAAAATTGCAGAAAAAAAAAAAAAAAGACTGGGCGTGGAGTCAGAAAGACCTGAGTTCAAATGTGGTCTCAGATACTTCTTAGCTGTATGACCTTGGATCATTTAACCTCTCTGCACTTCAGTTTGCTCATCTGTAAAATGAGGATAATAGCACCTACTTTACAAGGTTGTTGGGAAGATGAAAAGAGATAATTTTTGGAAAGCACTTAGCACAACAGTGCCTGGCTACAAATATTTTATAATCTGATGTATTTTATTTCATGCATTTAACAATATTATTTTGACTAGGGGTCCATATGTTTCACCAGACTGGCACAAAAATTATTAAGAACCCCTGCAGTTTAAATGGATGACTTGATTTTTTTTGGCTCATTTCTATTTAATTCTCCAGATAAAGTGGCAATGAAATTTGTTGGAATTTTTTATCACTATGTGTTAAAGACTTTTTTAAATGGCAGAGGGAGAGAGAGAGAGAAAAGACCCAAATTATAGATACAACTCCATTTTGTCAATACTCTAATTTTATTTATCTAAGTCAGCCATATCTATATTTCCTCAAATACAATTTGAATTCTATTTTACTCCAAGACCCTATAACTCATATACAATCCTTCTAAACCTTTGGTAAGAAGTGCTTCTGCTGTTTTTAGTTATATAAAATTAGTCAGTAGGGAAGAGGAGGGAAGGAAAAAAAATTATATGTTAACTTCATTATAGACTTAAAAGGAATAATAAGTGTACATCTATTATGTACAGTATTATGTACAGTTTCATGTAAAATCATATTTTTATTATGCTATGTTATAGAAATGCTTGTTTTATTCCATAAATTAAAAATAAATGACTATTTTTTTAAAAAAAAGTCAGTTATTTAACAAGCATTTATTAAGCACTTACTGTGTGACAGTAAGTCATAGAAGATACAGAGAAAGGCAACTACAATTTGCTCTCAAAGAGGCCATAGTCTAAAGGGAGAGCAAAGTACCTGTACAAATGGAGCAAGGCTAATGAGAAATGATGATAAGTTCTTATGTCAAAATATTCTTAGACAAATGATGAGAAGTCTGCTGAAAGCGTTGTCTTTAGAAATATATCGCTTCCCTTTCCCTTCCCTCCCAATCATGCTGCCAGCAAGCTGAAGATTGCCAAGTTCCAGGATGGACTTGTCTAATTAATTAAGGTGTTCCAGGTGTCTCACAGACAAACCTGCCTCTCTGTGATTTTAAAAGGTGTTTTATATATTCTTTCTCTTAAGGGTTCCATTCTGGCTAGATTTATAAAAACTTCATTTTCCATTCATTTTTGGTTGACAGTTATTTTCCATCAATAAGAAATTTATGAGAATTATAAGATCCCTTCTGAACATACTCACATATTATTGCCATCAAGGAGTTAAAGTTGCCAATGTTGAAACACTCCCGGGCAACATCAATGAAATATTCAATCATTCTTGCTCGATGCTTCTTTTTCACAGGCTGAAAAAAAAAATGGTAATGGATTGTGACTACTAGTGGATGGACAGAAAGTCAAGACAACCAATATGGAGGAAGCCTGCAAGTGCATGCTGGAATGATTAATGAGAAGATCAACAAAAGGAAGGATGGAAAGGCAACACAAGGACTACTGAACAGGTCTACCAGGGGAAGGATGTAAACCCAATACAATGACTACTGAGAAGATCAATGAGGGCTAGCTGCTAGAGCACCGGACAGGATCTGAATCTCACCATGCAGATTTCAGTGGCAACTAAGTAGCTGAGTCGATTAAACCATTCCACATAAGCTTCAAGGTTTCGGGTCTTTTTTGGCTCATCATAACAACTCTGAAGAAAGCCAAGAAAAAGAACAGAAGTTACTGTTACTAATTATTAGAGAAAAGGAAAGGCTAAAATCAGAAAACCTGAAGGAAAGGATACAGTAAAACATTTTGCCTCTACTCAGGGGGGTGATGGTAAAAATTTAACAAGCAGATCTCTACAGGAAAAAAAAATGCCTTGCCCTTTTGGGATTTAATCTGCATTACTAAAATTCTCTCTATTAACATTCTTATATAATATATAAAGAAACCAAGGCTCCCAGATGTTAAATGACTTTGCTTAGTTGGTGACATAGGTAGGATCTGATGCAAGTTTAGAGGTCTGCCTCCATATTTTTTTTCCACTATCCCATGCTTCTCACTCTCATTTCTGTGAAGATTTCAATGTCCTCCCCATCCCTGGGATTCAATCAAAAGTAAAGCAGTTTCTTCCATTCCCAGTGCCTTGGACATGGGAAGTGCTGAATACATGGGGGTGTCCCAAAAGTTTTAATGCTGTTTAAAATTTTGATGGCTTAAAATTATTTTTAAAATAGTCTTACAGAGGGTGTTCCAAAAGTCTTAGTGCAGTTTTAAGTTTTAATGGCTTAAAATTATTAAAGGGGGTGGGGTGGGTATTCACATTTTAACCTACTAAACTTTAATAGATTAAACCTCCACTAAGACCTTTGGAACACCCTGTATTAAACTATTGAATGGAACACATGACAAGCTGGGTGGGGTATAAGGAAGAAGCAGAAATGTTGGAATTTGTGATCTCTAAGGTTGTAAAGAAAAGCCTTCACCAAACAACCATTATAGACCACATAGCACTTAGCTCAAAAGCAAAGTTCCAAATCAGGTTAATTATTCTTTGCTTTCTCCCTGAAAAGTCCCCTTTTAGCCTTTCATTGCCAAATTTGATCTTTAGCTCCTGTACTGAGGGGAATAATGAGGACAGAAGGCAGCTGTTGCCCTTGCTCTCACAGGATAGTGAATTCTAGGAGAGTTCAGAATGTCCACACATTGTCTGATGGGCAAAAATGTGTCTTGCAGATTTAGAGAGAGGCATTTGAAAGTTTTATATGTCTGCTGGGCTTCTCCCTGACAATAAGTAAATCGTTTAACAAGGAGATCTAACTGCATTTTAGGGGAAGAAAAAATATTTCTCACAACTATTTGTCAGCTAGGTGAGTTTCCTTACTTACACTGTCCTTTTAACTGGATCTAAAAGTTAACATGGCTTCTGCTAAAACTATGACATTTATCTCCTTTAAAATCAAGCATCAAAATCTAAAGTTATAATTACCAAAGTTCCACAAGTAGGAGAAAGAGGCAAAAAAAAAAAAAAAAAATCTATGATAGGCTAAGGAACTTGGGAGAAGCACCTACTGCCAAAAATTAAAAACAAAACAAATATTGTTTATTAAACTTTTTCACAGAAAACTGAGATAAGGAAGTTCCTAGAAGCCCCAATTTTCTATTCTATTGAGTTCAATTCAGTAGACTTACAGATGCAATTTTAGCATTTTAGGAGTAATTGCAATTTTTTTTTTACCTTGTCATTATCCAAAGGATCCTTCTGCAAAAATGCCTGGACAAATTCTTCTGGTCCAATATAATTGAGCCTCTCCTGAAAATTTGAAAAACAAAACAAACAATGGCAAATCAGCAATTTCCCCAACTACATAATTAAACAGGAGAGGCAATGTATCCTAGTGGATAGAGAGCTGACCTTGGAACCAGAATGATTTGGGGTGAAGCCTATCTTTGGCACATATAGATGGCCATCCTAGGCAAGTCAATTAACCTCCCACTTCCTTGCACAATTTTGTAAGGTTATAAGTTACAATAAGGGTGCAGATTTAATTTAGTAGAGGGAGTTTCCTCACTTTGAAGTTCTCTATACCAATGCCATGTCTGATTCAAAAGTGAAAACACTGACTATTAGCAATTATACTGTTTTTTAAGTTGTTCTGAGAGAATGGCTTTCCCTTAACTGTTTTAACATCTCATTTGGAAGGAAGCAGTTCTCTTCTTTAGTAAATTCTTTACTTTAGTCTTGGAGAAAACCTTTTATGTCTGGAATGAAGCAGCCTACCTGGCTGGGATTAGAATAATAGGCAGGAAAAAGAAGGAAATGGGATGACTTTGTAGTTCCTCATTTATTAGGTGAAGTGAAATTGACATGTGCCTATTTTTGATTGCAAATATAAAAATTAAATACAAAAGTTTTTTGGACTAGCTGCTATTTTGAATTATCCACTTCTCAGATTCCTACCATTACTATGAATAATCAAAAGTCTGATGGAAGACATGATGATTTAGCAAAACAATAACTTGTGGTTGCCCCATTAGCCTGTGGGACCCTCACATTTAACAATGTAGGCATTTAACAATGCTTGTTGACTGACTGGATGTAAAATGGAGAAAAAGCAGCTACCTTACCAGCTCTATGTGAGTCAACTGCTGTGCCAAAGTATAAGGATCACTGCAGATGGTAATTATATCTCTTTGTATTGACTGTGGTTTGGACTTGAGAACTGTAAGCCGATCTGTGGACGTTGCATTAATTTTTGCGAGGACCTCCTCATACTGGCCGAGAGTAGCAAGCTTTCGGATCAGACCCTGTATCATTTGCTGAACAGTCTTCCTGTATGTCTGCATGACACAAAAGAAGAGAGATTACTGCAAAGAGTTTCAGATTTTTTTAAACTTCATATAAATAATGCTAATGTTACAGTCTGATTGGCTGTCTTGCAACTTCCATACTACAGATTTGTTCTGATCACCAGAACTTATTTGGTTCTGCTCTCTGATGACCTTGACTCAAGCTGAAGGCCCCAGGAACATGGCAGAAAGAACTGAAAATTCTCTATCATCAGTCCTTGGTCCTGGGTCTGCAATGAGATCTGTCAGGAAAAAATTCAATTATTCAATGTAGACTCCCTAGGCCATCCCAAGTCTGAAGGACATAACACATGAAAAAGGTAAATTCAGTTTATTCCTCAGTATGTTCTAGTATTGAACAGGGAACCAGTAACATTTGATGACTATCTTACCAAATATTGCCATTCCCTCCTGGTTGCCATGACTATCCAAAACTACTGGTGACATTTAGGATGAGAAACAAGAACATACTCCTCTCCCTACTTAAACCAGACACTTTGATCATCATCGAAGCTCTGAAGGAGCCCAAATAAGGCAAGACAAAGAGAAAATGAATTTTTTATATACTAGCCTGAGGTGCACAAGACAATTTTCCTTTCAATACAGAATTTAATTTGTTTTCACATTAAAGGAACCAATTTAATCTAACAATTTACACGGCTTTGTTTGTTCATTCAAAAAATATTCATTGAATGCTGTCTATCTAAAGAGTTTAAATTATTTTCCCAAAGTCTCTGAGGATCAATGCCCAATCCTGCAGTACTACTCTACTTATCTGAGAAAACTTAATCTTTTGTCTCTAAAAAATATTCATTTTGAAATTTCCCCACAGACAGGACCTTCTTGGGTCACAGACATATGTAGAAGGGCTAGCATCTTCTTAGGGAAAGGTAATTGCTACTTTCTTTAAGAGATGATTCCACTCATTACCAGCCCTTTCAGGATTCCTCTCTGGCTCATCCTCCAGCCCCTGCCCACGTGCAGAAATAGCTTTCTAGGACTACCAGATGGAATGGCAATTAGAATCTGAATAACCTGCCCACTGCAACTTCTCAGCAGGTCATCAGCTGAGTGTACCAGGAGACAGGCAATGGACAGCCAGAAGAAAAGAGCTGGACTCAATTAGGAATAACTCCTACTGCTTCCCTCACTTCTTATGAACAGTAAACACATCCAAAAGGGAACTCATAGTATTAGGTACAGGATCTTTCATCTATGTGCAAAGGTCAGGGGAAGAGTCAAGTCAAGGGGGGTAAAATGAAGATCTAAGATGGAAAAGAATGCTAATGTGCTGCTTAGACAGAAGTAGAATATAAATGAAGAGCATTGTGAAACACTAGGAGAAAGTCATCAAAGGCCATTCAGAGAACAAAGAACTAGAGAGCATTTATATTTCCATTCCTGAATAATTTCTGTTCCCACAGAGCTCAGTTATAGAAGCCTAACTCACTGTTAAATGTTTTTCTATGTTCATTTTTTTTACTGTTAAATATTTACTTGCCTCCTCCTCACAAATTTTAAAGACTGATGACAGCAATTAATTGGAAAATCAAGTCAGAATTAAAATATAAAGATAACTCCTATCACCTAGAGTTATTTGTCACATAACTACCAATATCAGCTTCTATTCATATGTTGGTTACAAGGGATCCCATTGGGGGAAAAAAACCCAACAATATATTAAGTCCAATTATATAGACTTGCCCTAGTCAAATCTGTAGGGCTTGACTCTATTGAGCATTAACCTGAAGATGCTGTCAAAATGCTCCCCATCAGGGATGAGCAAGAAGTTTCATCTCAAATCTAGGGAAAAATCTGACACCTTCTAATGATTGATACCTAAAATGTTAGAGCTGAAAGAGGCTCTGAAACCATCTAGTCACAATTCTCATTTTATAATGAAGAAAAATTAGGTCCAGGAAGTTAAATAATCATCCCTAAGATCATAAAATTACAAGAACAAAGTCTGGCCATTGTTTTTGTTGATTCTAAGGTAACACAAGAGAAAATAATGACACTATAAAATGATAATTTGATGGAGTAGTAGTGTGATCTTCTGCCCAAATCACCTTTGCCCCACCCATGATCCAGTTTTAATGAACAGTAAATAAGAGCAGTAAAACAATTAGGCTAAAAATCAGATCTCCTTCCCCACCCCTCCCCAAAAACAAACAAACCACCAAACAAACAAACAAAAAACTGAACTCAATAACTCAATGTGGATAAACCCAGTAACATAAATTCCTTCTGGCAAGAATTTCAGTAAAACTATATTGCAGTTCCCTCCTACTCCCGACACATTCTAGTTTACTGTAATAGGTTTAGGAGAGTTTTTTTTAATACCAAATGTCACAATATTTTCAAATGGATACTTGAATTAAAATATTAAAATTCATATGATTTTTAAAAATTGGAGGAAAACAAAAGGAGATATTGACAAAGATGATGAAAAATGTTTATATAGACAATGTTAGAGGCACTATGGAAAATTAATCATATACTGTCATATCTGATCAACATATTGGTTGGTTTTACTAAAGTTTTTACTTTTTTTTAATGTTACATATTTCAGAAAGTAAAATTCCCTTAATTCTTCTGCACCTTTTGCCCCATCACTAATCACAACTTGTCCAGCCTTGACTTATTCCCAAATTTATCTATTTCACTCCTACTTAAGTTCTGTTGAAAGAAGCTGTGCCTTTTACCTTTTCTTTTAAAAAATCATTAGCACTTAGACATAGTTCCTGGCACATAATAAGGAGTGTTTGGGCTTTTTTAAAAAATAGTTTTTAAATTAAATATATTTTTTAATTTTATTAAAGCTTTTTATTTACAAAACATATGCATGGGTAATTTTCAACACTGACCCTTGCAAAACTTTTTGTTCCAAATTTTCCCTTCCTCCCCTCCCATCCCCTCCCCTAGATGGCAGGTAGTCGTTTGGGTTTTGTTTTGTTTTGTTTTGTTTTGTTTTTTTAACTGATAGACAACCTTTTAGTGTTTTAGGTTGATTTTTGATACTATAAGTTATGAAGATGTCAACTCATAATGGTAGAAAAAAAATTTCCTTACTAGGGAGTTTCTATGCCAATGAAATCTCAGGTTCAGTCTCCATACCTTAAACAATCATATTCCACTGGATATACAAGGCAAAACTCTGACACACTTCAAGTCTTGCTCAAAAGCAAAGCTAGTGAGGATCAGAGACTAAACATTCTAAAGCTATAGAATCTAGCCCCAAGAGTGAGTCAATAAATATTTAACAACCCATGTGTAGGGATATACACATGACATACTTTTAATTTGCATTATTAATATTTTCTCATCACTTTCTTAAGTCTAGACAATTAAGAAAACAATAAATCAAGCCCTTATTGTAGTAATTGAAGAGTAAATGCTTATCCTGAAAATCTGGACACTCCTGTCTATACCTTATAACTCATTGAGTTAAACAGGCTCATTCAGCACAATTTCCCACATTTCTTTGATCTAGTTGGACTAAATTAACAGACTAGGGTCACCAACCTCCTCTCCACTGGCTATTCGATGGGTGAGGTCTTTCAAATTCCTCATCATTCTTTCATCTCGAAAATCATATGGAAATGTCTCGGTCCATTCTGTTAGGAGCTGAAGAATTTTGGGTGCGATTTTTCGAATTTGGCTCTAGAAAGAAAAAAGAAAAACCATATCATTACTTTCCACCAGAGAAGGCTACTAAGGAATAATCATGTAAATAAAAATTCTGTTGTTGGCTGGGAATGTAGGTGAGAGGGAACTAAAATTAGAAAATGAGTATGTTTCCATGGTTCCCTTTGTTATATCACAGTCAAATGAATAATTAAATGAAGGGATACATACAACCAGAAATAATCTAAGGTATTTTTTTTCCTTCCCATGTTTTTTTTTCCATTTTTTGCCATTCCTTGTGATCTATGCAGGCTCATGATGAGATGAAATATGAACTCTGGACTTTAAACTGTGGTTCAGATCTGCTTTTTACTAGCTGTGTGATTGGGCAAGATAGCTGCCTCATCTGTGAAATAGGACAAGCATTTCTGCACTACCCACCTCATGAAGCTGCTGTAAAAAAAAGCACTTTGTAATTATATAAAATGTTATTTTAATAATTTTAATTTAATTAACTGGAGAATAGAGGTGGAATAATAGATAGTGCTGAGTCTGGAGCCAGGAAGATTTGAGTTAAAATCTAGCTTCAGATACTTTCTAGCTGTATGACTCTGGACAAGTTACTAACTTCTGTTTGCCTCAGTTGCTTCAGTTATCTGTAAAATGGGGATAATAATAGTGCCGACCTCCCAGGGTTTTTGTGAGGATCAAATGAGATGATATTTGCTTTTAATGAATCGCATACTATGTGTACTTAGCTTAAGAACTATTAAGTTCTTAATAGATCATAAAGTTTAGAAGGGTCAAACTATGAAATAATAAGACTAGGCAACAAAACTGAGTTAATATTTCTAGATTTCATCTTACCTTGTCCAAGCTGGGATCATTTAACCTCTGGTGCTCAAAGCACAAATGGCAAACTTTGGCCATTAGTTCAAATGGATGCATGAACAAACGAGAACTGAGTAGAAAGGTAAATATATATGTTCTCTGTGGACAAAAGAAAAAGGCAAATATAAATAAAGAGAAATCCTAGGTTCACATTCCTGCCAAAACATATGTCTCCTACATAGTGAATTTATCATTAACTCATAGTAACTTTGCAATAGATTATGAATATCATGTATATGCATGTATATATGTATGAATTCTTAACTATAGAATTCAAGCTGGAATAAGAGATACTGTGCTTGGTGGAATTAAGTGTTTTATTACAGCTAAGTTAGCTCAATACACACTCTAAGGACTGTGTTTAAACACTGAATTTTCTTTCCCTACATATCCTTAGGTGGGTTCAGGCTATTGCCCCTGATAAGAATATACACTCTTTGAGAACCAGAACAGCTTGGTACCTAGTAGGTAATTAATAAACAAATGATTACATGAGAAATCTTTATCACATTCAAAAAGGAGGTGAGAGTTGAGAGCTTGGCTCCTAAGGCTATCTAGCATTCATTTGTATTTAGTCTTGAAGATAACGTGAGAATATGCAATGTGACATATCATCCATTCCTCTAAAGTCACCAAACTTGTATTAAAAACACAACCCAAGGGGCAGCTAAGTGGTGCAGTGGATAGAGCACCAGCCCTGAAGTCAGGAAGACCTGAGTTCAAATCTAGACTCAGACACTTAACACTTCCTAGCTGTGTGACCTTGGGCAAGTCATTTAACCCCAATTGCCTCAGGGAAAACAAATCCAACTCAATATGCACCAAGAGTTTTTCTTATTATTTTCTTCTTCTAATTATAATATAATAAGTTGACTCCTTTTAAACTTAAGAAAAAAACAACACACCCTATGAGTAGCACACTGAAAGGAATGTTTGAGCCAGAACATTTGAAAGCAGGTCTGTCAAGTAATCTATTTGTTTGTTCAAGAACTGAGTTTGAGTACAATATATCACTATATACTTTACTATAAATTTCTTGTCTCCTGAGAAGCCAGTAATGAGGCAAGGACTGTTTGTTATAGTCCTTTCAGAATTTCTATGAACCAAGAAACCCCATAGAGTTTCATTTTTTCCCTCAAGCAGTTCATAAACAATTAAGGAATTGAACAAGAAATCCTTCTTACTTTTGATTATAAGTAACCATGTGGTATTATTTCTGAAAAGACCTTACAAGAAATCATAAACACACATAGCTTAGCAATAGTCATTACGGCAAAAAGAAGGCTATTCTTTTCACGGAATCTTTTATTAGGGATTATCACATTTTAAAAAGCATTTAAAATCACCAAGATGTCCAACTGGGGTGGGTGGGTGTTTTTTATTTTTATTTTTATGAGGACTTAATAAGTCCTCTCCTTACCTAAACACCCCCTCCCACAAATCACAAAGAGTTTCTCAGCAAGTCATTCCAGTTCTAAGGATAACTCTAAAAAATTAGAGGGCCAAGGGAAAAAAGTTGACTTACGGCCAAAGATCCATACAACTACCAATGAAGTTCAGTCTGAACCTTTTAAATACTAAAAGCTACCATCTTTTCATACAGCCCATTCTATACCTGTCTCTGAGTATATATACATATACATATATATTATATTTCAAGCATAAGGTTACAATGCTAGGACTTACTGAACAGAAATGAGAACCCAGTAATTAAGTGGTAACAATCCAATAGAGAATCAGTGAATGTAATGGTGGAGAGAGACAGACAACCTTGGAATTAGAAAGAGTTGGATTTAAATCTCATCCATCTCTAACACATATAACCCAGGGGCAAGCCATTGAATTATTCACTAGATATTTCTCTAAAATGTTTTGTCCATGGATAGGGCTTCTCACTGGAAGTTCCCTATAACAATGACACCACAGGTCTAGGTCCAAAAATCTTAAGATAGAGAATGTACAAGGACCATCCATATATATACATGAGCCAGGAAGAGCCTCCATTTACATGACAACAGAACTAAGGGTCTTTTATAGGCTTTAGTAAATTAAACAAATTGGAAATATAGTAATGTCTGTGAAAATTCTGCTGTCCTAAAAAAAAAAGAGTAAAAAAACATCTTCCAAGTGATATGGAACGATTTAGATGAACTGATACAGGATGAAATGAGCAAAACCAGAATACTTCATATTATAACATTAATATTATAAAAAAAATCTTGAAAGACATTGATCAACTATATAATCAACCATGATTTCAGAGGACTGATAAGTACTACTGATAACCTCATGGCAGTGAGATGATGGGATCAATATGCAGAATAAGACTATATTTTTATTTTTTTTTAAAAAAATTATTTTTGCTGAGGCAATTGGGGTTAAGGGTCACACAGCTAGGAAGTGTTAAGTGTCTGAGGTCAAATTTGAACTTAGGTTCTCCTGACTTCAGGAAAGACTATTTTTAGACATGACCCATGGAGGATATATATGTTTTACTTTATTGTACTTTTGTGAGTCAAGGGCTCTCTGTTTCTTGGAGGTAGAGATAGGTGAGAGGGATACAAATGAATATTTTTGAATAATGAATAATTTAAAAGTGAAATAATACAATTAAAATTAAGTCAAATACATATATTATTGCCAATTTAGCCTTAAGGTTATCAGGAGTAAATGTGAATCAGGCACAATTCTCAGTCATAGGGATTCAAATTCTATGATAGCTGTGCATTTTCTCTATTCCCATCTTTGGGGGAAGGGTGGAAGAGGAAGGGGTATTCAGATACTTACATCAGGATAATAGTCTATGCTGGGTACTAAGTGCTGGATGAGGGCTTCCAGGGATCCTGATAGCAAATTGTTGTCATGGTAATACAATCCTTCACAGCTATCTTCTTTGGACTGATACAGGGGCCTGTTATATCCACCACTGTCAAACATCACAGCAAAGGGAGGAGTCTGAGGCATTTTTTCCTGAGGCAAATAGAGAGAAGGGAGGAAAACAACTATCAGTAATATGCAATAAAGAGAAAACATCCCTTTGTAGAGACTGAATAATAGGAAGGGAGAGTGAAAACACTTCCAAAGATGAGTTTTAAGTTTGATAAGGGATTGGAACAAGGAAAATAACATTTTTCCCCCTCTAGTTTATCAAAAAGAAATAAACAAACCTACACATAAATGCCCTTAGTAACTTAAGCTCACTAAATCAAATACAAGAAAATATTTATTTAACCCAATGGTACAAATGCCAATTTAAATGTATATTCCTAATTATGAAGTTAAAAGAAAAATCAATTAAACTGATTCGCTCAGCTTCTAGTTGTTTGAGCAAATTAGTTGGTTTAAAAAAAAAGACTAAATTGAGAAAATTAATTTGTCCATGCATGCAGTGGGGCAGATGCTCCATGTCTAGCAGCAAAAAAGATTTAATGCCTCTGGGTCTTCATTGGAAGACCAGATGCTGCTGATTTTCCCTTCTTTGTGTCAAATCCTATTGGGAAGAAACTCTCTTTAAAGCCCCAGTCCTCAGTCAACACTAGTCTATGAAGGCATCTTATTTTAGGAACAAGGAGTAATGTGACATCTTTGAGATAAGTAGCTTCTCTCCATCTGTGTGCCTAGAAACTCACAAAGCACTTTTCAGAGTGAGCTCAGGGTGAATTAGGGCTATTAAGTTATTAGTGAGATTCCTAGAACATAATGCCCTGCCCAAAGAGAGCACAGACTCTCTGCTCCTGGCAGCAGGCCTGGACAATGGAGACATTCAGAGCCACACAAGACCGGGCGATTGAGTAGGTAAACAATGTGGGGAAGCTGTCCACCCTGGCCGAGCCAGGCAGGGCCCAGAAGTGGGGAGGGGAGGCAGGGCCAAGGAGCTGGGGAGGGGGCTGCTCCACTGAGAATGCAACCTGTACTAATGCCCCCTTTCAAGATTGCCAAAATAGATTTGCATCAAAATGGAGAAAAGTCAAGAGACTTTGTCTGAAAATTCACTCCTTGCATCTGTTCAAGCTGAGTTTGATTCCCTACAGAGAAGAAAATGAGGGTTGAGAGTGGTTAAAAAAAAAAAGAACAGAATGGTGAGACCACGTGCCATGGGTGGGCAAAGCCAGGCAGCAAAGGGCCAAATGGGATGAAAACGTCCATCAGGATGCGGCCCTACACTTTTTCTTTTACAAAAATAAAGGCAGAGCAAAAAGAGAGACCACAAATTCAGCTGGCTGTCCTTCCTGACCATCCACTGAGTAAGACTGGGAGATAATGGACCACTGATGGGAGGCAAGTCCTTGGTGAGAATTTCCCCACATGGAGGAGGCCTGGCCCGGGGTCATCATTGTTGGGACAGCTGGGGATGATTCCAACAGCTGAAGGCTTTGAAACTGCAAGGAATTCAAAGCACACTAAGACCAAAGGTTCTTCACCTTTTTGTGTCATAGATTCCGCCCCCCTCCCCTTTGGCATTCTAGCCCTTCTCAAAATAATGTTTTAAATGTACAAAATAAACTCACAGAGGATTGCAAAGGAAACCCAAACTTAGTGAAAATAAAGATGTAATTACTTCCCAAATGAAGTTCATAGACTCTGAAATCTACCTCCAGACCTCCCTTGGAGGTGGGTGGGAACCTTACTTAAATAGACTATATATATGTATATATATCCATTACTCCTCACCTAAAAACTTCATTTTGAATAATATATAATGTTAAAAATCAGAATTCTATTTTCTATTCAAATTACCAGGTGTATGTAGGGGCTACTGATATTTAGTATTTACTAATGATCAAGGGATCTAATATTTGGTATATTCTGTGCCTTCAAGGAAAGTCAGTTCAGATGAATCAATCCAGAAGCATTTATTAAATGCCTCATGCTCCAAGCACTGTCCTAAAGCCTGGATATCCAGACAAAACCGGAATAGTCTTTAATCTCTATAGGAGGAGACAAAACACACACACACACACACACACACACACACCCCTTATTTTATATATGATAATATATACATTATATTTATATATTATGTGTAATATGTTTTATACATATTATATGTAATATACATTATATTTAATTATATATAAATTATATAATATAATTAATTATAAAATATTTAATTCCATAAATAATTAATAAACAAAATGCAATAGAACATACATAATGTTATCATTTGGTTTTCTAAGTCAATATATAGGTTGCAGAGATATCCTTATCTACAGTTTGGTAGATGCTGTTTCTATTTGAATTTGACACCAATGCTATTATTATTATGTTACATGTTATAATATAGTAATATGTGATAAATTTGACTTCTGATGCTTTTAAGCCTAAAATGCTACTAATAATCAGCTGCCTATGGAGGAGGACCACAAAATTAAATGGATCTCAGTGACTCTCTGGTCTAACCCATATAGAAAGTACTCAGTTGGCTTGAGTTTGAAGACCTCCAAGAAGGTCTCCTGGGCTTCACAACCATGACTTAGCTGCCTTCTCACCCATGAATATCCCTCTACTCTGCTGGCCCCTTGTTCCATTGGTGAGTAGAAGTGAAAGTGGCTTTTGGAAATGTTTACTGTGTATGACATTCATAAAGTCCTGCTTTTTTCCCATCAAGATTTTTGTATTAATATTCGTGAGCCTTAACTGCATTATTATATTTTGTTACATTAATATGCCATTGATTATTTCATAATTCTTCTATTGCTGGATACTTAAGTTGATTAAAAACATAGGAGAGAGAATTTATTTTCTATTTTTTTCAAGTAAAAGGATTCCTTTACTTGCAGTGATCATGAAAGGCTGCTTTATTAACTTTACTAACAGCAATATTTAGTCAGACAAGCATTTATTAAGTGCTTACTATGGAGTAGGCACTGAGCTAAGTAATCAGGGTACAAAGAGGCAAAAACATAGTCTGTGCCCTCAAGTAATTCACAGTCTAATGGGGGCAGAACAATAAACTTAGAGAATAATGTGAATAGGAGATAATAATAATAACTAACATTTACATAGCATCTTCTGTCCTGAACTTTGCTAAATATTTTATAATTATTTGATCCCCTCAACAATCCTGAAAGGTAGGTGTAGCATGTTGCTCATTTCACAGATGAGGAAACTGAGATATATAGAGACTAAGTCACATAGCTAAGTAAACACCCATGGCTGGATTTGAACTCAGAGCTTCCTGGTTCTAGGCCCAATGCTCTATTCATTGAATTAACTAGCTAATCTTGGAGGATAGACACCTAGATAAAGCCTTTTTTTCCTGCCATGGATTCAGACTCACAGACCCTAGATGTGCTGCTTAAAAGTCTACATACCAGCCTGCTACTAGTTTACAAATAAATATTCTAATATTATTTAAAGAATATATTAATGTTCAAAGAACTGAAAATAACATTTCTGGTAGTTTATCCTAAAACTAAAAAGGACAACTTTCATCAGGAAAGGGAATCCTCAAAGAATTTTTTAAAATCTGTTTTTTCCCCTCAAAGATATGAATTTAAAAGAAATGATTAGGTATAACATGCTTTAATTTAAAATTCATACTAATTTCTGGGTATCAAAATAAATTAAGAATCAAAATTTTCTGTCATAAAAAGAAAGTTTATCAATACATTCATTAAAGGTCAGTGGATTAAATGTTATATGGGTCTATGACTCTATGGTATATATATCATTCTTTCTCCATTTCCTCCCCCACCTTTTTTTTTTTTTTTTGGTAGGAGTAAAGGAACTTGTGATTTCACTGATATAAGAATTCCCTCTAATAATGAAAATCAAGACTTAATCTGGAATTTAACTGCTTCCAGAACTCCTTAGAAGCACTGGGAGTCTTGCCACTATCATATAACCAGTATGTAGTCTTCCAGACTCAAGGATCATCCATCTGTTCATATCATGCTATCTCTTGAGTATCTCAGTAAATTTTTCAAAACCTTCTTAGGTGTTCTGACTCCTCTTGCCTCTGTTTCTATGATTGCTGTTTTCTTTCCTTAATGTTAACACAATCAGAGATTTTTAAGTGATGGTGGTAATAAGAAAGTGAGAATAACTAGGTGAGACCTCTTTAGCCTATAACAATATAGTCCTGTAAAGTCTGGTCTGGTTTCTCCCATGGTTGTGTGTGTCTTTGGAGAAATCTTGTATGTTGGCTTGAGTGGTTCAAATTTTCAGATATAGAATATATTAGGGAATTGGCAATTTGGACTCTCAAAAGATCACTACAAATATATTCTTAAGACTGTGTACTTTCTCTGGTCTCCCAGGACACATCTGTGGTAACATAACTAGTAAATACCCTAATAGCCTAGATTCCTTTCTTTTACCATTGTTTCTTCATCCTCCAAAATGCTTTATCCTCATTTTAAACTTTTTAATACCTACCTCTCTACCCCAGTTCATCTTCAATACTACTACTTCTCCTAACTTTGGCAAAAGCCACCTGAGTAAAAATGTATTTAGTTCTTTTTTCCTCCCTAGAGTAAAAAAAAAATCTAACCTTTCAGATTAGATCAGTGATTCTTAACTCTTTTTGGGTCATGGGACATCTTTGTTAGTCTGGTGAAACCTAAGAAAGCCTTCTTAGAATAATGTTTTTAAGCAAAATAAAATAAAACAATAGGATTACAGAGGAAATAATTTAAATATAGTTATCAACAGATTAGAAGTTCCAAGTCCATGAATTTTTCTGAAATATATTCATGAACCTCCAAGGAGTCTGTAGATCTCAGATTAAGAACTGATCTCTATGACAGGTTCAAAATACTAAGTTAAATATTCATTATCTACCATGATTCAACATTTAATCTTTCCTGGAGAAAGTGAGAATTTGTACTGTACAAAGAGCTAAACATAATCTTTCATTTGGCTTACTTTCCAAGTGACTACTCTAGAGACTAGTTCTTGTACATTTAGTCCCCAAGTGGCATACAAACAAATGGATTGTGTTTCAAAAGTTTGTAAACAATTTAAAATCCAGAGCCCATTTTTTACCACAGTTAAATGGTTTTTAACTTCACAGGTCAGTCCACAAAACCCTATATATAACATATAATTTAGTCAAACTGTAATGTTGTTAATACACAATGTCCCAAAAGTTGCAGTGTAGTTTTAAGCTATTAAAGCCTGTTTATAGTAAGTCTTCATGAGGGAAAGAGTGAAAAGAAACAGAAAAAACATCTTTTCCCACACCCTTCTTCTCCTCCCTATCCCAAGTTCAAAGATTACCTACATTAACAGAAAAGGAACATACTATACCCAAAGGTTCAGAAGATGCTTATTTTCTGGGCTTTGGCAGGAAATAGAGCCCCAGAAAAATTGAATACTGATTCTTGACATTTCCAGGGCATTTGTAAGGTGGGATGTTAATAAAGGGAATATTAATGAATCCATTAAAATCCAGGGCGCCAAGACATGTCAGTATCCAATAAGGAGACATCCACAAAACCAGGTTGAAAGGTTTGTTGAATAGAGTTCAAAAACGGGGAAACACTAAACTGATTGTCTTTTAGACAAAGGTATTAAACTCACACATCTATTTGTATTAAATTTCTGCTATCATAGAACCCCCTTTGGCAGGCTAGCAAAGCCTATGGACTCCTTCTCAGAATCATGTTTTCAAATACATAAAATTCATAGGGTGACAAAGGAAACCCCCCAGATACTAACAGGGTTGGAATTGAAGAATACCTAAAGACCTCTGTGTCAATTGATACATTTTTTTAAAATCTATGAGATAAAGAAGATAGAGACAGAAGGATGAAGATTTGTATTTTGGAGGAAAATTATAGATTTTAGTTTGTGTGTGTGGTTTTTGTTTTTGTTTTTTTGCAAAAATTGACATGCCTGGTTTTTCTAGTTTTAATGGCCCTATTGATCTTTCTATAAATTTCTCTTTACAGTAACTAAAAACAATTTTCCTTCTAATTAGCAATACGATAAACTTAGGAGTGAAATTCCTTGCTTAAGTATAAAACAATATCTCAGAAGGGCACCTAAACTAGAGATCATGCCCTTCCTGGACCCTGTTTTGCTAGGTTCAGCCTGATTGATTCAGTAGTGATGGAAGCAAACTTTTTGTGGTTCAAAGGACAGATTGATGTGAAAGCCATGCCTAATGACTTCAGACAAGCTGAAGAACAAGATGAAAAGCTGCCTTCTTCTAAATCACTGGCTAAGATGTTATTTATGGTCAAGCAGGTGCAGCAGAGAAAGAAAAGGAGAAGGTTTTAGGTGGTGATTCAAATTACAAAAGAGAATGAGTAAAACAGAGACACAGGGGTTGATTCAAAATATATTTTAATATCCTGTCCATTCTTTTTAAAATTATATAGAGTCTAGTCAGTGCTGGAAGGAATATGGAAGAGCATTTATTCTGATGAGATGCTTGCCCAGGGTGGGTTCAGCATTAATAACTTTAGGAGTAAGAGGACTTAGGTTCAAATACCAGTTTCAAACATGTATTTTTGTTGTTCAGTTATTTTGGTCATGTTTTCAACTCTGTGATTCTGTTTGGGGTTTTTGTGACAGTGGTTTGCCACTTCTTTCTTCAGGTCATTTTACAGATGAGCAAACTGTGGCAGAGTTAAGTATCTTGCCCAGAGTCCATAGCTAGCCTCAAACACTGGATTTGAACTCAAGGAGATGAATCTCCCTGACTCCATTGCACCACATTAGGTATCTTTTCCAAAAAGTATGAACATGGACAAATCACTGTAAACCCCCAACCTGAATTTCCTCATCAAGAAAATGGAGATAATACTTATCCTATCTACTTTATAGCAGTGTACTGAAAAATGTTCTTTATAAACCTCAATATGCTTCTTAACTATAAGTCCCCTGACTATATAGTACTATCCTAATTTTCTAATCTAGCCTATTCTTTCCCTTTTTAAAATTTATTTACCTGAAAAATCTTGGTGAACATCAACTCGTCTTCATTTAAAAGAGTTTTTGGTTTTAAAAAGAGCTTCTAACCAAAATATTTAAGTATTATCAAGATAGCTTTTTACATGAAGCTGGTAGGTAATCTTGAAGGAGATGTCTTTTTAGCTTTTGGAGATGCAGGTTTGGAACCTGGAAGAGATCAAGGTTAAATATAGAGATTTGGAAACTGCACAGAAGGTTAAGTAATGTAAGAGTAAATCAAATTACCAAGAGAGATAGTTTAGAGCAAAAGGGGAGCCATCAAGAGCATCTTGGGGGATGTCTACCTTAAAGAATCAGGAAAGAGTCAGTGAATTGGTGGAGATTAAAAAAGGACCATGCAGAAATAAAATAAAAAATAAACCAAAACAGAATGAAGATAAATTTGAAGCTAAGGAAAAAGGGATTACTAAAAACAAAGAGGCAGTCAGTTGTGTTAAATTCTGCAGAAAAAATATTAAATATATGACAATATTCCTTCTGACTAAATTTTAAAAATGAATGATTTTTTCCCTTTGCTCTTTTTCTTCGTTGGATACTGAAGAATGCTAAAGTCACAGTGAGAAAATAAGTACTCATCAAAAGAGATTTTTTGGATTAGGTGAATAATGGATATCTTCCTTCTCATGGACCTTAGTCTTTTTCAACTCTGGGTTCTATGTATGGGTCAAGAAAAATGAAAAAGGTTTTGAATGTGAGAAATAAAAGGTCACTGATGACCTTTGAGAAAGATGAATGGAAGGGAAAAAGTATTTACCAAATACCCACTGAGGCCCAAATACTAATATTTTCCCTATGTGACGTCTAAGATAAATGTGTATGAAATCTGGTTTGGAGATGAAGCATGGTCTGCGTCCAGTGAGGTTTAATGGTAGGTGAGTTTTCCATCATTCACCAATTAGAAACGCTTCTTTCCAGGAAGAGTTCTAAAACTGAGTGGATTACCATCCCTCCCCAATCCCAAGAGGAAAAGCTTGATTTCAAAGAGACGTCTATGGACATTATATTTTCTTCTCTGCTACCTAAGGAAAATGTTCCTATCTGGCCCTTTGGGATGTGTTTTACACATGGATTTTCCTCATACCTTCTTTCTCAAAAAGTCAACTAGGGAAGAAATTGAGGCAGGAAGCATAACCAACTTTTTCAAGAATTATGGCCATAAAGGGAAGGAGAGAAAAGGAGAGAAAGAGGACCTCCTCTTCCTCCTACCCTCCTCCACCTCCTTCAGAAGTAGATGTCTGAACATCTATAGGCAGATCAGAAGAAACCAGTAGGAAGGGCCAGATGGAAGATTCATGAATTAGAGGGGCTGAGACTATTGGTCCCAGATCCTAGGGAAACAGCAAGGGATTGAGAGCACCTGCAGAGAGATTAGCAAAAAAGGTCTGTTCTCCTAAGACAAAGACAAGAGAATAAATGATGTCATGAGAAATCTGGAGAAGGGGGGTTGAAGGAACTTTTTTTTTTAAAGTCTCAATCTTCTCAGTAAAAAAGGAGGCTGTTACCAGGTAATAACAATATTAACTTGGTCTTATGTAATACTTTGAGATTTATAAAATACTTTATATGTGTTGATCCTTGATTCTTACAACCCAACTGAAGTTGAAAGGAATCATGTGAGAAAGAAACTGTTTCTGACTGAATCTGGCACTCACTACCCCACACAGCAACCTTTAAATGAGGGGGGACAGGAAGGGAAAGATAAAGAGATGGGGGAACTTGTGGGAAGAGGTGTAGAACAGTCACAAGGTGAATGAGAGAGTGAACAAAGTTCCAGTATCATGACTTAACTTTGAAAACATATTTGTTTTGTGAAAGAAATTCTACCTAACATCCTGGAATTGCTAGCTTCTAATTCCCTGACTAGATTCCAAAAGGATTATGTACCTGGGGGGATATAGTTTAGGAGAGAGTAATAAAGAGGGCTCTTCTTTTATAGCAGGATAGCTATTTGGACCTTTTTTTTTTTTTTTTTTAAAGACATCTATCTTGGGTGGATGGTTGTTCAAAAAGCAATGGAGACATGAGACATAAGAAATCTGCAATATTTTGAATAGAATTAGCTTAAAGTAGGTCAGAAAGATATATTACCAGAAAGGTGAGCTGGTCATGTGCTCAGAGCCAGGAAAGACCAGTGGATAACCCTATGCTCTTGATATAATTCCAACAAATCCAAAACAGGCCTTCCTGGCCATTGTGATCAGACTGTAGAAAACTGATAGGAGAAGAAAGGTGGGTCAATAGTAGCTGAAAAGACATAAACAGGTTGGAATGGACACACCTGCAAGAAACTTTTCTCAGTCCTTAATCTTAGTGCCTTCCTTCTGAGATCATTCCCAATTTATCTTGTCTGTATTTTGTTTTTTATAGTTGTTTGTATGTTCTTCCTCCATTAAACTGTGAGTTCCAATTTGGAACTATACCCATAGAGCTATCAAAATGTGCATACCCTTTGATCCATCAGTGTTTCTACTGGACTTAAATCCCAAAGAGATCATAAAGGAAGGAAAGGGACTCACATGTGCAAAAATGTTTGTGGCAGCCCTTTTTGTGGTGGCTAGAAACTGGAAACTAAATGGATACTCATCAATTGGAGAGTGGCTGAATAAATTATGGTATATGAATGTTATGGAATATTACTGTTCTGTGAGAAACGACCAGCAGAATGATTTCAGAGAGCCCTGGAGAGACTTGCATGAACTGATGTTGAGTGAAATGAGCAGAACCAGGAGATCATTATACACAGCAACAACAAGATTATACGATGATCAATTCTGATGGATGTGACTCTCTTCAACAATGAGATGATTGAGGCCAGTTCCAATGATCCTTTGAAGAAGAGAGCTATCTACACCCAGAAAGAGGACTGTGGGAACTGAGTGTGGATCACAACATAGCATTTTCACTCTTTTTGTATGCTTGCATTTTATTTTCTTTCTCATTTTTCCTTTTTGATCTGATTTTTCTTGTACAGCAAGATAACTATATATATATATATATGATTTAGCATATTTTTAACCATGTTTAACATATATTGGATTATTTACCATGTAGGAGAGGAGATAGGAAGAAGGGGGGGAATTGGAACATAAGGTTTTGCAAGGGTCAATGTTGAAAAATTATCCAAGCATATATTTTTTTTTAATTAAAAGCTTTTTATTTACAAAACATATGAGTGATTTTTCTACATTGACCTTTGCAAAAACTTTTTTTTTGTTCCAAAAAAACTTCCCCACACCCCCACCCCTAGATGACAGGTAATCTAATACATGCTAAATATGATAAATTATATGACAAATCCAATATATGTATACATATCTATACAGTTATCTTACTGCACAAGAAACATCAGATCTAGAAAGAGAGAAGAAAAAAAAAACCTAACAAGGAAAACAAAATACATGGAAATATTCACAGAAAGCATTAAAATGCTATGTTGTGGTCCACACAGTTCCCTCAGGCCTCTCTCTGGATGTATTTGACTATCTTCATCCAAGCATATGTTTTGAAAATAAAAAGTTTTAATAAAAAAATAAACTGTGAGCTCCTTGGAACTTTGGAAGCCCTTTTCCTTTCTTTGTATGTTAATTGCTCAGCACATAGTAGGTGCTTAATAATGTTTATTGACTTGGCAATAGTGAGATCACTTTTCTATTGAAGTTTCAAACCATTTTGCTGGGTAATTTGTAATTTTCCTCCCAGTTATACTCCTTTTTTTTGCCTCTGTTTATCTTTATTCCTAATTAAGGATATATTGAATACTACTTTTTATCTACTTATACATTTTCATCAGGGGGAAAAAAGGTGAAAGGAAAATTACTCTTTAACAGACTGCCACCATTTCATAGGAGTTATTTTTGGGAAGGAACCTTACTAGTGGAGTTGAAAATCCCAATTTTACAGGCAGTAATTGAAACTAAGGAAGAAATGCCCCATGACAGTAGTATAAATAATGCTGAGTGGTCAACTTTTAAGGCTGACTTTCTGGGAACTCCTCCAAATTTATGAGGATCTTCTGAAAGTTCATCCCCTTCCCAGGTAATATTGGCAATTTCCATCAGGGATCAAAAACCTTACAGTCTTTAAGGAAGTTCTGATTTCTTTCTTGGTGATTTATGTTAAAAGGTTGTATAATTTAGAACTCTTAAGCCATCATACTAGAAAAAATAATAAACTTGCAATCTATTCGATCAACTTCGCTGGTTACCTGTTCCCACACAACTTTGGCCCCAACTAGTCTTTCTAACTTCAGTAAACATTATTTCCCTTCCCATACTCTGCAATCCAGTTCAAATGACTTCTCTTGCACAAATGCAACTCTTTACCTTCTATCACTCTGTCCTGTGCTGGTTATCCCTCAGGTTTGGAACACACTCATTTGTTCCTTTCCACCTCATAGTCACATTCTTTCTTCAAGACACAGCTCAAGTGAGAGGTAATGAGTCCAAATCATGAACTTGGATAGGGGGAAAAAAGTCTTTATTTTAACTAAACTCTTTTGCTGACACTTAGAATTTCCTTTAGTGATGAATGTAGACAACAGTCACAATAGGATTAGCAATACCTGTGACTGTCACCAATAGCAAAAACAGATATTTTCATATTTTTACCAAAGGATGGTTTGTCATTTCCTTCTTCAGCCCATTTTTACAAATAAGGAAACTGAGGCAAATAGAGTTATGTGACTTGCCCAGGATTACACAGCTGGAAAGTACTTGAAACCACATTTGAACTCAGATTTTCCTGACTCTTGGCCTGGCACTCTTATCCACCAACCTGTACCTGGTTACTTTTTATCTATTTGTTTTTCTCCTTTTCTTACTGAGTCTATATTTATGTAACAATATGTAATTGTTTCCCCTATTCCTTGTGAGTAGGGATTCCTTTATTCTTTGTATCTGTAACCTCAATTCAAGGCTTAGCACATAGTATTTGTTGTTCAGTCATCAGTCATATCTGATTCTTCCTGACCAATGCCTCATGACTATATGGAACATGCTGTCCACGGGGCTTTCTTGGCAAAGATACTAAAGTAGTAATCCAGTAGATTAAAACAACCTGAGTTGTTGTCACACAGCTAGTAAGTATCTGAGGCCAAATCTGTAGATCTTCCCGACTCTAGGCCAGTGAACTATCTAGCTGCCTCCTAGCACATAGTAGGGCTTTAGTAAATGTTTGATGATTGCTTAAGAGTTAAACAAAGTTTTATATGTGGAAAAGGCAAGACTCAAATCTGTATCTCTGAGTCCAAGTGACTGTTCACTGCTCATACCAATGTAAGAAAGAGTAAATCCTTTATTTCAGTTCAACTAACAAACTCTAGGAAATGATCAAAATCTCTGAAGCAATTTCAAATTCACTGCAGTATCTGGGCTCCTTCACTAGGTGGATCTTTGCTCCTCATCATTTCAAAATGTTGAGTTTCACTCTTGCAACATGCTAATTAGAAAAGCAAAAACAAGTAATCATATCTCACTATCAAATGTTCTGGAAATTGCCTTCTGTGCCCTTAAGGAGTATTTATGAAAAAATTAAGCCACATGACATATTGTTTGGAAAGTACACTGGGTGAGGACAGTCACTAACCCTTTGTTCTCACTGGATACCCATCTTTTACAAGAGTGGAATATTCCATTCTCTCAGGAGAATAACTTATTTTTTGATTTTTAAAAACGGGTCCAAGTACTTCGGAGGACAACAGTTAAAGCCAGTGAAAGGTTCAAGCCAGAATAGTTATGCGGAAAAAAATAACACAAAGATGACACCCTTTGATAAAACAAATTCTTCTCTAAAGACTATTCATCATACTAGGAAAACAAAATTCAATAATGGCTCTTGGTGGCAGGTGGAATTTTCTATTTCCACTGTATTATGTAACACTTACTACTGTGCCAGAACACAGAGAAACCTGTTTAAAATATATCCTCAAAACAAGGTTCTTGAATTAAAGATTAATTGTCCCTGTTCACTCTCCCTTCAATTTTATGCTCTCACACATTCTATAAAAATTTACAAACATCACACATTTTTCCTTTCCTAAAGAACACTGCAATGTAATGGCTTTGCCAAATGAATTCTGATTTTAAGACATATCTTAAATAATCTAATGTTAAGAACAAATTCTTTTACATGGACCAGTTGAATAATATCCAAATATTGGAAATATATAAAGTACATTACTGAAATTATGTTTCATATTTGAATTGAACAACCATGATCACTGAATAAAGAATTTAGATTAATCTTCTGAAGAGCACCTCAAGTTAAATGCTTCCAACAAGTCAAAATTAGGTTCCAAAAACCTGACCTTTGATATGCTCTTTAAATATATTTACAGAATGAAAAATGGGGGTGCAAGAGGAGGGAAGACAGTTAAGAAGAGGGCATGTTTCCAAAGTTTTACATATCATTGATATATTTAACTTTCATATTAAAATATTAACATATTTACTTTTCTCTGTTCTCTTCTACTCATTTAAAACCAAAACAAATGATGTTTGTTTCCTTGGTTTTTGTTTTTCTCATGGTTTTTTCCTTTTTTATCTAATTTTTCCTACACAACATGGCCAATGTGGAAATATGTTTAAAAAATTGCACACATATCATATTGCTTGCTATCTTTGGGAAGGGGGTGGTAAAGGAGGGAGGCAGAAAAATTTGGAACATAAAGTTTTACAAAAGTGAATATTGAAAGCTATCTTTACATGTATTAGGATAAATAAAAATATTGAAAAAAAATAAGTTAAGAAAAAACAAATAATGCATCTAGGTCACTGTATGACTATGATTTTCAGCGTTTATTGCCTTCTCTCCCTTCTCCAGAACAAATCAGGGTTCCCTAAGACCCCTACTTTAACTCCTCTAAGTGCTTGGGTTGGCATTAAGGAAAATGGATTCCAGGATCACAAAGCCAGAAGATTCTAATTTAGCCCAAAGTAACTCATTTCACAAAGAGAAGGTGGTGAGCAACAAGAGGAGAAGTTAAATGATCTGTGCCCAAATTCACGCAGGTTTATTGTGGTCGTTCAGTCATTTACTCACACAACTAGTGGGTGGTAAATATTTTTGGATAGCTTGCTTGATTGACTAGGCCCTAAAGTCAGATAGACTGATTCAGTGGGTTTGGTATTTTCTCTTGTCTGTCATTCCTATATCACCATTATCAATATTTTATCTATCGTTTTGAAAATTTCAAAACTGGGGAATATTAATCCTTTAAATGTTTGGGAGACCAGTAGAAGGAAAGAGAAGGCTCTTGGATTCAACCATTAATTATATGAAAGATCATAAATTTTAAAACAAATAAAAAAGACAGGGTTCATTTAACCTAAGACCTTACCAAAAACCAATCAAACAACCAATTCTACTGATATCTTCCCATTCATTGTATTCTGGATCAAGTTACAGACACTGCCTACTCTGCCTTAAAGCCCTCCAACCAGGGGAACTTGCACACCATGCAGACTTTGCACTCCAGTGGTAAGAGCACTGAATTTGGAATCAGATCAGGGCGGAAACAGCTCTGACGCTTAGCAGCTGGGCCACTTATGAGCTTTTTGATCACACATACCCCACATAGCGTCCTCGACTTTAAAGTGGGAACTAGCCCCCTCCTTAAAGTGTTATTGTGAGCAAAGTGCTTTTAAAACGTAAAAACCTAGACAAAAGTTGAGTCATTGGAAAATTATTAATTTCTTCTTTAAGGCTCAATTCCTACAAGCCTTCCTTTGCGCAACATCTTCCTATTTCTGCTATTCAAATCCTATTTTTGGTAAGAAATCTCATTAGATCAGAGTATCTTTTTTTTCCTCCTCTATTCTACCTGACAAAGACTCCCGATGAATATTAGGTACATCAGGCTGTACTATTTTTCCTGTTGTCAAATACTGAAAATTTTGTATTTTTAAGTTATATCATTTTTCCCTTTTCTTTTTGGTTACATCAATGTATTTTGCTTATTGTCCCAAGTAGCACAGATTCTTAGATAAGATTTTGTGTCTTTGTGCCTTTCTTCCAAGTTACATATATTACCTGTTACCTCAATAAAGCTTAATAAATGTCTCTTATAATTATGATGGAATTATGCATACCATGACATTCTAATGGGATCAGTGACTAAAACAGAAAAGGACATGGGAAAAATGTAGTGGAAGGTAAATGCCAAGAAGTTAATAATATCAGTCCTGAATTAACAGAAATCCAATGAAGCTTCAAAATTTACTGACTAGAAATGTCACCAAATCCAAGGGAAATAAGAGAAGAAATGTACTGATCAATGACCACTTTCCTGATCTTTGCTTTATAATCTAAAGTAAAGGTTATTAGACCATGCAAGGAAACATTTACTTAACTCAATTAAAAACATTTTCTCAGTGCCTGCAACCAGCACTTGCTAAAAATAGAGTGTCTTAAATAAGAAGCAGGTCCCAGCCTTCACAGAGATTATAGTTAGGAACTCAGATTTGCTCTATATCTTTTCTAGGGTCTCAATCATCATTAGGAGGACCCCCTATGATAATGTTCCCCAAAGTGTCAAAATCTGCCAGATTCAAATTCTTTCATATTATGATAAAAATTGTTGCAGCAAGTGTTTCTGAAACTCAAGTCCACCGTAGAAGTACTTTGAAAAAGAACTTTCCATGAATAGGCTGCTTCTGAGGTAGGGGTTCAGAGGGGAGAACCTAGCCTCTGGGTGGTTCAAGATATCCAAGAAATTTATATGCAGGGTACTGAGTTGGTTTGGGAGCCTCTGGGCTCTCTTCCAACTCTATGATTCCATGAACTTGTAAATCACATTTTTGCTTGTCATTTTTCCTCTCAAATCATGACAATCATTTTCTCCAATATTTTTATTTATGTCAATTGAGAATATTTCCTGTTTCTCTGCACACAAATAGCACCATAGTCCAACTTCCCCTAGCTTCTGAACAAGTGTAATCATCACATGCTTTGCTCTAAGCACTATTTTTGTGGAGGTAGGAAAAATTGCTTGTTGATAATGTATCTGACTCCAGATATCACCATCCAAAGGTGAGCACAATAGCATCCCCCCACTTCTTTCTTTTTAACACCCCTGCCACACACACTACATCCCATCCATACACTAAATCTCTATGTACACACACGAGATAAGCTCCTTGGAAACTAGGATTCCACAGAACAGACACACAGAGCAAGTAAGTAGTAAGTACATGTGTACACTTTCTTTTGTGCAGGTGCCAGTGGAGTCCCTGGAGATGGGCATGCTACACATAAAGCATAATAAGTGCATGACTCAGCCCCCTGCCCTCTCTTTCGGTCTCGCTGGACCTGCTTCCAGCAATTAAGAGCATCTAGTTGAAAATGACTTCTTTTTTAAAGATGAGCAGAGTTGCAATTCGCCTGAACTCACCCAGCTTAAGTCTTATAGAGTTTGGAAGGATTCCCCATGAGTCCCCGGGCTCCCTTCCTTACCTCTGCCCGGTACCAGCCATTATTTACATTGCTTGTACAGTTAAGTCAGATTTCTACTAGCATTCGGGCCACTCTTCAGCAGGCACATAGGAGTTGGTGTGGCACAGTGGCAAGAGCATTAGCTCTGGAGTTAAAAAGGAATGACCTTGGCTCCAGTTCCACCTAGGGTGTTTATTACTTGGATGACCTTGATCGAGGAATGAGTTACCTTATTTTCCTCATTTGTAAAATGTAGAGTGTGTATGTGTGTGTGTGGAGAAGGGTAAGGAGTGTTGGGAGGCAGAGTTGGGGAGAACTAGCCGGTCTCCGAGATCCTTTCCAGACCTCGGAACTATGAGGCATTCCCATCTTAGGGGCACATGACACCTCAAATGTCCAAATCGATGAGAAAGACATTCTGGGTCAAAGTCAGAGATGGACATCCTAAACTGGTTGCTCCCCCCTACCCGAATTCGTAAACGAAAACCATCAATCGACAAAATAGTCGATTCCTGGGAAAAGCACTAAGCAGAGAGGAAGCTTTCCAACTCCCAAGGTTCTCTAGTACTACCTATCCATCTTCATTGCTGGTTGTCCTGCCAGATAATGGCACTTGAGTCGTCTGCAACAGGACCTAAACAACCACCCACCAAGGAGAAAGAATGGAGAGAGGTAGGCAGCTGCCCTGAGGGTGGGAGTGAAGAAGGGGAGAAAGGGAGAAGAGGAGAAGGTCGTGCCAAAACAAAAACAAAAACAGTGCAGATGTCCCAGGGACCCAAAGGGGACGGTCTATCAAAGTGGGGAAGGACGGGAAGACCAGAGTGGTGGACCCTAGAAAGCTGCTTTCTGCCTATTCAGATCGAGGCCAGTAGC
>JAJPUD010000970.1:198734-337950 GCA_023553655.1 Myrmecobius fasciatus
GAGAGCAGAGTCAAGCGACCGTAATCTCAGGGACCTGACTCCCAAAGCCCCTCCATCCGCACCGGCCCCCGGGGCGCAGTGAGCAGCTAGAGCGAAAGGCAAAGGCGGTCCTTCCTTTCGCTTCTCCCCCGGCGGATGACCTCCACAGAGACCGGATCCCAGGGCACCTGGTTAGGGCTAGTCGCAGACACTCAGAGCCACCGATCCCGAGAACAATGCGCGGAGGCGGACGCGCCAAGAGCGGCCAAGAGCTAGATGCCAGACAGTCCACCAACCCCGCGGAGTCCAAGCGCGCACACCCCCTCCCTCCTTTCCGGTAGGTCCGCGACTCGCTCCGCCTCTCCACGCCCCTAGATGGAGCTGAACCAATGGAGGGAGCTTCTCCCCAACACAAACCACCCCCTAAACCTTCTGCCTGCTGCCCTGCCCCAGCACTGGAGCCGACGGGGATCCTGGGCTCCATCCGGGGTGCTGAGGGCTGGGCTGGACAGCTGCGGCATCCTGAAAGCACCTCCTCTTCTGCTCGATTTGCCAGTGAAGGTGTGCACTTCCTCTTCCATGTACCTGCCTCGGGCTGTTTTTGTTGGCCTGGGTGTACCCGAAAAGAAGTATAGACTCTCTGAGCTGACCTGCTAGACTAGTAATGCAGTATCTATTAGCATGGTTTGGAACCAAAGGGTTGCTTTGCCTATAACTTTTTCCTTTTTTCAGTTGATTTATTTTTCGTCTAACAATTTTTTTTAAATCTGCCCCTAGCAATATCCCCTCCCCCAACAAACAATAATTTTATGATAAATACTATAAGTATTTAAGTAGTCTGGCAAAACAGAATTCCATATATGCCGTGTCCAAAAATGTATGGCCTTTTTTGCATTCTTTAAATTCATCACCTCTCTGTCAGGAGGGGAGCGGCGTGTTTCCTGTCATTCGTTTGCATTGATCAGTATTCTAAAGGGTTTCAAAGTTTTCCTCACCAATACTGTTATCACGGTATAAAATTGTTGTGGTTTTGCTCATTTTCCTCTGCATCATTTTACAAAGGCCTTCCCCAGTGTCCTCTGAAATTGTCCATTTCATCATTTCTTATGGCCCAATGACGTTACATTACTGGTGTTTTTCCAAATGAAAACGCAAAATAAATAAATAAATGTGTGTGCGTGTGTGTGTGTGTGTGTATTTGCTTTCTGCCTGTTCTGCCTGTATATATGTATATATATACACACACACACATATACATATACACACACACATATATGTTTGAAGGAGAGCATTTCAGATTTAGTTCCTCTTTTAATGGCTAATACTTTGATCTTAGAAAGGGTAAATTCTGTACACCATTCAGAAACAAAAGCAACACCCTACTTCTAAAAAGATTTCTCTTCTAAATTAGAAGATGAACATGAAAGATGATGATTAGCATTCTGATTGTTTTCAAATTACTTTTCCCATTTGGGAAGAGTCTTTGTTCTAGATTTCTTACCTAGGTCTTACTTTCCTCAGCTTCTCAGAATCACACCTGATACCTAATAGGTACCTAATAGGACTGAAATGCTTATGATTGATTTATGAATGAGAGAAAAGTGGAGTAGGTGGTTTTCAAGGGCCATCTCAATTCCAAAAGTAATCTTAAAATGAAGAATAAATGAAAGGGAAATGGGGCAGAGAAATGGACCCTTTCAATTTTTTTTTTGGCCTTACCTGTGACTTCATTGTTATAGAGAGCTTCCAATAAAGAAACAGCTGTCTACCAATGTAGGTTGGCACCTGCTCTGCAGGTTATAGTTTTAATATTTGCCTGGCACACAGTCGGGGGTGTCAGAGGTCAGACTTGAAAGCAGGTTTTCCTATCAATTACAATGTCAGCTCTCGATACAGCATACTCATCTTAAATTTATTTTGTGAATATTTAGTAATATAAAATTGTCTCTTCTCTGAGGAATGATTGCATCTGTATCCCCAGAGCCTTGTACTTAGTAGGTACTTTATCAATTCTTATTTGACCATCTGGTAAAATGACCCTTGCTGTTTAGATAAGGACAGTTTAGATTTTGCCCAGTTTTAGTTTGTCTCTAAATCCCCCAATCTAAACTTCCTATTATCTTTACCTATTTTTAAATATCTATTTCTTGGCTTCTCTCACTCTTTTTTCTTTTTCTTTTTTCTCTCCTCCCCCTTTTCAGAAGAAGGGAGAGAAGACTAGGGCTTCTTTCAAGTCACTAAGTCAATAAATAAGTCACTAAATAACTTAAATCAATATCACAATTTAAGCCAAAACTAACATATGAGGTAGTTCAATTGCTATTCAGATCTGAGCACATCTTTTCCTAAGCCTAGATAACCTGGAAAGTGTCAGTTTGGAAGGTAGTAGTGTCTTAGAAAGAGAAGAGGAGTGAGTCAGAAGGCCAGGTTTCTAGGTTTGGTCTCACTACTAAAATAAACTTGCGTAAGAAATATAGCAGTGTAGAAAAGGAAAGGGGAGGGGACAGCACAGACCAGGCCAAGCATTTATTAAGCACCTACTATGTTCCAGGCACTGTGTCAAGTGCTCTACAAATATTTTCTCATCTGATCCGCCAAACAGTCCTGTGAGGTAAGTAAGGAAATAGCTACATTTGAAGTCAAATGGATCAATATTCAAATCCTAGTCCACCATTTGATACATGTGACCTTGGACATTTCACTGCTTTGAGCCTCAAATTCCTCATCTGTAAAATGGAATTGAGGGCAGCTGGGTGGCCCAAATATAGAATGCCAGATCTGGAGATAGGAAGGCTCATCTTCTTAAGTTCAAATCTGACTTCAGATGCTTACTAACTCTGTGACTCTAGGCAAATTACTCAATCCTGTTTGGTTTTTTGTGTGTAAAATGAGCTGAGAATGAAATGGTGAATCTAATATCTTTGCCAAGAAAGTCCCCAAAGTGGCCACAAAGTGATGAATATGACTGAAATACAACTGAACAAAAAATTTTGATGGATTAGACTTCAAATGTTCTGTCTAGTTCTCAGTCTGTGATTCTTTAATCCTGAATTTCTTAACCCTGATGGCAAGGGTTCAGAGAGTGGGCAGACTTTACCCACAAAATGGGCCTGTGAACTTTGGGGAAAAGAATGACATACTTCTTTTGCTTTGACCTCTATCTGAAATGTAACATTTCTATCAATTATTTTAAAACAGTTTTTTCTAAGAAGGGGTCTATAGGATTGACCAGATTGCTAAACGGGTCCATGACATAAAACAGCCATTTCTTTCTTCTGCTCATTTTACAAAAAATTGAGGTAAACAGGATTAATTGACTTGACCAGAATCACACCCAATAAGTGTTCAAGTCTCACATCTGAACTCAGGGCTTCCTGACTCCAGGTCTGGAGTTCTATCCACTGTTGCCCAGGTAAACTACTCCTCTTCCATGGGCTATAATTTCCTCCCTTGTAAATTGAAATTTTCCTCTAAAATCTGTTTCAGCTTTAAAATTCTTCAAATCTATAACTTATTTTTTAGAAAGAATTCTAAAAAATTATTTTTATCATATTCCTTTCAGTTCCTTTTTCCTCTTATAATTTCACTGCCTTGACCACTTAAGTCTATATAAAAGACAAATAGATTTACTAAATTCAGACAAAAGAGGTACTAACTAAAACTCCATCAGATACAATTTTAAACACAAATATGGAAAATTTGCTTATAGATCTTGTTAAAATAAAAAGTTAATAAAAATTACATTCCTTTGGGTCCCTGGGATCCCTTGAGATGTAGGAAATAGTTTAGGGACTATATTTTGTCAGTCATCAAAGAAGCATTTTACAAATACAGTGTAGTACATGAGAATAAACACTAATTTCAGTAGTTCAGTCTTGTCTGACTCTCTGTGACTCCATCTGGGATTTTCTTGGCAAAGATACTGAAGTGGTTTGCTATTTCTTTCTTCAGCTCATTTAACAGATGAGGAAAGTGAGGCAGATAAGGTTTTGTGATTTGCCAGGATCACACTGCTGGGAAGTTTCTAAAAGCATCATTTGAATTCAGATTTTTCTGACTTAAGGCATAGCTCTTCATCCATGATACCTGCCTCTCTGCCCCAATTTCAGTATCAATTTTTATTAAACAAAAGAATAAATATCCCATAATAATGCAGTATTTGTTCTGTCTTAATACACAATACTTGGCATTGTGTAGATCTTTAATAAATGTTTATTGTTTGATAAAGATTTCATCATCATGGTTTATGACTTCATTTAAAGTAACTTGCTCTTCTATATTTCTCTAAAGCTTGTATTTTAAAAGTAGATCTATTATAGGTCATTGAATTTCTATAGAAATTTCTGAAAAGCTCAGGGGAGAATTGACTTATATAACTTTGTTTTCCTACAGATGGAAATGTTGGTAAATTGGCTAAGTAATAATGAGAGCAAGCATTTTATGACTCATTTGATGCTCAACCCTGTGAGATACACACTACTATTAGCATACCTATTTTGAAGACTAAGGAAACTGAGTTTAACAAAGATTGTGTAATTTGGCCAAGGTTATATAGTATATAAGTTTCAGAGTTGGAGTTAGAGTTTAGGTTTTTCAAATTTCAAGTCTAGCCTTTTATATTACTTAGCTGGCTGCCTTTGTAGTTCCAAGCATGTGGACATTTATTCTTTCATTTGTTTTTATAATATTGCTGTGAGGCAGATAGGACAGAAAAAAAGATGATATATTTTTATCTCCGCTTTATGAAGAGAGAACTCTACCCACAGGCCAGTAAAGTGGGTCAATTCAGACTGAAACTAAAAACTTCTGACCTCTACTCAATTCCAACCTCAGACTAGATCATTACTTTATAGCTAATGTTATAAAATCATATCTCTCACATTTATTTGAGATGTCAGAGTATCTTTTAAAACAAAAGCATAAAGTATTTTCGACTTTTAAAGGTGAAAATGACATCGTGATTAAATGTTATGAACGTTATGTAATATAAATATAAATGAAAGTTATGGGTTATAGAGTCACTTAATTTTTTACATATTATTGTGGAATTGTCTTTTACTTAACTGCACATCATCCTGCAAGTAGTCTCCCAGAAAGTCATTCTTTCATATTCAATAAATATTGAATACTGGAGTGGTTTGTTAGTTGCTTCTCCAGCTCTTGTTATAGAGGAGTGCTAGTGATACAAAAAGAGGCAAAAGACAATCCCTGTCCTCAAAAAGCTCACAATCTAAGGCAAACAAATATATGCAAAGCAAGCTATAATTACGACAATTAGAAAATAAAGAGTTTAGAAAGGCTTTCTCTAAAGGTGGGAACCCTACTTCCAATTGGGCACATACATGAACCATGCAGGCACACACACAAACTTATTTTGTATTTAATAGAGTAATTTAAAATGACCTCCCAGGCATAGATTGGCTCATGGCTGTAAATCTTCTTTATTATGGAGATAGGTAGGTGGTACTGTGAATCGAGTACTGGGTCTGGAGGAAGGAAGATCTGAATTCAAATCTCACCTAAGACATTCACAATGTTATATCTATGCAAATCACCTCAATTTTCTTAATAGCACCTATCTCCCAGGATTGTTGCAAGTATCAAACGAAATAATAATAAAGCACTTAGCTTAGTAACTGGCACATAGTAGGCACATGATAAATGCTTATTCCCTCCTTAAGTATTTATAATAAATGCTTGTTTCCTTCTTGAAAATATACCATTTAAAATGAATAGGTATTAATATTACTCATACTATAGAACTATGTTCCAGTTTAGCATGTTTCTTTTTTAAATGAGCTCTAAGGCTTAGTATGAGGCTACAGAGTCATAATTTAAGAGAATTAAGATTGCATATTCTTCCCCCAAGCTTTTAAAATCCTTTCCATCATTCAAAGCTCAGGTGAAATCTTTCTTTATCCCTCAAGCCCCAGCCAGAAGTAATCCCTTCTTCTTCTGAACTCTTGTAACAACTTGTACCCTTTCTATGAATTCATAATATTCTGCCTGTTTTTTTTCCATCAGTGAATGACAGTATGCACTGTCATATTTATCTTTAGCTCCTCAGGCTACTTAGTACTGGGCCTAGCATTTATATTTGCTCACTTGAATTAAATATTAATAAATTCTAAAATGACCATTCACAGTATTACTATCTTTTTGTTGTTATAGATCTTCAACTTCAAAAGAAAATCAAATTGTAAGCTCAGTTTGAGTAGGACCCCCCCAGCCATCTCCACTTCTCAATCATTATCTTTGAATACCCCTAATACCTAGGACAAGCTCTTCATATCTGCTGAGTGAAGATATATTGTGGTAAAGTGTGGGAAAACCCATGAATTTTTCTGCAAAGGATTGGCAAGTTTTTATGTGATACATCATGTTGTGCTCACCTGTTATTCTCCAACAAGCATGAAATAAAAATTAAGAGGTTTAAATGATGAATTACAGGAGGAACTTTTAGAAAAAAGTATGGTGACTTAGGGAGCACCTTAGTCCTGAGGAGCTCTCCCCAACTCCCTACTAATATTTGCCAGAAATCTCTGCTTAATATAAAATTTCAAAAACACAAAAGATAATATTGGGTAATACCAACTCACTCTGTTGAACTATTTTCTTATGCTGCCACTAAGGGATAAGATAGCTCCAACTTGTTTTAGGAGATTTCTTTTGACATTTAACGACTACAGAATATCTATTGAACAGTAAATCTCTGAGATGAATCAGTCATCAAAGTAAGTATAGCAAGCCATAACAAAAGGATGTAATTTGGAAAATTGGATTCAAGAGTCGTTATGATGAGACAGGTGAAAAGGGGTTTCAAAGTCCTGCCAAAAGCCAGGCTTTTGTCAGATGCAAATGTGATCTTGGAGGACTAAATCACAATGTTAAATAATGAGATTGTTAAAGAAAGGCATAATAGGATCATAGATTCGGAATTGTAAAGTACCTTAAGAGGAGACAGGAAAATGGAATGGATTAAATGCTGGTCTTGGAGCTTCTGTCTCTGCCTCAGATAGACTATATGAATCTGCGAAAGTCACTTTGCCTCTCAATGCTCTAGGCAACTCTCTAAAACAATAAATTGCAAGAAAAATTGCCGATCTGCTTTGGAAAAGGAAATTTCCTCATAGAGTGTTCTCTGTATCAATGGAATTACAAGTCTGTTCCCTAACCCTTAAGATACCTTAGCAAATCCATCCTTCTAATTTTGTAGATGCAGAAACTGATGTTCATTGAAATTAAATGATTATATGACAAGGTCACCCCGGTGGTTTATATGGCAAAGGCATGATTCCAACCTCTGATGATAAATTCAGTGTTTTTATCCCTTTGGTAATATTTGATGAAGTCCACTGAATTCATTTGGTTATGAAGCCTTCACGATGTTACACATAAAATGGTGCTTAAAATACTTTTTATGATGATAATGATGACAAATGACAAATAGAGTGCAAGTTATCTAAGAACAGTATTGATTTTTCCAAAGTATAACTCATAGATGCTGAATGGTGAGGAGGCATTTCAGCAATACAGATCAGGAGTTGGATCCCTGAATGATTATTAGAAATTTAGTTTTACAGAAGTCATAAGGAAAGTTAAATATTTAATATGTGAGTATTTTGTTTGGTTTGAATGACTCCAAGGGCATGTCTTTTATAGATGCACTAAATTACCTATTATACTTTGTGATAACTCAATTAGGAACATGAAGTTAAAGAAGAGAGTACATTACTTAGATCTGCATTCTTAAAATGTCAATTTTAAAGGAATTTCTGTGATGATAATTTCTAGTATTTATATAGTGCTTTTAAGAATTGCAAACAGCACCTTACAAATATTATCTCATTTGATCATCATGATCAAATGAAATAGGTGCTATTATTGTCTTTATTTTATAGATAAAGAAACTATGCCTTGCATAGGGTCATCCAGCTGGAAAGTATCTAAGGTAGGATTTTAACACAGCCTCAGTTATTAACTAGCTGTGTAATCTTAGGCAAGTCCCTCAAACTTTCTCATTCTCAGTTTCCTTATCTGAAATGGGGATTATAATAGCAACTCTCTTCCAGCCATTGTTTTAAGTATCAAAAGAGATAGTATTTATAAAATACTTTGAAAATCTTAAAGTATAAATATAAATGTATATAACATAAATATAATTTAAAATACAATGTGATATAAGAGTATAAATTATAAATGATATCTTTGATGGTAATGACTATGTTCTCCTGCCCATAATCTTGGGAATGTTAAAATCTTGGGAGTGAGCTAAAGCCTATCTGTCTGAGATCATTATACAGACTCATTGAGGAGGTGAACAGACTATAAGGTAACCTCAGGAAGTGCATTCCACATATCTATGTAATTTTGTGTCACTGTCTCTGTTTCTGTGGAATTTTGTTTTCCACAGTTTAAAATAAGGCAACTTCTTTAAAACGTGAGGAGTCTCTTGGGTTTTCATAATCTAGGGGCTCTGCATTTATATTCATGGACACATGAATGGACTTTGCATTTGAGGGCAATACATCAATCACAATAATTTGCATTAAAATGATGGTGCCCTTTATGTGAGATGACCTTTTATGTTTGGACTTGGCAAAAATTATTGCTCACAATATTCAGACGAAGCCCATGGAAGATGTAAAGGTAAGGATAAGAGGTAAAATGCCTTTGCCAACACCAAAATGGCATTCAAGCCATCTGTACTGATTGTGTCAGTTTAATTTTTTGTAATGACAAAGAGTTTGGGAATGACCTTAAAGTATGCGAAAACTGTTTATCAATGCACAGAAAGGTAAATTTGTATTTGGTTGGAGTTTATTTGTATAAATCTTTAAGATATTGAAAATAAGGCAATCAATACTAAATAAAAAAATTTTGCTTCATTGAATTGAATTTTTCTTCCTAGTAATTTCCCCTCATATTTCTTTTGAAGGACCTGTCATTTAGAAATCAAGCAATGACTTGTTTAGTTTATACTTATGAGTCCTGAATATTTTATCAGAATATGTCATTGGCAATCACTCCCAATTTAAAGTATGTGCCAACAAGGCCAGTTTTTCCTGATCTTAATGATCTTTGCTAGTTTATTTCCTAAAGAATAGGGTATCATTTTTTCCCCTAATTCTTTTCTCTGTAAGTAGTATTTTTGTTTGTGCAAATACCTAGCTAGTTTATTTCCATTTTAATGAAGTCCACCTATGATTTAAATAATTTGAAAATATGGATTTGCTTGAAATACTTGGATGCCATTTAGTTTCTATTAAATGCTCCTCCCAAAATGAAAATACCAAAGCGATTTCATAGAAATTGAGAGTTAGAACAGCTGTTCGGACTAGCCAATACACATTATTCAATGTCCATTCAAACTTTGTTTGAAGACCTCTTGGGAGATAAAGACTACCTTTTCAGGTAGCCCATTTCCCTTTGGGTCAGCTCTCATTGTTTTTTCTGACATCATCAAGTCTTAACTGGCTTCTTTGCAATGTTCAGATTTCTGGTTCTACGCTCTGGGACCAAGCTAAACAATGTCTGGTCCTTCTACCTAACAGGCCTTCAAACACTTTATTTCTTGAAATAGGGAAGTAGTTTAAGATAGCCATTTCTACTATGATAAATATTGTTAGATATAACCTATATAAATGAAAGGTCTTTGGGATCCTCAATTTTTAAGAGGATAAAGAGATTCTGATGTCATTAAAATTGTCATCTTAATCTGGAGGATTCACCTGAAGGTTCTTGAGTTCATGTCCTTTGAGAATCAGTAGTATCTGGGGGTATTTAGCTTAGAGAAAAGAAGAAAAAACTTTTTTTATTGTTATTGAATCTTTTTAATCATGTTTGATTTTTCATGAGAACATTTGGGGTTTTCTTGGCAAAAATACTTGAGTGTTTGCCATTTCCTTCTTCAACTGAGAAAAGACTTAGGGAAGACATAATAGTTATTTTTATGTATACAAAGAGTTGTTATATGGTAGCTGGAAAGACCTGAATTCAAATCTTGATTTTGACAGGGACTGGCTATGTGACCCAGGCGAGGAACTTAATTTCTCCATATTCTAGGACCATGAGTTGGAGATAAGGTGCTGACCTGCATTGATAGAAGGACATCCTTCATCTGAGAATTGTCTATATCAGTAAAATCCATGGTTTAGTCCTTAGCCTGAGAAAGAGGAAATATATTTTTTCTATTCATCCCAGAGAATAGAATTAGGAACAGTGGATGGTTTGATGTGCAGGAGAGATTCTTTAAAAAACTCAAATCTATCTTAAAGTAGAACAAACTGCTTCAGGAGGAAATTTCTCCCACCATATCTGGCCCTCCTCTCTGACCCTTCATGTCCTCTTTGGTGATTTTTAGACAAAGTATTGAAGTTGAGATGTAAGCTTTTAAAAATGGACCATTTCCTTAAATTAAATTATAGTGCAGTGTGTGTCTGAATGCCTGAAGTTTTAAACCTGTTCAGTTAATAAGATTTTCATTTTGCCATATGGTCAATTGCTATTTCTGCTGTATAGCCAGAATGTCTGTATAATCAATTAACTATAACATTATGAATAAACATAGTATAAAACACTTTTGATGCCTGTAAAAGGCATCAAAAGATGGAAAGGCCAGCTAGATGGCATAGTGAATAGAAGATCCATCTTCCTGAGTTCAAATCCAGCCTCAGATACCAGCTAGCTATGTAGTTCTGGGCAAGTTACTTCATCCTGTTTGCCCCAGTTTATCTTCTGTAAAATGAGTTGGAGAAGGAAATGGCAAACTACTTTACTATCTTTGCCAAGAAAATCACAAATGAAGTCAGGAAGAGTAGATCATAACTGAAAAATGATCAAACCACAACAGCAACAACAGAGATAGAAAAGACCTTAGATATCGAAGGCAATTACATTAAACAGCAGAATAATGCAAAAAAAAAAATTAAAGGCCTAGAAAAAATTTGTTATGCAGCAGGTAAATCCAGAAATGCAAGAGTTGCAGCATGCTCTCAGACAAAGAAAATGAAAAAAAGTCACAATGAAATTTAAAAAAGAAATAGATGTTATGGTGAAAGAAGCCACAGACAACAAACTGATATTAATGTTGAACTCATAAAGATGAAATTAATTAAAAACATAAAGGAAAAATTAATGTAACCATAAATTTCCATAAGCTCTAGATAGAAATATAATGATAGTTGGAAGCTTTAATATTCCTTAATTTTGGACAGATTTAACCAACAGATAAATGAAATTAAAATACACACACATACACGTATATGTATGTATGTATAAGATGATGGAATAGCAGAAAAAAGAACCGATGAGTTCCTTCCCCCATTCTCCTCCCCTCAAAGAGGAGCATAGTTAGGCACAAATTTAAGGGAAAGTCTTAAAAAAAGAGTTAAAAAGAATGAATTGAGTTAATGAAGAGTTAAATGAGAGCACTAGAGGGAAAAATAAACTAGATCTGTGGAAGAAAAAATTGAAAGAGGAATTAATAGCTTGGAATAAGGAGTACAAAACTTTATCTAAGAAGCAAAATCCTTGAAAATTAGAATGAATCAAACAGAAGATAATGTAACTCCATGAGGTAACAAGAAATTCTAAAACAAAATTAAAAGACTAAAAAAATTAGAAAAGAAAATACAAAATATCTTATAGCACATGAAAAGAGCTGAGTAGAAACTTTGAAATATAAATGCAGGACTCAAGAGAAACATAAAAAGATAAACATGAGTTAAGAATCATAAGGGACTGAACGATAATCTGTTTGCATTCTAATATGAAGAAATGATACACATGTCCCTTCAAAACCCTATTATTAGGTGTCAGTGAGTGAATCTAATTAGAATGAAGGACTGGGAGTGGTTTTGTTACATTTTGATGATTTTAAAAGAAGAATGGAAAGGGAGGGAAGAGGAAAATATTAGGAAGAAAAGGAGTAGATCATCTCACATAATTGGGGTGCATAAGGAGAAGATTACACAAACATCAAGGACATGGTGGGAGAAGTTCACACTTGGGTTTCCTTGCCATCTGAACCAGTAAAAGGAGGGAAATTTATATATAGTATGTATGCATGCATGTATGTATACACATACACCCTCTCAGAGATACCTTTTACTAAATAGGAAAACAGAAGAGGAAAGGGAGAGAAAGAAAAGAGGGAAAGGAGGAGTACATTATTAAAGAAGGGATTAACTCTAAATAAAACAAATGACAACTAAGAAAGATGAAAGGGTGATATCATAAATAAATTAGTACAGCAAGGAAAAAATTACCTTTTAGATCTATGAATAGGGTAAGAGTTTATGACTAAACAAGGAATAAAAAAGATCATAGAAGGTAAAATGGGTGATTTTGATTACATAACAAAAAATGTTTCGACACAAACAAAACAAATTCCAATAAACTTAGAAGAGAAATAGCTAAATTGGAACAAATCTTTGTGGCAAGTTTTCTTCATATACAAAACTCTCATCTCTAAGATTTAGAGGGAATTGATTAAAATTAATAAGCTATTTCTTAATTGACAAATGGTCAAATTATATGAATAGGCATTTTCAGAGGAAAAAACAATCTAAGCTACCCATAATCATGTGAAAAAAATGCCATAAATCACTAATAATTAGTCATATGCAAATCAGTGGATATGCAAATTAAAACAACTCAGATTTTACCCATCAGATTGTCAAAGCTGACAAAAATAGAAAATGATGTGCTGGAGGGGTTGTGAGAAAATAGGCATATTAATACTTTGTTGGTAGAGCTGTGAACTACTCCAACCATTCTGCAAAGCAATTTGGTTGGGACTATGTCCAAAAAGCTATTTAACAATGCATATCTTTTGACCTCATGATACCATTACTAAGTCTCTACATCAAAGGGATCAAGGAAAGAAGAAAGGGTTGTCTTCTTTTCTCTCTTTTTAAATTCTCTGTTCTAAGGAATGGCTTTCTGGATGAAAGAGAATGGGAAATAAAAAGGATATTAAAAACAAAAGCTATCAAAAAAAATTAAAGACAAGAAGAATATATAGCCTATAATTATAATAGTAAATTGTAAAAATGGACTAGTGGCACAGTGAATAGAGTGCTGGGCCTGAAGTCAGAAAGAGTCATCTTCCTGAGCTCAAATCCAGCTTCAGTCATTAGCTCTATGACCCATGGCATATCACTTAATCCTGTTTACCTCAATTTTCTCATCTATAAAATGACCTGAAAGAAATGGCAAAACTCTCCATTATCTTTACCAAGAAAACCCTGAATGGGTCACACCTAAAAAGACTGAATGACAACAACAATAAAAATGGGCAGAGAAATCAGAATTAAGTTAATCAGTACAAGAAATGTTTGTCAAAATAAGCAAGAATGGGGGGGGGGAAGAACTCTTCGGCTATGATTCTATAATTCTAAAACTTTTGGAAGGATTTTCTGAATTCCCCAGGTGATTTCCAGGAGCTCAGACATGGAATTGTTGGTATGCAATGGAAGCATTTGTCATTATTCTAGTATTTTAAAAGTTTCTTTCTTTTTATTTTTACCTTTCTCTCCTCTGTTTCCTTCTTTGTAGTGATCTTCTCTGGTATGAGAATCTCCAGCTTTAGATATTTAAAAATCTCCAACAAAGTATTAAAAAATCAATGCAGAGATTCAATCTCAGGAAATTATCATCATAAATTTAGGGCTGGAAGGTACCTTAGGGACCATCTACTCCAACTTCCTCATTTTACATAAGAAACTCAGGCCAAGAATGGCTAAATAGTTAAAAGACTCTTAAAGAAAAAAAAATTCATATAACTTGATTATATATTTAAAAGGAATAGCAAATTGTACATAAAAGATTTGCAGCTTCACATGCAATCATCTTTTAAAAAATTATACTGTTAAGGAAATGCTTATCTTATTCCACAAATTAAAAATAAAATAAATAAAAATTGAAAACAAAAATTCTCAGAAAATCTGCCAAGCAAGAAAGGATCAGAAACGGAATTTGAATCTGGATTTTCTAGATCTATGCAGCTTCTCTAATTTCTTCAATTTAATGAGGAATAAGAGGAAAATTTTGGTTGTGGTCCTTTAAGAAACTTATTTACTTTTCCTTGGCAAACAAACAATCTCTAGGAAGAATCTATAGGACAGGTGGATGAATTCCAGTCTGTATTAATCCCAGAAATAATTGCTTATATTTTCTTGGAGAGAAAACTTCAAAGATGCAGAAGGATCTTTCAGAAGGCAATCCAGCTTCCCCCCTGTCAAAGCATTTAACTCCCTAGTGTTAGCTATTACTAAAATACAGAAGTACGTAGCACCTTTGAGATACCCAGCTGGCAGATTAACTGCTCTCTGAGTTGTTATGCTGATGAGAAAATAAACACATTCTTGTCCACCGACCCAAAGCAAAGCTAGTCTAGAATTCAATACCTTTCTGTTTGGGAAGACGAGGGGAGATCAGAAGAAGAGAAATCTGTCACCATAGTCAAAGTCTGGGTTTTAGCCTTTATCCTCTGTTAATCCTAACTAGTTTTAACCCTTGAGACACCAATCATGATGGTGTTTTGATGGGAGAGAATTCCATTGAAAATGCCTGGAGTCAAGATGGAATGTCTCATCTGAGGAGAAACAGCAAGGAGATCATTGTCACTGAACCAAGTATTTGGATATGTGTGTGTGTGTGTGTGTGTGTGTGTGTGTGTGTGTGTGTGTGTGTAAGGGAGTAGTAAGGGGGCTAAAAAGGCAGGAAGGGGTTCTTGAATATTAAACAGGATTTTATTTTTATATTTGATTCTGGAGGTAATAGGGAGCCACAGTGTTTGTGTATGTGTGAAATTCTTTCTCTGTTATTTATTCTTTAGGAAATCAATTCAAAAATATTTATTCAGCTTACTATTAGTCATTTCTTCTTCTATGGAATTTTAACAAACAGGCCCATAGAATTTATAGAATCATAGAATTTGAGAGATGGAAGGAAGCTCCGGGACATCCAGTATATTCCATACATGGAAAGGATCCTCATAGTGACAAACCTGACAAGTGCTGATCCAGTCTCTGTTGGAAGGCCTCCAGTGATAAGTTCCTTTATCACCTCTAGAGGCAGCTCCTTCAATTTTGGATACCTCAAATGGTTAGGAAGGTTTTACTAATATAGAACTTTAATGAAATTCTTTGCAACTTCTACTATTATTTTCCTAGTTAAAACTTCAAGAGTCAAAAATTAATCCATCTTCTTATAAATACAGCTAACTAACATGAAACTTCACTTTTCCAAAGCATGGCAACTTCAATTTAGAGCTAAACAGAACTATAGCAACGATAGCATAAATCTCTCTCTCTCTCTCTCTCTCTCTCTCTCTCTCTCTCTCTCTCTCTATCTCTCTCTCTCTCTCTCTCTCTCCTCAAGCATACTTCATCTCCCCTTTCCTTCCTCTCTTAGTTTAGTACTTATTTTACTGAGAAAACTAGAGTTATTTGACAGTAATGCTCTTTTCTGCTTTTCTTCATCTCAAAACCCTTTGACAAAACCTTTCTCTCATCTTTTTCTCCAATCTTTGATAATGATGAAGCCCTTCCCTTTGATATGGCCAACTCCTCTATATATTCCTCCATCCCAACTCTTCCTCCAACAAATTATCTCCTTAATAATCCCCTTTTCTCTTATCTTCAATCTCCTCTAATCTACTAGTTCTTTTTCCCTACTCCCTTCCAAATCAACTCTCCCCCATCCTGCAAAAATAACCTGAGACAAATTCCTTGAAGAAGTTGTCTATATTTGGTTTATATTTACTGTTTTCATATCTTCCTCTCATTATCTTCAATCATTGACAACTTGGCTTCTGACTTTGTCTTAAACATTCAATTTAAGTCACTCTTTCCATGTTTTCATTGTTAAATATGAAGTTTTTTTCTCAGGGCTCATCCTTCTTGATCTCTTTACTTTTTTGACTGCTGACCACTCTCTCCCCTGAGTTTCCATGGTATTACTCTTTCCTGATTCTCCTGTTATCTATCTAACTGTCTATCTAACTCTTCAGTTTACTTTCCTGGTTCATTCTTCACATACCCTACCTTACTGAGTATACCCAAAGTTCTACCTTTTCCCTTCCTCTCTCATTCATTTTTGGCACTATCTCACTCATCAGTTCTTGTATATTTATCATTCCTTTACAGATAATTCACAGACCTATATACTTATCCCTAGATTCTCTCCTGAGTTTCAGCTCTCTATCCTAAAATCCCCACTGAACATTTTTAACTGGATGTGATAGAAGGATTTCAAGCTTAGCATATCCAGAACATGATCTTTCCTTTCAATTATGCCTTTCTACCAAACTTCCCTATTTCTGTTGAAGGCATCGTCATTCTTCCAGTCTCCCTAGTTCATAATCTCAGTCTTTATCTCCTCACTCTCCTTGACCCTACATATCTAATTAATTGTCAAGACATGCCATTTCTATCCCCTCCACATCTCTTAAATCTGACCACTTATCTTTACTCATCCACTATCTTAATTCAGGCCTTCAATGCCTCTCAACAATTGTATCTCTGCCAAGAGATAGGGAAACATGATTCAGTATCGATTGGTTTTCTGGAGGCAGGATGGGCTATTGCATTGATCACACTTTCCTTTCCAATGGTGTAGTTATTGTATCAGTGATTTTGATCTACTTGAATCACTGTCAATTCATCGAATGTTTCCAGGTTTTTTTTTTTTATTCTGTCCCTGTGTCATTCTTATGATATGATAATATTCCATTTCATTCCTAATTTGTTCAATTATTCTCCTTTTAATGGGAACTTGCTTTGCTTCCAGTTTTATGAGACAAGAAAAAAATGCTACTATAAATAATTTTTGTCTCTGTGTCTAGTAATAGAGCTCAGAGAAACTTAAGGAAGGATATTTTGAAGGTCTTTCCCCCTCTCTAGAAATCATATTCTTTATATTCCCATATTCTACATGTATAGAATACATGAAAAGATTATCAAGCATCAACAGTATTCTTTATTTACTCCAAGTCTCATATCTCAAGATTCCCCTATGGAAAAAAAGACTACACTCTGAAGTAAAAGGCAATAATTTAATTTATATGTATTATATAGACATATTACTGCATATATTACATATAAACATTAAATATTACATCCCCACTTCTTAAACTGTAGTTCGTGACTCCATATGACATCTCATAACTGAATATGGAGATTGCAAAATTATGATTTGTTATCAATAAATGTTTGATTTGTATATTTATTTCATATACCCCTCTAACTAGAGACATATAAAAATTTCTTAGGTGAAAAAGAATTGCAAGTGGAAAAAGTTTAAGAAAACCTTCATTATATAATATATAAATGTTAGATTATATATTATATACAAGCATTATATGTTATATATTACATATTAATATTAATTGATATATATATATATATATTTAATCATTTATTACATACAAAGATTATATCACATTTTATATCTGGCCAAGAATTTCATTATTAGAATTTTATACCCTATAAGGAAAACCGTTCATTCCCAGTGAGTCTGAGCCCTGTTGCCTGTGCAAAAGAAAACAAAAGTATTTCTGTTTTTGTGTCAAATAGAGTTGATTCCAGTAATTCAAAGGTTATACTTTGCAGGTTTAGAGAAATAGTACTCTTTTTCTTGTTTAGTTCTTGCTGGCATAGCTAGAGGCTAGCCCTTAAAATAAAAAAATATAATAAAAATAAAACATCCAGACGATTAAGGCAAAAATACTCCCTCCAATGCCATTTGTGACCACCCTTTTTTTTTCTTTTTCTCCCTTTTTCTTTTTCATTTTGACATCCTCCCAAATGCTACCTGACAGATTGCCACAATCACCCGGTGAATGATAAGTAATTTCCTTATTGACAGCCTCCCATTTATTCTGACATCTGCCAGCACTCCCTGACACTTGAATAAGCATTAAGATATTAACAGTCTGGCACAGGTTTAAGAGCTGGAATAGTAATATTTGGCAGGTCTGCTGCACAAAGGCATGTGCAAAGTCCCCTTCCCCCTGGGATTCAATCAACTCTGTTATCTCTGAGTAAGAAATGTGATAGAATCTTTTAGTAAATCCAGAATGCTTGGTGGCTCTGGAGAATTTGGTGACTCCAGACAGATACTGGATTGTGAAAAAAAGAGAGAAATGAAGGAAGGAAGCAAAGAAGGAAAGGAAAAAAGAAAGGGAGGAAATAAGGGGAAAAGAAAGAGAAGGAAGAAGGAAAGAAGGAAAAATAAAAAAAGAAGGAAGTTAAAGAGAAGGGTAAGAAAGGTAGGGAAAGAAAAATGAAGGAAAGGAGGTAAAGAAGGGAATAAGAAATAAAGGGAAAGAGCAAAATAGAGAGGGAAAAAGGAAAGGAGAGAAAGAGAAAAGAAGGCAGAAAAGACAAATCTCCCCCATACTTGTCTGTGTGAAAAGTTGGAGGGCTTTAAGTGAAGAAAACAGGTTCATAAAAAAGCTGTCTTTATAGAAGCTAAATACCACAGTGACATAATATTCTCTGGAGTTTGATTTGGAATGTGACACTCAGGTTCTGCTAATTTATATGTAGCCTTAGCTTCAACCCAGGCAGGCTTGGACTGGTTTCTTCAAATCCTCTGATTTGTGTGCTGAGTACATGTAAAGAAATGTAATTTTAGATTGGTGAAAAGATTTTGGAGAGAAGAGAAAAAGAGGGAGAGAGAGACAGAGACATAGACAGAGACAGACAGAGAGAGAGAGACAGACATACACTGAGAAACAAAGAGACAGACACACAGAGAAAAACAGAGACAGTCACAGAGAGAGACATACACAAAGAAATAGAGAGACAGAGAAAGACACACACAGAGAAAGGGAGACAGAGACAGAGACAGAAGGACAAAGACACAGAGAGACAGAGAGAGACAGAGACAGAGAGAGAGACAGAGACAGAGAGAGAGACAGAGACAGAGATATAGAGAGATAAAGACAAAGAGACAGAGTGACAGAGACAGAGGGAGAGAGGGAAAGAAAGACAGAGACAAAGATACAGAGAGATAAAGACAGAGAAATAGAGTCAGAGACACAGAGACAGAGAGACAGAGACAGACAGAGACAGAGATAGATATAGACAGAGACACAGAAAGGGATTGAAACAGGGAGAGAGGCACAAGCATGCAGAGACAAAGGCAGAGAGAGACACAGAGAGACCGAGATATAGAGAGAGATAGAAGAGGCACAAAGAGAAAGAGATATACATGCACACATGTAGACAAAAATAGGGAGAGACAGAGAAGAGGCAAATCGGGACTTTAGAATTACAAATATTTGGGGAAAGTTGGTATTCCACATCCAGCATCTTCCCCAGACTGATGAGAATGGACTTCTTTGGGGAGATCATTATCTCATTTTTTGAGTTGAGTTGAGTTGAGGTTTCATCTCATTTCTGGGTCAAATAGTCCCTGTACTCCTGTATGGTCTGCCATCTAAACTAATCAGAATAGTTTTGATTTGATGAATATTTATTCGTTACTAATGATCGTCTGCTATGTATTAAGCATTTGCCAGGAAGGAACTAAGCAGACCAAGAGTAAGCTAATACTTTCCTTCCTTTTGGAATAACCAAGGAAAGTGGCATTTATCCCAATCCTCTTCTCCCAAAAGAAACTGGTATCTGTGGGACACAAATCTATCTAAATATCTATCATCTATCTAAGTGAAACCCAGAAATCCGGGTCACCCTAGGTCCTGCTACAAGTCTCTTAGATGATAATCCCATAACTGACTAACTACAAAGTGGACATCTGATGCTGTCTAATCCATAATGACACAAGGGTATATGGTGAATATTCATGGTGGGGGTAGAAGAGAGTTTTTTTGTTAAATCTTTTCTTCCAAGAACATTAAAGTCTTTTGAAATATCAATTAATGATACTTTGTGGCAAGAATTTTAATGCCAGTTTAGCAGAAGGAAGGAGACAGACAACTTACAAGGAAAAGAAGTCTCCTTATCTGCAGAGATTTTCAATAGATGATTATGAGTTATTTGCTGAGAAATAGCAAAACTCTATTAACCTGCTTAACCACTGAGGCAAAAAATGTCATATTATTTGTGAGACAATTAAAATTGTAAGCCTTGTACCTACCTTCATTTAATCAATACTAAAATATTTATGATGGAAGGCAGGTAGTGTATAGAGATCTAAATCTGGATTCAGGAAGATGAGTTCAAATCCTACCTTACTATCTGAGTCCTGGTCAAGTCACTTAACTCTCTGTTCTTCATTTGTAAAATGATCTGGAGAAGGAAATGGCAAACCACTTCAGTATCTTTGTCAAGAAAACCCCAAAATGAGATCACAGAGAGTCAGACACAATTGAAATGCCCAAGCAACAACAAAAATTTTTTGAAAGTGTTGAAATCTGTGCTAGGTAAAATTTATTTTTATGATGTTACATTTCAATGAAAGAAATAACATGTTAACACATATGCAGAATGTATAAGGAAATGTGGGGATGGGGAGAACACTAAGCTGTTTTAAAAAGACATACTAAGAAATGAAGAAATAAAACAGACCTATCATTAACATGGTAAAATGCTGCATATCAAAAATCAAGAGCCAGCATAATGTGAAATCAGGATAAATTAGAGTTCTTTCTTATAAGATTAGGATGTCCGCTGTCACTTCTACAATTTGATACAGAGCTAGAACTAGTTATAACAATAACACAAGAAAAAGGAAATTGAAAGACTAAGTATAGGCAAAAAAGAAACACAATTATTTTTTTTCAGATGACAGGATGATATATTTATAGAACTCTGATCTATTTATTTTTTTTTAAATGAATCTGAGACTGGATTTGAACTCTAGCCTTCCTTACTCCAAGTCCAGTGCTCTATCTACTGTGCCATCTTAGTTCGTGAAGATTAAGACATTTTTGAATATGGCTAGTGAGAATTTGTTTTGATTGACAGCTTATTTGTTATAAGGGTATGATTTTTGTTTCCTCTCAGTGATGGAGAGAGGAAAAAATAATGATTTGTAATTAAATAAGAAAATTAATTAAAATAGATATTAAGACAACTGAAATATGAAAAACAACTGGAGGGATCTTTAGTGTTTATGGCTAAAGAGCACCAATATAATAAAAATAGTATTACTCAAATCAGTTTATAGATTCTTTGCTATTTATCAGTGAAGCTATCAAGCAGTTATTTTACAAAGCTAGTCAAAGTAATATTAAAATTCATTTGAGTGTGCAAGAAAATTTTGAATCTCTAGGTAAATGATGAAGAAAAAAGTAGAAATGAAGAAGAAATGGTAGTTTCAGAAATCAAGTTATATTTCATATTATAAACCAGTAATTATTAAAGTTATTTTGTACTGGTTAAAAAATAGAAAAATAGATAATGTAATAGACTAGGAAAGGAAGAATTATAAAAAAGTATGCTATCTTACTGTTTGGAAAATCCAAGAGCATAAATTATTTGGGAGGAAGAACTCCCTTTATACATAAATAGCAGAAAAATTGCAAAGAAATTTGTCAGATCAGCATAGTAAGCCACTGACCTGACCTGGATATTAATTATACCATGAAAAAAATTAGAAAAGAACTTAATCAGGTACCTTTTGTAACTTTGGCTCAGTGTAGAAATCATAACCAAACAAGTGATGAAAGAAATTGCTGAAGATAAAATCATTTCAACTTTATGAAATTGCAAAGCTTTTGCACAAACAAAATTAACTAGCATAATAAGAGTCTACTTGGTCAACAGCAAACAATGTTTTGCATAAAATGTTGTTGTTTTGTCTTTCATTTTTAAAATAGACCAATGATATCTTGGGTGATGTCTTGACTTTGGTGAATTGGATTTAAATGAGGCAGAGTTGCACAAAGTTGTCAGCCTGATTCTCTCTTTCAGAGTCATAAAATCCAATGGAACGCCCTGGGATGCAATGGATGACCTTGTGTCTTCAATATCTGATCAAGCTCTAAGTGCTCCATACTGCCTGCTTCCCTCTCCCTTATGGCCATTGCAACAAATTGTTCTCATATATGCATTCAATCAGGGGAAGTCTTCACATGCTTGGGATAGACATGCCCTAACTCACCAATAGGTTGAGGTCCATTGATTACCATCAACCTAGTTTAACCAGTCTGTCAAACCAGGGTGTGACCACTGCTCAAGCTACAGTTTGTTGAAGCTCCAGGTGAGAGTTGAGTGAAAGGTAGACACCAAAGGTGAATGAGGAACCTTGAATAAGGCTCAGCAAATCCTCGTTTCAGAGATGCTAGTTCTCTTAGAATATCCTGTATACTCATATCATTTTTATAACAACTGGAGATAGCAGGAATTAGCCAGATTGTACTGGTAAGTGTTTAATAATAGACTGAAAAAACTACCAACAACAAAAATATGACAGACCTACCCAGGACATACTTTTACGTTTAATCTGTATTGTTAATGTCTCTGTTACTTTTCTTAAATCTTTCATCAATAAAACAATAAGTCAAGTCCTAATCTGTAGCATTTGCCACTTCTGAAGTGTAAATACTTACATAGAAAACTTAACAATTTAACCTCAGCATACCCTTGGCATTAGCAAAGCTATTTAAGACTAACAACTATCCACAAATGGATAAAGAGTAAAAGATTATGAATAAATAACTTCATAACAATAATAAATAATAAAAATTCAATATAATAAAATTGCCAACTATTAAAAACTACATGAAAGATAATTCAAGATTACTATTAAAAGAAGTACAAATTATCACAACCCTCAAGTTTTATCTCATTCCTAGTAAAGTAGCAAAAATGATTAAAGATTGAAATAAGCAACATGGAGAAGTTCTTTCCCAAACTCAGAATGCCCTAAACAGAACTCATATTTCCCCGCAAACTCAACCCTCTTCCTTCTTTCTGTTGAGACACTGCCACCCTTCAGTCACTCATATTTGCAATCTTCTAGTTATCCTTGAATCTTTCACTCTCCCTTCTACCCCATATTTAATTAGTTTCCACCTCTAGGCTTCCCTGGCTTCCTTCAAGTCCTAGCTAAAATCCCATCTTCTAAAAGAAGCCTAGAATTAGGATATTCTAGTGACTTCTCTTATTTTCTATTTATCTTGAAAATAAAACTTATTCATATGTTTTTGTTGTTTCCCTATTAAATTTTTTATTTATTTGAATTTTTATTTATTTTCTTCTTAATTTATGGAACTCATTCCATAAATTAAAAACAAGTATGTCCATAACATAGTTGTTGGTTTTTTTTTTTTTTTTTTTTTTTTTGCTGAGGCAATTGGGGTCAAGTGACTTTCTCAGGGTCATATAATTAGGAACTGTTAAGTGTCTGAGGTCATTTTTGAACTCAGGTCCTCCTGACTTCAGGGCTGGGCCTCTATCCACTGCACCATCTAACTGTCCCTAACATAATATATAGTTTTTAAAAAGATGATTGTACATGAAGCTGCAAACCTACTATGTACAATTTGCTATTCCTTTAAAAATATAATAAAATTATTATGTAAATTTATTTTTCCTTTTTTCTTTCTTTCTTACTCTAAAGATGATCACCATTAGAAACAAATATGTATATATGTAAAATCATTCTATATTTAATTTTATTTATCACTTCTTTTTCTAGATACAGATAGCTTCTTCTATATATTCTTTGTAGCTAACTTAGGTATTTATAATAGTCAAAATGACTTATTCGCTCAAAGTTATTCTTCAACCAATATTGCTGCCACTGTATACAAAGTTCTCTTGGTTCTGCTCATTTTGCTCTTCATAATTTCATGCAAGTGTATCATGTTTTTCTTAGATCATCAAGCTCACCATTTCTTGTAGTATTCTCTCAATTGTGTCTTCCCTATTAAACTGTGAGCTCCTCGAGGGCAGGAACTGTCTTTTACATTTCATTGCATCCCCAGCACTCAGTACAGTTCCTGGCACACAGCAGGTGCTGAATAAATGTTTATTGACTCATTAAATTGACAAGTTTTGTTGATTTTAGCTCCTGGACTTGTCTCTTTTTCCTTCTCTCTACTTGCAGGCCATCACCAGAGTTCAGCCCTTATTAGCTCTTTCCTGGACTGTCAAAACTTCCTGATTGGTCTTCCCATTTCAAAGTCCTCCTCTCTTCAATCCATCATCCATCTGCTTGTCAAAATTATATTTCTTTTTAGGAATATAATTCCTAATTAGGAATTATAGGAATAAATATTCCTAAAAAGAAAGTCTAATCATGATGTTCCCCTTTTCAAGAAGCTGCTATTTCTCCCTATTGCCCACAGGACATAAAAAATACTTGTTTGTCATTTAAAACCTACCACAATCTGATGACAGCCTACATCTTCAAACATCATATCACACTCTCTCTCATGTTCTACCCATTGTCATTCTCGAAGAGGACCAGTGACATCAGGAGAGTGATGTCTTGACTTGCAAGTCAATTGGATTTACTTTAAAAACCACACATAAATACTATTTGTGTTTTGTTGTATTTACATTTCCAAATTACATTTTAATCTAATTTGGGTTAACCTTGATGATATTGTGGACTGCAAGCATATTTGATATCTATGATCTAGGTATTTATATTTACAAAAGTCACATAAGAGAATTTGTCAAATATTTTGCTAAGATCTAGGTAAAATGATGGTCAGTTAAAAAAAAAGACATGAGACTACTGTGGTAAGAGCAATTTTTGATGAAATCTTTCTGATCACTAATTCTTTTTCCATTTTATTAGAAATAGCCTTTAATAATAAGCTCTAGAATACTGACAAAAATTGGTGTTGAGTTCATTAGCCTAAAGTTGGCAAATTCCCTTATTCTCTCTACTTTTAAAAATGGAATTGACATAATTTGGATTATATTTTATATGATTGCACATGCATAACTTAGATTGCTTACTATCTCTGGGGGGTGGGAGAAAGGAAAGGAGGAAGAGAATTTGGAGCTTAGAATTTTAAAAAGTGAATGTTAAAATTTGTTTTTAATGTAGCTGGAGAAAAATAAAATATTATTTTAAAAAATGGAGTGAACACTTGCCCTTGTCCAGTTTTGAGGTCCCTTTCCAGCCCTCTGTAATCTTTCAAAGATCCCTGACACAAACACCTAGCCTCATCAGACCTGTCTGCTTGCTCTTCCCATATCCTAGGATGCAGTTCCATCAGGGTCAGACGATGTGACCTCATTAAAAGCAGCTGGGTGTCAACAGAGATGGATTGGAGGAGGCAGAGAGCATTAGTAGGAGATTTCCTGATTCCGAAAATCTATCTACCAACTTAGGTGATCTATGAGGAAAGCTGATAATGTGGGGCACAGGCCTGGAAATTGAAAGGGGAGACATTGTTGGCTGGTAAAAGAGGGCAAGGAGTTTTTTTTTTTTTTTTTTTGAGCTTTTCAAGGCCTGAACTTTAATATAGCTTCTTGTGCAGGAGGAGGGAAGAAACAAAGGGAAAAAATAGTTATGAGATAACTTTATTATAAATTTAAAAGGAATAGCAAATTGTACATAATAGATTTTCTGTTTTATATGCAATCTTTTTTCTTATTCTAATATGTCATAGTTATGCTTGTTTTATTTCTTAAGTTCATAATAAAATAAACAAAATAAAAAAATATTAATCACCCAAATGGTATTATGCTAAATTTTTAATAACTGGCTTTCCAAAGGGGAAAAATGGTTGTATGAAATACTTTTCACTTTAATCTACATTTTATCCATTACTTTTTTATCTAGACAATCAGCAAGACAATTAAATCAGCCACATTCTTAGCATTTGCACAATTAAGCTTGTAGGAGTTGGCTCCAATATTAGTTCATTGACTAAAATTCATGATCTTTTCCACCAGTTCTTCATGGGAAAAATAATCAATCTCAGAATATTTAAAAACTAAGTCACTATCCCTAAAATCACTATAAAACTGACAAAAAATTCCCAGCTTTTTAGACACTTCCTCACTTCTAAGAATTTGCATTGTTTTAGATATTCATGAGCAATGAAATGGCATTTTAATAGTCACCAGTGGCCTAGTCAAGCACTTTTTGAAAGTAGGGTGACAGCTAACACCCTTGGGGAAAAGTAGGTTTGGGAAAACAAGAGAAGAAAGCTTGACTCAGGATGTGGTTATTTTTCAGTGAAATCTGTATTTAAGTGAAGTTGAAAATAATAGGGTTGGACAGTGTACAAACAAAGTTAATTGGCAGGGCAAATCCCTTGAACAGAAACCATCATTTGAAGACAAAAGAAATACAGGAAGGAGGGAAAGTCCACAGGCATACATCCTCTAAATTGTTATGAGTTTCTAATCTACCAGGAGGAAAAAAAGAGGGAAACTTCATCTGCAAACATTTGCCAAGAGGAGCACCCTTTACTGGGCCAAGAAAGGAGGTTTTAAAGTGCTTTTCTCTAATCAGATGAGAGTTTTTTTTTTCTTGCTTCAACCACAAAATGTTTGCCCAAATCTTGCCCCTTCCCTTCCTCTTGACTTGACTTTGATTTACCTTGTATTGCATCTATACAGAGCCCTGCCTTTTTTTTTTTTTTTAAAGAAAATATGATCATCCCTAACCACTGGCACACCTACTTCTGGCAGACGAGAAGAACAGGTGTGGTGACTAGGAATGTCATTGTAGACAGATTATGGACTCCTGACCTAGGGTATCTTATAGCCACTCTGATGTTTTGATCCTACTAATACAATAAGATGCTAGGAGCTGGTCTTTTGAATAATTGACTGGACAAATGGGGCTAGTCCAGAAGTCTTGATTCATAAGTAAATACAAGGAATAACAGCTACAAGATCATCTACTAATATTAAACAAGTACATGAAGGAGGCTGGGATATTAAAAAAAACATAAAAGCGCATGCTAGTAAACATATCATGTTTTTTTTTAATAGGTTAGCAATGAAATATATGACAGGGATATATGTCTCTACTCTTTGGTGGCTGGTTTAAAGATACCCTCAGGACACAACTCATATTATGTAAGATTCCTCACCAGGGCAGCTGGATGGCATCTGGTTCTTAAACTCATCTTGGCTAAGATTCGAATGATGATAATTATCATAATAATAGGTCACAATGATTGTTTACAAAGTAGACTTTTACAAATGCAGCCCTTGCCCATACTGAACTCCAGGGACAAACTCTGAAGAGGATTGTGGCAGCTAGATGATCAATGCTAGACATGGAGTCATGAAAACCTGAGTTCAAATGCAGCCTTTTAGAAACTTAACTTTACCTTTGTCTGACTCAGTTTCCTCATCTGTAAAATGGGAATAATAACATAGCCCCCATCTCCTTGGCCTGTTGTGAGGATCAAATGAGTATAGTGCTGTGTAGATCTTAAGAGCACGGTGTAAATACCTATGATCATAATTATTATTGATATCATTGATTATTTATTATTGATATTATTATTATATGATTATATATTATCATAGGATTAACCAACAGATATTTATGTGTTAGAAAGTGTGCAAGGCACTGGGGATACAAAATCAAAAATGAAACCTCAAGCTCCTTATTTTCTCTTATGGGAGGAAAATACTATGCTTCAATCTGCATTCAGTATCCATAGTTGTTTTGCTAGATGTGGATGACATTTTCCATCCCAAGTCTATTGGAATTGTCTTGGATCATTGTATTGCTGAGAAGAGCTAAATCTAGCATAGTTGATCATCATACGATCTTGCTATTTCTGTGAACAATATTCTTCTGATTCTGTTAACTTCACTTAGTATAAATTCATGTAAGTCTTTCCACAGTCCATTGCTAATGAATGAAAAGCACCAAGTAAATCTTCATTCTGAGCATCTTTCATTTTTCTTAAGGCTGCCATTGCCTCATTCTCCAAACTAAACTACCAGGGGGCAAGCCTAGAAGGAACCAGGTTTTTAACTGCACTCCTTAGGACCCTTCACTCTTACCTTTCCGCTGGCCATTTTCAGAGTAAATAAAGCATTCAGCACTGGCTGAAGTGTTGACAATACAGATAGAAGCAAAAGGAAAACTAGTCCTTGCTTTCAAGGGAGCTTAACTTCTAATGGAGGTAGGTAGTTCATAGAGTTTAGGGTTTACCCAGCTTAGAAGTAAGCACAGCTACCATGAATCCTTTCTCAACTGGAGGTGGGGAAGAATTATCCTGATTAGAAGAGGAGGCTATAGGAGTATTGGGAAGTATTGCCAGTATGAGAGGGATGCTGGGGGAGAGGTGGAAAAGCATTTTGAGGATTACAGCCCTGCTACCCAAATCATATTTTTATCATTAAAATTGTTTCTGGAAAAACTGCTCTGTTGTAATCACTATCTTCCTGACGTCTCACCTACAACTTTCTTCCTGGTCACCATTCTCCTGTAAGTGCCATCTCCCCTAATAGAATGAAAATTCTTTGAGGAAAATTCTAGTGTGTGTGTGTGTGTGTGTGCGCGTGTGTGTGTATACACACACACACACGCACACACACACACATATATGTATTAGAAAATCTTCCTCACCCTGGAACCATTGAGCACTGTGACTTTCTGACTGTGGATCAAGCCTCTGCTATGCTAGCCCCCTTTTCCCTTCTTCCATTGGTGAGTTCCTCTTGGGGTCTACATTTTGGGGAATGACCCAGCCTAATATTCCCCTCTCAGTTCAGCTTTGACTTTCCAGACTTCATTCTCCAACTTCTATTTTCAGCTCCCTGCATATATTGTCATCCCCCAGGGACTATCTTTCCTTTTGCTTGTATTTGCAAACTTACTCCAGTGCCTTGTACTCTCTAAGTGCTTAATAAATGCTAGTTTTGCTTACATTTCCCTTTCAGGGAACCAGAATCTGGGACAGGTTTGAATTTAGAAGGAAATTTCTGAAGAGGTGATAAATTGGAGACATTTCAAAATGTAGCAGCTGAGATACCCTCTCTCCCATGGGGGATCCCCAAAATAGCTCCTCAAGTTGTAAGGTATTCTGTTGGTTGCATCCACTCAAATCCATTGCTTTTGACCCTCAACTAATGTGTTGACTTTTTCATCCTGTCAACTAGTGTATGAAATTAATTTAAAACAGAGGCATTTAATGAAATTATATAGCAGGGAAAATTGTGATAAAATGTCATATAAATATGTTCATCCAAACCCTCATACATCAGGGGCACATGTGTAAGAAATGTGTGGCTACACTATACATGGGAGGGCTCTCTGCTGACTCTGACCCTGACTAACCACTGATGTTAATGTAGCTCCCACTGGGTCTGCTGTTTGTTCAATATAGTGGATCCATGATTGTGCCACCTGACTTGCTTCCTGATGGCCTCATGGTACTTAGCAGACATGGCAGACTTCACTGGGCATTAACAGCTCCCTCCTAACTTTGTAGGCTCATTTCTTCAGGGCCAGACACTTGCCACTTCAGTGCCAATCTGCTAGGATTTAATTGCTAGATCCTTTCTCTGATAAAGGGAAGCTAACATCTCTTTAGTCCTAACCATTATATCCATCTTGCAAAAACCACACAGAGTGCTCCCAGGCCCAGATTATCTTTTATTTTTTGATTGGTGGGTACCAAAACTCAGAAGTAGGTAGCAATTTAAGTTAGGGTTAGACAGTCTATCCCTTTAGTTTAACAGATGCATGAATTATTTCATGCAAAATTACTTCATGCAACAATTATTTGCTCTTCACAACAATTCTATAACATAGGTGCTATAATTATTACCATTTTACAGAAGAGGAAACCAAGGCAGGTAGAGGTTTAAGTGGTCAAGGTAATGCAACTAAGAAGTCTTCCTAACTTGGCTGGGTGCTCTATCCACTATACCACCTATCTGTCTAGTTTATGTTTCTTTTTGTTCATGCTTATCTATAAATGGCACCTAACTTAGCGTTGACTAAAAACCATGTAGTATCTCTCAAAATTGATGTAGACAGGCTTGGTAAGGGAATTATAGGTTTTTTGGCAGATGATTAGGAAAGTTTTTCATAGCCTGGGGGAAATCAGAGACTGTAAGATAAATTTGTCACTAAAATGATTTTCATTGCAATCTAAACTCCATAACTATGTAGCAATGAGACACTGAGACTGCATAGCAAAATAAAATCAGTATGTACTCCATGACATTTGAAGCCTACTGGGGCCACAGACAAGTTTTACAGCATGTCAAAGTAGCCTCAAACCTCAAAGCAGGCTATGTTACTACAATTCCATTAGTTAAATTATGATTTAGACATTGCATATATACATAAAGTATACTCTCTGGGTTTAGCCTTCCAGTACTGGATCAATTACATTTGTTCCTCAGTACTATAAAGATACCCCTGAGGAATTTGGAGTCTCTTATTATTATAGGTTTAAGCCACCATTTCAGGTATGTTTCCTCCTACTTCTTGCCAGCAGTAATTAGGGGCCCAGATTCATTTAACTAGTTGACAACAATCAATTTTTGCAAAAAAAAGATATTTACTTTGAAGATATGGTAGGAACAAAAACATAAATACTGATTTTAACATTTTGGGACCAAATTCTCCTCTCCATTATGTTCCTGGGTTTAGTCTTAAACACTGTTTCTACCTAGCATCAGTGCCACTAAGTTCACAGATAAATTGCAACATGGCTGTTGAATGAGTCTTTGACTTAATTTTTTCCTGAATGGGCTTCTGAAGGTCACTTCCAAATCCTCAGAACAGGGATGTTCCTCTGGCTGAAAAATCCAGAATGGACAACTCAAAAAACTTCAGGTGGCTTTCTCTTCTGACCTTTCAAAATTCACAAGATCATCATGCCCAATTTATTTCATCTAAAACAAAAGACCAAATATAGAGGCAAAGGAACAAGGCTCATTTTCATAGGTCCTTGGAAAGATGGAGAGCAGGAAATCTATCTCCTTATATTATTGTTTCTCACTAAATTCCATCTAACAAGAAGACATCAGGAAGTTAAATGACGACAGAGGGCCAACCAAGGAAGAAGGTGAGATTGTAAGGCCTTTGAAGGTGCCTCCAGTCACAGTTCTGCAAAAGTAGTCGATCAAAGAGAATGTTCTTCACTATGTGGCTGGAAAACTAGAAAAAGTTATAGAGAAGCTATACTCTGAAATCGCTCCAGGGCATTTCCATTGTAGGTCCAAGCATACTAATGCACTCTGTCCAAGTTAATAAGGACTGAAATGAGTGGCCAGTCCCACATCATGCATACAATGGGTACACTTTGCTTATATTATGTTTTTTTGTCTGTTTCCCTATTTTAAAAAAATATAATGTTATTTTATTTGAAGTTCCAAATTCTTTCCTTCCCCCACCTATTGAGAAGCCAAGAAATACAAAACCCATTACAAATATGAAATCATGCAAAACGAATTTCCACATTAGCCATATTCTGAAGAAAAAAAGAAAATGAAAAAAAAGAAAGAAAGAGGAGAAAATAAGCTTCAATCTGTAATCTGAATTGATTATTTCTCTATTTGGAAGTAGTTTTTTTCCCTTACTTTTGAAGAAGGGCAAGAAATATTGTCTTCCCTATATAAATTCATAAGAATGTGTGGTAAAATGAATAACATTTTATGTGGAACATTCTGAGGACTCTGGAACAAAAGTACTTTTAAGTTTACAATAGAAAGTGTTGTGATGATGAATGAATGAATCAATCAGCATTTATTAAGCACTTACTATGTACTGGAGACTTTTCTAGGTTCTGGGAATATAACTACAAAGGGTGAAGCAATTCTTGCTCTAAAGGAGCAGGTAACTTAGAAGGGGAGGGGAGAAGGAGTACATGCACAAATAAACATATACGTATATAAATGTATAAAGAATCAATACAAAGAGAATAAATACAAAGCAGATAGACGGGGAGGGAAGACATTGACAGATGGAGGTGATCAGAAATGACTTACTGTAGAGATGGTACAATAATTAAATCTTGAATAAAGAGAGGGATGACATGAAGCAGAGATGGGGAAGGATTCCAAGCAAGGGAGATGACCAGTGCAAAGACAGATATGAAGGATGCGGGGTTGGATGTATGAGGTAAAAAGAGAAAGTCAATTTAGCAGAATCACAGAGTGCAAGAAGGAGAGCAATGTATAATGAGGCTATAAAGATAGGTTGGGGGCAGGTTGTTAAGGGATTTAAAAGCTAATCACTATAGGTTATATTTTATCCTAAAAGCAAAAAGTAATGACTGAAATTTATTGAGCATATGAGTGGCAAGATAAGATCTGTGATAAATGAAAATCACTTAGGCGGGAGTGAAGAAGAGTGGACTGGGATGAGGAAATACTGAGACAAAGACAATAATTATTAGATCATTGCAATAATCTGAATAATGATAAGGATGCAAATTTCAGCTATGGTCTGTGTGAATAGAGAAGAGGGTAATATGTTGTGATGTATAAAAAGTTTTAGAGACATAGTTTCTGGATAATCAATCATTTTATTACCTCTGCTAGCAGATAATTAATAAAAGGGGCCAGTGACAGTTTTGAAAGCCAAAGACCTCTTATGGAATCCACTCAATGTTTATATGCCCTTGGGAGAGTGGGTAATCCTTAGGGTGGCAATCAGTGTTGATTAGTTAACAATTAATGAGAAAAATGATTAAGATGACAAGAGGTGACCTATACTAATGAGGGCCTGGGGGATGTGACAGATTGCTCTCGCTCCTAAACTACTCCCAGTAATCTTGACAAAGGATCTAGACCCTCACCCAACCCTGAATAGAGCTCAAAGGGCTTCTCCACTTGGGTCAGGATCTGTACAAGATTGAGGAAAAACTTATTCAATCTCATCAGCAATGTGCTGACTTGACCCAATAGAGAATAAGGAAATACAAAAGGGGGAAAGCTCTGGAACTCCCCAATAATTGGTTATTTAGTCATAATTTTTTTCAGTATGAGAGATGTTGTGGATATAGAAATAAGTAAGATTTGGTAATTGAGGATAAGATTGGAAGGATAGTGGTACCTTCAACAGAAAAAGAAGAGTTCAGAAAAGGAGTGGGTTTGAGGACAAAAATAATGATTTTTATTTTGGATATGTTGTTTTTGAGATGTCTCTAGGACATCCAGTTTGATGAACTAATAGGTAATTGAGACTGAAACTCAGGGAAAAGACTGAGAGTGGTTATACAGCTCTTTGAGCTATCTGCATAGAGATGATAAGTAAACCTTTGGGAACTGGTAAGGTAACAAAGAAAATACATAGCGAAAAGAGAGTGCTCAGAATAGAGGTTTGAGGATCACCCACTGTAAAGGATATGCATATGGATAATGATTCAGCAAAGGAAACTGAGGAGGAGTGTTTACAAATATGGAAGAATCTGGTGAACCAAAAACTCAAAAAAGGAAAAAGTACCCTTGAAGAGAAGGTAACTTGTGTCAGGTACAGCCAGTAAATTAAATAGGATGAGAACTGAGATGAAATCAAATGATTTGGCAATAAGAAATCATTGATAACTGTGGAGAGAGCAATTTAAATTGAATGATAAGATCAGGAGGCAGATGATAAGTGGTCAAAGAGGGAATGAGAGGTGAAGAAATGGAGTTAGGGAGTGTAGATAGCTATTTCTAGGAGTCTTGCTGAGAACGGAAAGATGAATTTATATGAGTTCATTTCAGCAAGGAAAAGAGATATTTCTTTGTCAGAGATGGGGATAGGAAAGGAGAATGGAGATGATAGCAAGAGGTTTTGAGATGAAGAGAACAGAGAAAGAAAAAATTATATTGAATGGCTTTAATTTTTTCAGTAAAGGAACAGTTGGGTAAAAGGTCATATTGTAAATTAGAGAAAGAAGAAAAAAATTTCTTTCAGATCTATCGCTATAAGAAAATTTCATAAGTAAACCATAGATAGAGAATATCACAGAAGATAGAATGAAAAATTTTAATTACATAAAATTAAAAAGGTTTTGCACAAACAAAAGGAGTACAATTGAAATTAAAACTGAAACAATTAACTGGAGAAAATCTTTGTAGCAATTTTATCTGATTTAGGTCTCATTTTCAAGGTACAAAAGAAATTGATGAATATTTATAAGAATAAGAGGTATTTTCTAAGTGATAAATAGGATATGACTATGCAATTTTCTTTTGAGTCAACTGAGATTAAGTGACTTGTCCATGATCACAGAGCTGGAAAGTATTAAGAGTCTTAAATTCAGGTCCTCCTGACTCCACAGCCAGAGCTCTATCCACTGCACCATCTAGTTGCTCTGACTATGAAGTTTTCAAAGGAAGAAAAGCAAGATAACATCCACTGGGGAAAAATGTCCCAAATCATTAATAATTAGAGGAATTTAAATTAAAGCAATGTTCTACCTCAGACTCATCAAATTTGTAAAGAGGGTAAAACAGAAAATAACAATCATTGAAGGAATTGGAGGAAAACAAGCACACTGGTATACTGTTTGGCAGAGTTATGAATTGGTTCAGTCATTCTGGAAAGAAATTTATATCTATGTCCCCAAAGTTACTAAGCCATTCATAATTTTCACTTATATTCCTAAGAGATCAATGAAAAAGGAAAAGAACCCATATATACAAAAAATTTATAGCTGATCTTTCTTTTTTTTGTAGTGACAATGAATTAAACAAGAGGATGCTCATCAATTGAGGAATGATTTAAAATTATAGTCTCTGAATATAATGGAATACTTTTGTATTATAAAAATGATGTAAGGCCTAGTTTCAGAAAAATCTGGTAAGATGAACACTAACTGAAACAGAATGAAGTGAGAAAAATCAGGTGAAGGGTTTGTACAAAAATACAATATTATGAAGACATACAACTTTGAATGACTTAATAATTGATCAGTACAATAATCAACCTCACTTCCAGAAGACCAATGATGAAATATGCTATTGATATCTTATAGAAAGGTGATATAGACAAGGTGTAGAGTTCCTGGATATGGTCAATATGGTCTCAAGATATTAGAGACATCCTGTTTCCCAGAGCTAAGGCCCAACAAACAGGTTGTGTCTTGAGCTTGGTGTAACAATATAATGATCTCATACTCTGACAAAATGTATCTCTTTGACCAGCATCAGGTATTTACTGAGGAATTTATGATTTTCATATTAATCAATAACTGTTTATATTTGTTGGCGCTCCTCCCATTTCCCAGGGACTTGAGAGCTAGAAGCAGCCAAAGTACTGCAACAGAAAGCAATTGATAATCTCTTGACACTTGAGCTTGTGTAACTACTAAGTGAACTAAATCAGATACTGCACTCCTGTTTCCATCATGCTAACTCCCTTTATGTAGTCTGCTGAAAGATCACAGGGCTCAATGATCCTTATATGGCAGCTCAATAACTCAGGGACTATTGCCATCGGGCTCAAGAACACATGTATTGGCCCAGAAATGCCAACCATGGAAACTATAGCCTACTTGTGGTTTTTGTGCACCTAAGCCCTACCCCTGCCCCCTCAAATTAAGCTCCCCTCCTCAGGAGGATTTACCCCTGTAAACATTTCCCTCACTTTGACATTAAACTTATATTTGACTCCTGGATCTTCTGCTTCCAGCTTGATCTGTTTGGCTCTGGCCACCCATAGGTTAGAGTCCAGTTTCAGTCCAGTTGACAGTGGGAATCTGTTTTGCTTGATTTTCCATATTTGTTATAAGATTTTTGTTTTTTCTTTATCTTTTGCCATTTGAGATGAGGGAAGAAATTGGAGAGAGAATAAATGTTAATTAAAAATTTAAATGTAATATAATGCAAAAAATAAAGTGAGAGGCAAGATCCTCAGTTGAGAGAGGGAGAAGATTAAGAGGTATTAAAGTTTTTAGGAGAGAAAAGAAATTTTGGAATAGTTTTTTTTTTGTGGAGAGTGAAGTAGGCATCATTAGAGAGAAATAAAATAATACCTTGATATGATGAAGATGCAACTGAGTTATAATAATTAGTATGGTTGTGTGATTTCCTCCAGCTCCTTCAGCAGCAAATGAGTAGGAAGAAAGGAGAAGAATGATGAGAGTAATATGGGGCTGTAATTTGGTGACAAGTGGCAAATTGATGATGAAATAATGGAATCCAGAGCAGAGAACTCTTGTGTAGAGCTAAAATGGTTAACTGTCAGATAGAAAGGGAGAACAATAGAGTGTGAGCAGGGGTAATGGCCTGAGAAAGAATGGGGAGTGAAACAATTATAGGTCATGATTTAAGTGAAGAACAGGTTTAAGTGAGGTGAGGTATAGGAAGATAGGAAATTATAGGTTAGAGTTAGATTGTGGGTCATGATGAGATCCATGATGTGACCATTTCTATGAAGTGTAGTGAAGGAGAAGGTCATGAGAAAAGAATCATAAGATTTTTGAGGACTTGGAAGGTTTTAGAGCAAGAATAAGGATATTGAATTTCTCTTGTAGTAGGGCATGAATTGGGGAAGAGAAGAAGAATGTGAACCAGAAGAATAAGGAGGAAGAATGATCTTGGAGTAAATTAACAATAGTCATGATGATCTGGATTGAATAGAAAAATTAAATTGAATAAATTTCAAAGGAAAAGAGATTGCTGAATGGTGGTGTCAAAGGAAGTGGCAATAGGGAGCAAGAAGCATTTCAACTTCCCCTCTAGCACCAGTTTATGTATGGGCAGAAAGAAATGGGGAAGTGGTGGTAGTGATGATTGAAGGCATAATCCATATGTCAAAGAGGATGGTCAGGGACATAGTGTTGTCAGGGCTAGTGGATAGATAGAAGTAATGTGAAAGAAGGTTGCAGAATGAAAGAAAAAAAATTTTCACTATGAAATAGAAATTCCAGAATGAATGAGTTAAGTATAAAATAAAAACAAAGTATCACTTTTCCTACTTTTTTCCAACTCTCTGTGGTTTTCAGTCTACATTCTACAAATAATTCTAGAAAATTTCCTTCTGTTTTTTGCCCCAACTCTATGAAATATTATTTATTTAGCAAATTAGAGAGAAAAAAGCAAAACCTTTCCCCCCACAAGCAAATCTCTCTATCTATATAGCAAGTTCTCATATCTCCTAAGATTAAATCAATATTAAAGTTCTGGCTATAAAATTCATTAACCATATAATCAACAATAACAAATAAAATGATATGGGATAGGAGCTTTCTCATAGCTTTCTTCTTCATTTTCTCTCACACTCTCTCATAGTCTCCCTAGAGTAATTTTTTTTACTTCTCCATAAAATAACAGCTAAGACAGCTCTCCCAAGAAAGTTTTTCTCCATCCTTTCTTCATCTTCTGCATAGTTTATCCCAAACCCTCTCCAGTAACTCTCTCAACAACTACCATCTTCCAACTGTCAAATCTTCAACATTCTTCAAGGGCTCTTGAAGCTATAGTAATAGCAGCCAGAGTATCTGTAGGAGAGGCTTTTGAGACAGGTGTTACATTCAAAAAGTATTCCATTTTTCCTCTCTTTTTAGAGAGGTTCAAACCAAAGTCTTTTCAGGGTCATTGAAGTCACTGTTGATATTCTGGTAAGAGACAGGACCTAGCCACATTTCACTTCAGATAATTGCATTCTAATCAAATTCCTGCTGACATTTCAATGGAAAACAATGGTATTCTTCACTCCCCTCACAGGGTGTAGACAGTTGCCCGTCTGCTAAGAATTTATTGAGTTTCTTTAAGTGAAGATGGATACATCACAGCAGGGAGTTAAGTGATACAGTTAATGGTTAATTCTTGCTTCATTAATTCTAACCCAGTAACTCTCATTTAAATACAGGAGCCCCAATTTGCTTTTCAGTAAATGTTTGGTAACAGAGCAGTAAGATGCTTTCATGTTACTTAAATTACTTCTCTTTTGGGGATAGGAAGACTTTAAGAAAACATATTTATTGGTTTCCCATTGAGAATGAGGCATATTTAAAACTAAATTCCATTGGTGCAAATAATGATTAAAATAGACTTTCTGAAATCAGTTCTTTGGATTTGCGTCTTTTCCTTTAAAACCTATCTATTCACTCTCACTCAATCATGAAAACTCAGTAATGTTCCAAAGGCTGCCCATCCATTAGCATGCATTAACAAGGTTCTGCTGAATAATCTCTGCCCGTCACCTTAGAGATAGTGCCTAAATTCCTTAGGTTGAGAGGCAGCATGTAAATGCAAATGATGTTTTAGTTGTTTATTGGAAAGGAGCAGGTGTTTTAAGATCTAAATGTGGCAACTGAAGAACTCTTTCCAATTAGTGATTTCAAACAAGACTGGGGTTAGAGAAAGGATAGTAGAACTCTATGACCTTAAATAATGACATCTTTGACCCTGCTTCTTGAAATTCTATCTCTGAAGGATATTTATTCAACTTGAGTCATTTTATGAGCTTGACATGTTATGTAAATATCCAGCTCTTTCTGCTGAGAGGTACCCTATCACCCCAGCATCAGTAACTTTTTTTTTTTTTGCTTTTTGCTGAGGCAATTGGGGTTAAGTGACTTGCCCAGGTTCACACAGCTAGGGAATGTTAAGTGTCTGAGACCACATTTGAACTCAGATCCTCCTGACTTCAGGGCTGGTGCTCTAACCACTGCGCCACCTAGCTGCCCCAGCATCAGTAACTTTAATGAAAGGTTCTTGGAGGTTTTATATAGAACTAAAACTATGAATTGGAGAGTGAGTGCCAATCTGCTTTGATTAAAGTAGGTTTCTCCCCAATTGATAAATAGTCAAAAGATATGAGCAGGCAGTTTTCAGATGAAGAAATAAAAACTATCTGAAAAGTGTTCTAAATCCCTATTGATTAGAGAAATGCAAATTAAAGCAACTCTGAGATACTATCTCACACCTATAAGATTGGCTAATATGATAGAAAAGGAAAATAACAAAAGTTGGAGGGGATGTGGGAAAATTAAGATGCCAATGCATTGTTGGTGGAGTTGTGAACTGATCCAGCCATTCTAAAACACAATTTGTAACTGTCCAAAGAGCAATCAAATTGTGCATACCTTTTGATCCAGCAATGCCATTACTAGGTCTATATCCCAAAGAGATGAAAAAGAACCTATTTGTACAAAAAAATAATTAAAGCAGCTCTTTGTGGTTGAATATTATTATGCTGCAAGAAATGATGAAATTTCTAGTTTTCAGAAAAATCTAGAAATACATAAACTGATCCAAAGTAAAGTGAGTAGAACTAGGGGAAGACATAGTAACAGCTATAATATGCGATAATAAACTGTGAATAACTTAGCTATTCTCAGCAATATAATTATCTAAGATAATTCCAAAGAACTTGTGATGAAAAATGCTATCCATCTCCAGAGAAAGAACTGATAGAGTCTGAATGCAAATCAAAGAGAGCAGAGAGGAGGGAGGAAGGGGAGAGAGAGAGAGAGAGAGAGAGAGAGAGAGTGCGCGGGGGTGGGAGAGAAAGGGAGGGAGGGAGATGAAGAGAGATGGAGATACAGAAAGAGACAGAGAGAAAGATAAATTCAGGATGACATTGAGCTTGTAGACCTAGGTGACCAGGATAATGGTAGTTGATAGCAAATTTTCAAAGAGAGGATTTAAGAGGGAAAGATAGATGTTTCTGTTTTGTACATATTAAATTTAAGCTACTTTGACCATGTCAGATAATTACTTCATAGTAAATACTCAATTGACTGACAATCCTCTTGCTTTCTCTTTTTTTTCCACTATTTAGTCAAAACAGAAAATAGAAAAATCAATGGCATAATGTAGAGTAATAAGGTAGTAACTAAGTGTCCATGGAAACTAAATAGAATTGTGTACATTCATGCTTATATAGTGTGACTCTTGGGGCCTAATACAATTAATGATCCTTGACAATGATATTTGACTTGCAGATGGTGACAGTAGCCATGAAATTAAAAGACACTTGCTCCTTAGAAAGAAAGCTATGGCATATCTGGACAGCATACTAAAAAGCAAAGCTATCACCTTACTGACAAAAGAGTGTATAGTCAAAGTTGTGGTTTTTCCAGTACCAATGTATGTTTATAAGAGTTTGACTTTAAGAAAAGCTGAGCACGGCAGAATCATTGCTTTCAAATTATGGTGTTGTAGAGGGTTTTTGAGAGTTGCTTGGATAGCAAGGAGATCTAATCAGTCAATACTTAAATTAATTCTGGCTATTCACTGGAAGGCTGAAACTTAGATACTTCAGCCACATGAGGAAAAGATAGGACTCATTGGAAAAGACCCTGATGTTGGGAAAGCTTGAAGGCAAAAGGAAAAGGGGATGACAAAGGATGAGATGGATAGATGTTGTCATGGAAACAACAAACATTAGCTTGGACAGACTTCAAGACATTGGGGAAGATAAAAGGGCCTGACGACCATGAGGATCATGAAAAGTTGGGCATGATTGAATAAATAAAATTTTTTTCCATGTTATCTTCTCTACTTGTGAAGTGGGTATTAGGGCAAGAATGTAGTTACATAATAATCACATTTCTTTTTTGTTCTTTTGTTCTTGTTCAACTCCATTGGTATGTCAATCAAATAGGATTTCAGGTATGGATGGGCTTGTTTACTATAACTTCTTCATCATTCCAGTGGGTTCCTTTTGAGTACAAACCTTAAGTGGAATTGTTTAGCTGCAAAATTCCCATTGGGTTAAATGAAAGTTACAAGGAATTTTCTAACTTTAAGTCAAATAATTTCTTTTTTTTTTAATTTTTTTAAAATTTTTTATAAAGCTTTTTATTTGCAAAACATATGAGTGACCTTTCAACATTGACCTTTGCAAAAAAACTTTTTTTTTCCCAAGCTTTTCCTTTCCTTCCCCCCACCCCCACCCCTAGATGACAGGTAATCTAATACATGCTAGATAGGATAAATTATATGACAAATACAATACATGTATACATATCTATACAGTTATCTTACTGCACAAGAAACATCAGATCTAGAAAGAGAAGAAGAAAAAAAACAACCTAAGAAGGAAAACAGAATGCATGGAAATATTCACAGAAAGCGTAAAAATGCTGTGTTGTGGTTCACTCTCAGTTCCCACAGGCCTCTCTCTGGATGTATATGTAAGTCAAATAATTTCATGAGACTATATATTTTAAATCAATATCAGGTGTTTAAATTAAGAATCAGGAAAAAAGTTAAAAATAAATACCAGATATAGTGAAAAGAATAGACAATTCTATCCTTGAAATTTTCTGACTTTTGTTTATCACCTTTGATCACTTATCAACATATGACATCAAGGGATTAGCTGAGAAAGGATGCCTTAGTTTGTTAGGTCACAGTCTAGGCAATGGACTAAAAACTGGCAGTCTTTATTTGTCTAAAATTATTCTAGTTACTAATCTTAGCAGATAGAAACTAAGGGTCCAAATTGAGATTTGAAAATATGGAGTTGGCAATAGAAAAAGGGGTGAATGGATTCAAGAATAGAGTTGAAATGATTCACCAAGGAGTTGAAATAGAAAAAAAAGGAAATAGGTTGTGTGTGTGTGTGTGTGTGTGTGTGTGTGTGTGTGTGTGTGTGTGTGTGTGAGGGGATGGCCTGGGAAAGAACTGAAGGGTGGAAGGAACGGAAGTTATGACGAGTATGAAGGTAGAAGTTAAGAGTTGTAAGATACAGAGAAATATGGAATGACAAAAGCAATTTCAAAGTTTGTGAACTTATAACTGAAACACTTGTAGGGGATGACAAGATCAAGAGATGATCATCTCTGTGCACACCTGAGGTGAAATGGGAGAGTTGGTCATGAGAACTGAGGAGACTGAAGAACTGGGAAGTTAGGGTATATGAAGAAGCATATATATATGTATATATACATATATATAAATGCTCTTCTAGTAAGAGGATAGGAAATGAAGAGGAAAGAAAGACTGTTAATAAGGACCTGAACTCATTAAAGAAGGGAGGGTAATATCCCATGGGGACACCAGTCACCAGGATCTGCATTAGTTGATCAATCTGGAAAGAGTGAAATAAAAAGGAATTTCTTAGTGAAAGTGGTCAAGAGAGAGTTTGGGAAGAAGAACATTTCTATAGTGTTTGCTGTGTGCCAGGCAATATGCTAAGTGCTTTACAAATATTATCCTATTTGATCCTCACAACAACCTTGGGAAGTCGGTATAATCATTTCCCCTATTTTATAGCTGGGGAAACTGAGGCAAACAGAGTTTAAGTGACTTCCAAGATTACACAGTGAGTAGGTGTCTAAAGATGGATTTGAACTCAGATTTACCTGATTCCAGATCCAATCCTCTATCCACTGCCTTAGATGCCCCACTATAATATAATAGCAATGGGGAGCAAGTAATGTTTCATCCAAGCAGGAACATGGCTCTGTGTAAGTAGCAATGGGTCTAGAGTGAGAGGATCTCAGTTTGAATTATAGCTCTATCACTATCTGTGTGACCTTGAACAAGTCACTTCCCATTATGAATAAGGCAAGAAGTATATTTCCTGGCATCCACCACTCTCCTGACTTGGCATTTACCTGCTTTGGGGGAGAAAGAACAAATATCTCCTGCCTTCAGGGTAAAAAAAATACCATTTTACTGGACTCTGTCTTTTGGGTAAGTAGAAATATACCCTGAGACCTGAGGAGATTTCACCCAGAGTACTAGCCCTTAGGCATGATAATAACCTTCCTAAATCTAATATACTCTCACTGCCTATCCTATCCCCTGCCATCCTAATGATGCTGAGCCCCCAGCTATCATTCAAAAATTGATCTCCCAAAGTCCAATCCTTTATTCCTATCCTCCCTCAGCCCAACTCCCAAATATTTCACTCTAAAACTATTTAATCATAATGATTAACTTTTTATATTTTTAACAGGCACTGTGCTAAATGCTTTACAAAGATTATTTTATTTGTTCCTTACAACAACCCTGGAAGGGGAGTGGTGTTTTTACTAGCCCCATTTTCAGCTGAGAAAACTGAGGCAAAATGTGACTTGTCCAAGCTCCCACAGCTATTAAGTGTTTGTGATTGGATTTTTAACTCAGATCTTCCTAAGGGAAGGACCTATACTCTATGCACTGTGGTCTATCTCCCCTGCTCCTGTCCTTTCTGCCTTGTTTTCTGGACTTCCTCTTCCATAGTAGCAAATATCTTTATCTTTAATCTTTTAATTTTTCATTCTTTTTGTCTTCTGGATCTCCCTGAGACCTGACTTACTCCTGATGCCAGTCTCCCTGGCCATTCTTCTAAGTACAGATTATTGCTTTCAATGTATAATTTGACCCCAATTCTTTGGTCAAGATAGTGACTTGGATCACTCCTTACAGGAGTAAATTAAATTTTAATTTTTAATTAAGTTAAATCTTCCTCTGTTCTACACTTGTATTTTGTTTTGTAGACTTCTTATTGATTTCTTTCTATTCAGATAGTTGGTCGAATTAAAAATTTTGAAATGCTCATTTGGGTGCTGTATGACAACAATATCATCCCCATTTCTGTTTTTACTTATTTAGCCTTATTTTGCCTGTTGAGTTTCTGCATGTGGGCCCATTTTCTTCATATATGATGAAATTTGGCAACTCTTCCCTGAACCCCTATACACCTTTTTTTCTAGTCTGTTCCTTTTTTTTTTTTTTTAATAAATTTAGCCTTTCCATAAACATAATCTGGGTATATCTCCTCCCACTTAAACTGATGACTGTGAGGTTGAATTGGATGCTCACATTTTGGGTATTTGTGCATAAATGACTAAGGGTTTATTTATTATTGTTATCCTTATTACTATTGTTATTATTATCTCTTTTCATAGATTTTGTCTCTTAATAAACTTTTTGGATTTGCTGGTAGCAGATAGTTTTGTTCCGAAAGCAAAAGTTTATTAATTGCTGCTCTAAAAAATATCAGATTTATGATGGATGGGGAAATAAAACCCAAGTTTGTGTGGGAGGATTCACCATTTCCTTGGGAACAGTTGTGACATCATGGAGACTGTCCAGAGGAACTATCCAAAGCCACAGAAACTTTGAGGAAATGTCATTTTTTGGCCACAGTGTTGGAAACTAGCCAAAAAGTATCCCTTTCCTAGTTTCTGTGCTTCCTTTTAACTCTTTTCAAATTAAATGTGCTCTCATTGACCCTTCTCAGTTTGATTTTAGCTATCTAAAAACTATGCTCTCCAGCCCTAGTTGTACTTTCACTTATTCCTCCCCTCATTAATCCAGGTTGGAATGGGGGTGGAATGCTCCTTGTTCCCCATTGTTAACATTCAGTAACTTCACCTGAAGTCCACTCAGTCCACATCTATCACCCAATCAAAATTCTGGTAGCTATTGTCTACTGATCTCCAATACATTTCCTTTTTTTTCTTCAATGAACTTAGTAGTTGGTTCAGTCTTTAGCTAGCAAGAAAGTCATCCCCCAGTACTACTTAAGTTTCCCAGGGTATTGTGGCTATTTATTTCCTCTTTGGAAATTTGGAGATATCAGTGGTAAGCCTGGTTTCTAAGAGCAAAAATTCTTGGATAAATTCCATATCTCAGAAATTTCTAGTTCCTTCCATGACCTTAAATAGAGGAAATTCTTTGTATTTCCATTTCTTCTCTTAATATGCCTTTTTCTACTTTCACATCCCATTTTTAAAAAAAATTGACTTTTTGCTGTGGAGGAAACAAGACTAATAGAAATGAAATCTGGGAAATATACCGGAGTCTTAGATATATCATTGGGACCCATATCATCAGATACTCTCACTCATTCACTTTCTTTCTTTCTTTCTTTTTTTGCTGAGACAATTAGGGTTAAGTAACTTGCTCAGGGTTACACAGCTAGAAAGTATTAAGTATCTGAGATCAGATTTGAACTCAGATCCTTCTGAATTCAGGACTGGTGTTCTAGCCACTGCACCACCTAGTTACCCCACTCATTCACTTTCAATTGTTTTTATATTGTTATTATTTTCATTCATGTTATTGTAGTTCCTGTGTATATTGATTTTTTTCTAGTTCTACTCACTTCATTTTGCCTCAATTCATTTACTTCTCTGTATTTATTATAGCCATTGTTTCTTGTAGCATAGTCATATTACTTTACATTTCTGTATTATGATTGACTTAGCCATTCTCTAAGTTATAGGCATTTACTTAGCTTCCAATTCTTTGTTACTTTAAAAATGTGTTGCTGAAAATATTTTGGTTATATATGGGACTTTTCTTTTTTAGGGAGGGGACCTCCTTGATTCTCTCTCTCTCTCTCTCTTTTTCTGAAACAGTTGGGGTTAAATGACTTGCCCAGGGTCACACAGCTAGGAAGTATCTGAGCCAGATTTGAATTCAGGTCCTCCTGACTTCAGAGCTAGTGCTCTATCCACTGTGCCACCTAGCTGCCTGCTTCCTTGGTTCTCTTGGTACAACTAAGTAGTGGATAGAGTGCTGGACCTGTAGTTAGGAAGAACTGAATTCAAATTTAGCCTCAGACACATATTAGCTGTGTGAACTTGGGCACATCATTTGACTTATGATTACCTCAATCTCAATCAAATTTTACCATTGAGGCAATGGTAAAATGGGACTTATAATAGTACCTACTTCTCAGGATTGTTAAGAGAATAAAATAATATTTACAAAGTTCTTAGCATGGTGATTGACATATAGTATGTGCTTAATAAATGCCTGGTTTTTTTTCCATTCTCTCCTTGTGGTATGTGCCCAGGAGTTTAACAGGGTTGGGCATTTTAATCACACAGTCCCAAAATTACTTTCCAAAAAGGTTGAACTACTTGGCAATGTTGTAATCAAGGTTCCATAGATGGGATTCAAGAATGACTTGCTTTTTATTGAATTCTATTCTACTGAGAACAACTGGACTTTTAGTCAGGAAGACCTGAGTTTAAATCTACCTTCAGGTTGGATTATAGCAAGGTTTCAGAATAGTTGAAGACTGAATGGAAAAGCTCTTAATGGTATATGAAAGTAATGGAATATTATTGTTCTATAAAAATGATGAACAAGCTGATTTTAGAAAGACCTGGAAAGATTTGTATGAACTGATACTGCTGAAACAAGCAGTACCAGGCATAAATTGTACATAGTAACAGCAAGATTGTGTGATGATCAACTATGAAAGACTTAGTTCTTCTCAGCAGTTCAGTGATCCAAGGCAATCCTAATAAACTTTGGATAGAAAATGCCATCTACATCCAGAAAAAGAACTATGAATATTTAATATAAATCAACCCATGCTATGTTCACTTCTTTTTTTCTGTTTTTTTTTTTTTTGCTCTCTCATGGCTTTTCCCTTTTGTTCTGATTTCTATCTCCTATCATGATTCATAAAGAAATGTGTATTTAAAAAGTAAATGTTCATATATAATCAGAAAAAATAAAATTATTAATAAAATTTTCATTAAAAAGAAAGGAAAAGCTTTTTATTGGGAGCCTAAGTTTTCTTTTCATAAAGATTTCACTGAATTAATAATTTCAATTAGATTAATATCTAGCACAGTGGATTGTTCTGTGCCTTCCTGTTGTTTCTTAAAGTTATAGAATGTCACAGAAACCTCAGATTACACCAATGAAGCTCAAGATAAATGGAATTTTATTTTAAAAATAGTATTCCCTCAGAAGGTAAAATCGCCACTGAAAGAATTCAATCACCTCCTGAAAGAGACCCCAAAATTAAATTCCCAAGGAATATCGTGGCTAAATTTCAGGACTATTGCACCAAGGAAAAGATATTGCAAGCAGCTAGAAAGAAACAGTTCATATACCAAGGAAATGAAATTATTATCACCCAAGATCTGTCAGCTTCCACATTAAAGGATCAAAGGGCCTGGAATCAGATATTCTGAAAGGCAAAGGAACTTGGATTACAGCCAAGAATAAGCTATCCAGCTAGAATGAGCATTATCATCCAAGGAAGAAGATGGATATTTAATGATATAGGTGAATTTCACCTATTTCTAATGAAAAGACCAGATCTGAACAAAAAAATTGACCTCCAAAAATAGTATTCCTCTCCCACTTACATGTAAAGACAATTTTAAACACTCATTTAAAAATTATTTTGAGTTCCAAACTTTTTCCCTTCATTCCTCCCTCACCTTCTCCTTCCCTAAGCTAATAAACAATTTGATATCAGTTATATATGTACAACCATGAAAAAACCTATTTCCCCATTAGTTATACTGTGAAATAAGAAACAGGTCAAAAAAAGAAAAAATATAAAGAAAGTAAAAATAGTATGTTTTGATCTGCATTTAGACTCCATCAGTTCTTTCTCTGGAGGTGGACAGCATTTTTCCATCACAAGTCTTTTGCAATTGTTTTTGATCATTTTATTGCCAAGAAAAGGTAAGTCAATCATAGCTGATCATTGTACAATGTTGCTGTTATTGTGTGTACAATGTTTTCGTTCCGCTCATATCACTTCAAATACAATCTTAATAACAGTTGTAATTGAACTCTACCACATTTGTGAAAGTTGCTTTTTGGACATTTCAGTTTTTTCTTGGAAAAAACAATTGTTGTTGAAAGATTGGACAAAGACAGATGATTTCTTTTTCAAATTCATTAGTTGGCAAGCTCAAAAATGTGCTTAGATCAGTTACAGTTTCATATATAAGAAATTGCTTCTGATACCAAAGTTAGTTGCCATGGTTTAGAAGTTGGAAACATACTTTCTTCACTTCCCCCATCTACTTCCTTATTTTTCTAACAAGTTTTCAGTGGTCTTTTTAACAGGGGAAATTTGTAACCCAGAGAGAATTATTTATTCCTCTTTATTATATTAGCATTAAAATTCAGGCTCACACTTCTGGGAAAGACTATCAATAAGAGATAAAGCCTTGTCCTCCATTACATTTTATGCCCTGCTATGTAAGAGATGATTTTTTTAGCATCACGTTTTATAACAATATTTGTGAGAGTTTGTATTTTAGCTATATATTTGAAGACATTGATATACCAAATGTAAAATGTATAATTAATTTTCAGAAAATAACAAGAATAAAAAAGATTTTGAAATGGTATTCTTTAAAATTCAATTTTATTTTACTTTCAATTTTGAATATTCTCCTTTCCCTTTTCCTTTTCCTACCCTTTGAGAAGCAAGAAAAATAAAACCCAATTACAAATATGTATTACACAACAGAACAAATTCCTGGCTAATAGCCATGTAAAAAACAAAAATAAACAAAAAAGAAAACATGTTTCAATCTGCACTGATTCCATCACCTCTCTATCTTAAGATTGGTAGTATATTTCATTATTAATCCTCTGAAATTGTGTGGTTGGTCATTGCGTTGATCAGGAGTCATGTCTTTATTTTTACAAAATTGTATTTTCCAGGGGACATTTGTTACTTAATAGCTTTTGGGTACTGAAGACTAGCTTTAAAATGACCTTTAACTATTTCTCTTCAAATTGTGAGCTAAAGGTATCATTGAGTTAATTTTATAGAAATCTTTGATCAGAACTGGGAGTCTAGAGATTGTTTCATTCAACCCTTAATTGATCAGGAAACTAGTTAGCTAGAAGCCCCAAGAGACTTCTCTGAGGTGACATAGCTAGCAATTGACAGAACTAGATTTGAACTCAAGTTCACTGATGGCCTTTGTTAGCCAACCAAACCTACATGTCTACATGTGTTCCAGTCTCTCCAAGTCACTTTCCTTACCCATAATCGTGTAATTATGCATAATCTTCCCTGAAGCCATCTCACCAGGATAGTAAATGGCATCAGCTAATTAAATTGATGGGGTTTGCTTGTACATTAGATTCCAGTTATGTATACAAAGCTACCTGCAATAGCTTTCTAAGACAGCCTAAGGTGATGAGGAGAAATGAAAGGAGAGAGAGAGAGAGAAAGAAGAAGAGAGAAAGATACACACAGAGAGCTACAGAGACAGACAGACAGAGAGGCAGGCAGGCAAGCAGGCAGGTAGAGACAGAGAGAGATGGAGAGTGAAGAAGAGAGAGAGAAAAGGGGAAGAAAGACAAAGACACAGAAAGAGACAGAGAAAGAGGGAAGGTGGAAGAGAGAGACAGAGACAGACAGACAGACAGAAACAGAGAGAGAATCTTTACTGTGAAGCCAGAAACAGAGAATGAAGGGAAAGGACTGGGACTCTCTGGGTTTTCTTTATAGCTGCCTACTCCCTACCCTCCAATTCATTTTCATATAAAGGTATTCATATAAAGATATACATTATTACACATTCATTTTCTATATTTGCAATATATGAATAAATTGTGCCTCTAGAATTGAGTCAAATGTGATAATCAACAAAGGCAGAAAACAGTTAATATGGCAGAGTAAGAGAAAACAGTACTGTCTAGCTCCCCTCAACATTATTCTATCAAATACCAGACCAAGCAAGTAATGAAATCTGAGAAGAAACCATAGGCAGTCATTTTCCTATTACAAGTCACAAGTTCAACCTACAAAAAAAGTAACTAGGGCAGGAAGTGTGGAAGGATGATGCCAGAACATCTCAAAGAAATATCTAGAGAGCTGAACAAGGCTATACCAGTCAGTCACTCTGACCCCAGAGAGGAACTTGGGAACTTTGACATGGACCCTAGTCTCAGGAACCATCATTGATTGTTGCTCTAATCCTGGAGAGGAGACCTAGGACTCAGCTACCCTGGTGAAGAATAGGACCACAGTGCTTTCCCTCTGATCCCTGAGAGAAATCTAAGTATCAACTGCCTCAGGGACTGCTTTGTTGTCTCACAAAAGCAGAGATGGGATTTTTAAGCCATCCCCTGGTTGCAGAACAGTGCCATAGGACTATTATTCTGACTAGCAATAGGTCAGGATCATACGTGGTCACTATAGACAAAATGTCAATCTGATAAGCAAGACTGGAAGATGAGTAAACAAAAAAAGATAAAAGAGCTTTTTATGATAGTATAGGGATGCTCAAGATACAAACCCAGATAAAGAGAATAACTAACAAATCTTTAAGTGAAAATGTTAATTATAACTTTGAATGTGAATGGAATGTTTATTATAGTTCTCTTTGTGGTGTCAAAGAACTAAAAATTTCAGGGATCTCCATCAATTGGAGAATGGCTGAACAAGTTGTGGTATACAGTTGTGATGTAATATTATTATTCCATAAGAAATGATACATTCAAGGCAGCTAGTGGATGCAGTGTATAGAGCACCACCCTTGAAATCGGGAAGACCTGAGTTCAAATTTGGCCTCAGACACTTAACACTTCCTAGCTGTGTGACCCTGGGCAAGTCACTTAACCTTAATTGCCTGAGCAAAAAAGAAAAAGAAAAAGAAAAAAGAAAAAGAAAAAGAAATAATGCATTCAATGATCTTAGAAAGACATGGAAAGACTCATATAAAATGATGAAGAATAAAGTAAATAAAACCAAGAGAATATTGTATGCAGTAATATCACTATTCTTTTAAGAAAAACTTTGGATGACTGAGCCATTTTGACTATTATAAATACACAAATTAAAAAGAATGGACATATGAAGAAACATGCTACTTATATCCACAGGAAAAAAAACCTGATAAATAAAAGTAGGTATAGAATACTTTTACATATATATATATATATGTGTGTGTGTGTGTGTGTATACACACAAATACACAATGACCCTCCCCCACTTGTGTCTTATGGTAGCCATCTCAGGGAAGTAGGAAAGGGAAGAAAGAAGAAATTTACATAATAACATTGTATATTTGGAGGGAATAGTAAATTTGTACCTGATAGATTTATAGTCTCATGTGCAATCATCATTTTTATTGTACTGTTATGGAAATGCTTATTTTATTTCATGAATTAAAGCTAAACTAAACTAAAATACTTAGAATCAAAACTTCAAACAAAAACATAGCTTTACCACATGATCTATTCAAATTTCTAGAAGAAATGAAGCAAGAGTTTAAAAAAATTATCAACAAAGGCAATTTAAATGTTGTGGGACCTTTGAATAGAGTGTTCAATAATTGATGAATTAATAATAAATTGTTCTTTATACCTCTGGGACTTTTTGGCATATCCTTTTTATTCATTGGGTAATATATGTTTTTTTCGTGTGTGTGTGTGTGTGTGTGTGTGTGTGTGTTTATAGCCTTTGTAATGACAGATGTGAATGCTTTGAATAAAGAATGTAGACCCACAATTGGCCTGTATTTGGAAGATTTATTGATATTTTCCTATTTTGGCAATAGACACGTGATGCCTTCTATTAAGAAAGATGGAATCAAGTTAAAAGGAAGCTGGTAAAATGCTTTACTAGTCATCCATGAGCCACTATAAAGTGTGCAAACCAATTATTATGAATCTTATCAGGCTCTGACACTTGCCAGTTTTGCACTTAGCTAAGGACCCTTAGATTCAATCATCTCTCTCAAGGAAATCATTCTGGGGAAACAGAAAACTGGGAAATAATTTTTATGGCCAACATTTCTGATGAAGGCCTCATTTCTAACTATATAGTGATAATTGACTCAAATTCATAAGAATACAAATTATTTCCCAATTGTCAAATAGTCAAAGGATATGAATAGATAATTTTCAGATGAAGAAATTAAAGCCATTTCTAGTCATATGAAAAAATGCTCTAAATCAGTATTGATTAGAGAAATGCAAATTAAGACAACTCTGAAGTATTACTTTGCACCTCTCAGTTTGGTTAAGATGAAGGAAAATATAATGATAAATGTTGGAGGGGATGTGGGAAAACTGGGACACTGATGCATAGTTGGGGGAGTTGTGAAATGATCCAATCATTTTGGAGAACAATTTGGAACTATGTCCCAAAGGCTATCAAACTGTGCATTTGCTTTGATCCAACAGTGTCTGTACTGGGTATGTAGCCCAAAATGATCATAAAAGAAGAGAAAGAAAGGACTTACAAGGGCAAAAACGTTTGTAGCAGCTCTTTTTGTAGTGGCAAGAAACTGGAAATAGAGTAGATATCCATCAGTTGGAGAATGGCTGAATAAGTTATGATATAAGAATGCAATATAATATTATTGTTCTATTAGAAATGATGAACAGTTTGATTTCAGAAAGCCTGGAAAGATTTACAGGAACTGACACTGAGTGAAGTGTATATTGCACACAGTAACAAGAAAATTATGTGATGATCAACTGTGATAGACTTAGCTCTTTTTGACAATGAGGTGATTCAAGGCTTCCAATAGACTTTGGATGGAATATACTATCCACAGCCAGAAAGAGAACTATGGAAACTGAATGTGGATTGAAGCATATTATTTGTTTTTTTTTTCCTTTTTGATCTGATTTTTCTTGTACAACATAACCAATATAGACATATATTTAAAAGTATTGCACATTTTTAACTTAGATTGCTCGTTGTCTTGGAGAGGGGGAGAAAAGGGAGGGGGAAGAAAAATTTGGAACACAGAGTTTTACAAAAATAAATGTTGAAGACTATCTTTACATGCATTTGGAAAAATAAAATGCTACTAGAAAAAATTAAAAAGGATAGATTAAAAAGGAAAAGGAAACCATTCTGTTGTACATATTCCCAAGGCAAAGATTTTTATTTATTGTTTGATAGATTTTGAATTTTCATCATTTTGGATTTTTTTTGACCCTATAGATGGTTTGAAGCTGAGGATAGTATTGGCAAAAAGCAGCATGAAAGAATAGCCCTTTCCTGTAACTGCTGCTATCTGATTTCAGTTTTGTTATGCTCTAGTATTGGCACATCATGAAAGCTTTCATGTTTTCAGTTCATTTCATGCAGATGTAGCCTTTGCCTGTCTTGGTGGACAGCTCTATTGTGCAATGAGTCACTGATAGCAAGCGGGATTTTTATTTTAGATTTGTTCCAATATATTTTACCTTCTTGGATCTCAAGAATATGAAGGAGCATTATTCCTTCCTTTGCAATCTCTGCCAAACTGATCATCATAATGGTGTTGACTAGGACCAGATTGCTATCCTATGCATTTCTCTAATTCACAGGAGCAGTTCTATTGTACTGGATCAATTAGTGATTTTACAGGAGCCAAACTAACCAACATTTCAGGATTCTTAACACACTATCACAATTTTTTGGGCACTTTTAGGATAGAGTTCTCACAGTACATCATTCTAGTCATCATTTCCCACCTTTCCTTTCAATTACATGGAAAACTTTTTTTTTAGCTTTGAGAACTGAATTTTGGCTATTGTTATATTATTTTTATCATCTTTTTTATGGAGTCCAGATAAAAATATGCATAGATCTATTTAGCAATGTCTTATACTTCTGGCTTTTTCTGAGGTGGATAAAATAATTGGTTTTTTTGTCATTGAATAAAGGATTTTGGGGGTTCATTGAAGCAATCAATACCGCTTTAATAGTAAACAGAATGTCAGCAATGATATGGACATCACTTTGTTCCCAAGTGATTTTGATCTTGCCCAGGTCTCTGTACTTGAAAGTTTTTCATTCTATATGACTTGGAGATTGTATTTAATATGGAGACACATTTTTATAATAGCTTTTTATTTTTCAAAATACATGCAAAGATAGGTTTCAACATTCACCTTTGCAAAGTCTTGTGTTCCATATTTTTATCCTTCCTTTCTTCCCTACACAGGAAGCAATCCAATATAGATTAACATGTGCAATTCTTTCCATATTTATCATACTGTACAAGAAAAATCAAATCAAAAACAAAAAAAGAGAAAGAAAAACAAGCAAGCGAACAACAACAAAAAAGGTGAAAATACTATGTTTGATCCACATTCAGTCCCTATAGTCATCTCTCTAGATGCATATGACTTTCTCCATCACAAATCTATTGGAACTGGCCTGAATTGCCTCATTGTTGAAAAGGGCCAAGTCTATCACAATTGATCATCACATAATTTTGCTGTTGCTGTGTACAATGCTCTTTTGGTCCTACTTACTTTACTTAGCATCAGTTCATAAGCCTCTTATGGAGACACATATTAAAAATGTTCTTTAAAAAATGAATCAATGTTACATATGTGGGATTGTGGTAGCAGTTTGGTCTGTGGTAATGGTTTGATGTCAGTATAGTTTATTAGTTGAATTCTCCAGGGAGTTTGGAGGTCTGTATTTATAGTATGGGGAATTGTCAGACCATAAGAGACAGAAAACTTCTGATGGCTAAGTATAGCCACCAAGTCATGTCTTACTAAATACTGAGTAGATACCAAATTTTTAAATCCTGTGGCAAAAAGTTACATAGTCATCATCATTTATTAATTGACATAATTTACATAATTATATCATATTTTATTAATGTAATTTACATAATTTATGCTGATCATGAATTCCAGGCTCCTAAAAGATAAATCTTTTGTAAATTCTAGTGGCAACAACTTCATCCTGAGTTGCCATTATAAACTCCTGTTTCCACATGATTAAATGAATCTACATGACTTAACCATTTGTTTAGAGCTTATTTGTTAACATATATTTGCTTGATTTTATGTGCACATCATTGGTAGATGGTTTTTTGATTACACTCTGAGATCTTAGTCATTCCACTGACTAGAGGTAAGCCATCTTTGGTTTTATTCAGTAAACCCAAAGGTTTATACATTGTGTTGGTATTTACAGTTGCTTAAAAAAGGGGGTTATCTACTTATTTCAAATATATTTCCAGAGGCTTTTCACTTGCTCATAACATACTCTATGAATTCCATCAAGGGTGCTTTTAATCTCTTTTCTCCTTTTCACATGTAAGTGCTAATCTTTGTTTGTTTTTTGTTTAATGAACTTCTATTTTGAGGAAAGACCAAACTAGCCACTTTCCATTCCTTACCTGGCTATGCTTATGACCCTTCCAGACTTTGTCATATGTGGGAATATCTTCTTCTCTACCTGCTTCTTAGGTCTCATTTATGTGTTACTTCCCCCTATTTGAATGCAAACTTCTTTTTTTCTTATATCTATATCTCCAGCAGTAAGCAGAATTTCTTGCACATAGTGTATTATAATACATGATTGCTGACTTGATTTGCTGCTGATATGACCCATCTTTTAAAATTAATATTGGGTGAGTTTTTATTAAGTTATTTTCCAAATCTGTTTTGGCTTACTATATAAATCTGAAGACATACATTCAAACTGGTATTGATTGCTTCTGTTGGGTCCTTTTGATTCAGTTTTTGACTTCAGGATGCCAAGAAGTCTCTTAAGGTATTCAGCCACAACCTTCTTTTGTATTTTTTATTATTATACCTTTATCCATTGGTTCTTTGTGATCTCTGGATTCAAACTCAAAGCCTTAAGACTTTATCTTAGACACGTCAGGAAATTTATACTTGCAGAATCCAAACAACATATTAATATTGTTGGGAGAAAAAATTCTTTCATGATATGCAAGAATTGTTACATTTTTTTTTTCAGTGGCTACATATGGCTTGATATCATTTCTATACATAAAATACATAATAAAATCCTTTGATTTGACTGCTTCTTTAATTTGGAAACCATAATTAATTCTAGTGAAGAAATATGAAAATGGATTTAAGGCTTGGCAGAGCCATAAAGTCTTAAATTTTTCTTGAAAGAAATGTCACATTTCATATGAATTGTTATTATTGGGTTGTTGTTGTTCAGTCCTTTTTCACAGTCATGTCCAACACTTTGTGACCCCATTTAGTGTTTTCTTGTCAAAAATAATAGAGTAATTTGTCATTTACCTAACTAGTGGATCCATTTTGTTAGGTAATCAGAACCAGAGTTACACAGCTAGAAAGTTTTGAATTCATGTCTGACTCTAAACCTAGTGTTTATCCACCGAGACATCAGCTGCCTCCAGTGTTGGTACCAGATTTTTAATATTTTTTTCCTTGTGCATGTCAGATACTCTAGCATTATCACTAAAATTGGGTCCATTTTATATATTTACATCAAGTGAACAAGCCAGGGATATGAAACTAAATCAGAAACTTGCCTGTATATTAAAGTGTTTTCAGGAAGCTTGAGCAATATTATAAAATTGATAGTAAGTGGTTCTTTTCATCCTTGAAATTTTAGGCCATGTCATTTTTGTTCTCTCAATATATTATTTTCTTGCAAATTGTTGCAGATTCCACCCCCCCCCAAAGTGATATAGTATAGAAGTGCTTTGTTTCAAGGATTGGACATAAAAACATCATTAGATGGGGTTACTGAAGTGCCCATCCATTAGTAATGCTATGTTATGTCTTCTGTGAAGAAAGATGGGATCACGCTTATGTCTGAAAGCTTTATTAGTAATTCATGTGCCACTATGAAGTCTTCTAGCCAATAATTAGAGATGTTATCTAGTCTCACCATTTTCCATTTTTGCAGAGAGGCTAGAATTTCTGCCATCTCTCTTATTGTAACCATTTTGTCTTCCATTACATTAATGGTGCACACATTTTTTATTAATTGTCTGATTCAAATTAGCAGTATCATCATAGTCATTGTCGTTATCAACATTATCATCAATATCATCATCATTATAATACAAAGTGGTATCAGCATAAAGAACAGTCATCCTTAGAGTAGTGGAAAGAGTATGGAATTTGGAGTCAGATGATTTGGATTCAGATCCTGACATACTATTTATTCCCTATGTGACCTTGAGCAAATTACTTAAATTTTCGGCTACTTGAATCCTTCAAATGTAAAGTAAGGAGGTCAGACTCAACCTCCAGAGTTGCTTCCAGCTCCAAATCATTCTGTGTCTCTGTCCCTGTGTGTCTCTGTCTCTTTATCTTCCTCTGTCTCTCTGTGTTTCTCTCTGTCTATGTCTCTGTCTTCCCCCTCTCTTTCTCCCTCTCTTCTTCCCTCCCTCCTTCTTTATTTTTCTCTGTTTCTATCTCTTTGTAGTCCTCCACCTCCACTCTCTGTACCTTTCTCTGTGTATTTTTTGCTTTCTGTATTTCTCTGTATCTCTCTGTGTGCCTCTGTCTCTGTCTCTCCCTCTCTCCTTCCCCCCCCCTCTGTTTATATCTCTCTGCCCCTTATTTTTGTAGCACATTCTCTCTGTCTCTGTCTGTCTGCCTTTCTCTGTATTTGTCTCTCTGTATCTGCTTCTTTCTGTCTATGTCTATATTTGTGTCTGTGTTTGTATCTGTGTCTCTCTGTCTCTGTCTCTCTTTCGCTCTTTCTCTCTGTCTCTGTCTCTCCTATAATCTTTCATCACCTTTTTCCCTTTCTCCTGGACACTATCAGTACAGCATTAAAATGATTCCCACTTTATGTGGAAGAAAACTGTTTAACAGTTGAGTAGTTGGAATCCCCAGAGCCTCACTGATGATCCTGAGCACAGCTGGAAGGGTTCAGATATCTAATATTTGATTTGTGATATGAAGCCCAAACCATGCTGTCATTTTGTGGAGGCCAGAGTCAGACTATCTTCTCAGCTGCAGACACAAGCATCGCTTATCACTCTCCCTAAACCTCAACCAGTCCATGGCAAAGTCCACTCATTGTCAGCATCAGCTTTGAGACCAAATGCTTCCCTACATGACATTTCTGACACTCTTCAGTATAAAAGCCTTAGAATTACCCTAATTGAACTTACTGAAATTTATTTGTGCTTTGTTTCCATCAATGATGCCTTTATTTACAACCTAAAGAAAGAATCACTCTTTAAGAGGGAGAGATCATTATATGTACACAGAGAAGGCCATTTAGAAAAGACTCATTCAGGCATGTTGAATTGTGGTTGCCAGCCAGTCCAGCCATATTGGAAAAGGGCCAGAGATTTGAATGAAGAAGTTAGGCAAAGCAGAGTTATTATCGTGAACAGTATATCTTTTCCCACCTCCCAGGAATTATAAGCTAACACATCATCATTCTCAATAAAGGAAAAAAGAGGATCATCTACTCCCAATGACAGTTCAATGCTTAATTCTTACTTTGTTATAGATGTCACTTTTAAAAATCTGAGCTGTTTTTGTTTTCTAGTTTACCACTAATGACATAAAATGTTCTGATTCAAATCATATAAACAGTTAGACACTCAGAATAAAACAAAGGGTTTTATGATGCCGGAATGCCTCCAAAAGCTACTTTGTTCCTCTGGGGTTCAGTTTCCACATCTGTAAAATGAGGGGGGTTGGACAATCTAGTCTATGCTTCCTTCAAGCTTTATAGCCAGTATCCTAAAGGCTCCATCATAGAAGTGTGAAAATTGCTAGGAATATGAGCTACTCTTTTGTTACATAATAATAATTTACATGTTACTTTGAAGTCTACTAACCATTATAACAACCATTATGGACCATATGGTAAAAGCAGTATCATCCTACTTTTACAGATGAGTTAACTGAGGTTCCATTATAGTCAGGTCCTGATTAGTGTGAATAATGAATCCTGTGAAAGGATAACATGCAGTAAAATTTGCACTGTCCAAAGTTATATTTATGTAAAACATCATAATTGGTTCTCGTCCAAAAGAAATAAGCATGCAAATTCAAATAACCCTCTTAATAGCATTCATTATTTGTACTTATCAGAACCAGGCAGTATCCTAAGTTTAATAGCTAGTAAGTACTTGAACTTGAATTTAAAGATTTGAAGGCTAGTACTCTTTCTAACATACCACATCGCTTCTGAGGATCATTTACATTTTTTGAATTTTTTACTATTTATCAAATAATATTCAAGTAAAAGGGTATGTTTTCATTCCAACAGATATTTTGTGGATGTGGGTAATATTGTCAATTCAGGTATGAGAAAGTAAGGGGAGGAGAAAAGGAAGATAACAAGCATTCATATAGCATCTAATATTTTCTAGGCACTATCTGCTAACTACTTTACTAATGTTACCAATTATTATTAATGTTATTAATTATTTATTACTGATAGTGTTACTCATTTGCTAATATCTCATTTGATCTTCACAATAATCCTGCAAAGCAGGTATTATTATTATCCCTTTTTTACAGTTGAGGAAACTGAGGCAGGCAGAGGCAAAGTGATCTGCCAAGGGTCATACAGTTAGTAAGTATTTAAGATAAAATGTAAATTCATATTTTCCTCTCTCCAGACCTAGTGCTGTCTACCTACTGTGTCACCTGGCTGCTTCTGAATATAGTGTGAGCACTGTTGGGGGCTGTTGAGTATGGGTCTGTTAATAGGAGTCAGTCTTATCTCTGACTCTGGGTGGTTTGGAGCTAGTTACTGAATGAATGATTGAATGAATGAATAAAGCATTTATTAGGTTTTTTTAAATTAATTTTTTAAATTAAAGCTTTTTATTTGCAAAACATTTGTATGGGTAATTCTTCAACATTGACCCTTACAAAGCTTTCTGTTACAAATTTTCCCCCCTAGTCCCTACCCCTCCCCTAGATGGCAGGAAGTCTACTACATGTTAATTATGGTAAAATACTTGACAAATCGAATATATGTATACATATTTCCACACTTGCTGTGAAAGAAAAACTGTATCTACAAGAAAAAAAATCTGAGAAAGGAAACACAATGCAAGCAAACATCAATAGAGAGCATGAAAATGTTATGTTGTGGTCCACATTTCATATCCCTCTCTCTGGGTGTATATGGCTTTCTTCACTGAACAATTGAATTGGTTTGAAACATTTCATTGTTGAAGAGAGCCATGTCCATCAGAATTGATCATCATATAGTCTTGTTGTTGCCATGTATAATGATATCCTGGTTCTGCTCATTTCACTCAGCATCAGCTCATGCAAGTCTCTCCAGGCCTCTCTGAAATCATCCTGCTGGCCGTTTCTTATAGAAAAAAAATACATTCCATAACATTCATATACCATAATTTATTCAGCCACTCTCCAATTGATGGGAATCCATTCAATTTCCAGTTTCTAGCCACTACAAAAAGGGTTGCCACAAACATTCCTGCACATGTGGGGCCCTTTCCTTCCTTTAAGATCTCTTTGGGATATAAGCCCAATAGAAACACTGCTGGGTCAAAGGGTATGCACAGTTTGACAACTTTTTGAGCATAGTTCCAAATTGCTCTCCAGAATGGTTGGATTCGTTCACAGTTCCACCAACAATGTATCAGTGTCCCAGTTTTCCCACATCCCCTCCAACATTTGTCATTATCTTTTCCTGTCATTTTAGCCAATCTGACAGGTGTATAGTGGTACCTCAGAGTTGTCTTAATTTGCATTTCTGTGACCAATAGTGATTTGGAGAACCTTTTCATATGACTAGAAATAGTTTTAATTTCATCAGGTGAAAATTGTCTGTTCATTTCCTTTGACCATTTATCAATTGGAGAATGGCTTGAATTCTTATAAATATGAGACAATTCTCTATATATCTTAGAGATGAGACCTTTATCAGAACCCTTAAATGTAAAGATGATTTCCCAATTTATTGCTTCCCTCCTAATCTTGTCTGCATTAGTTTTGTTTGTACAAAAACTTTTTAACTTAATATAGTCAAAATTATCTATCTGGTGTTCAATTAAAAGTTCCAGTTCTTTGGACACAAATTTATTCCATCTCCACAAGTCTGAGAGGTAAACTATCCTATGTTCCTCTAATTTGCTTATAATATCACTCTTTATATCTAAATCATGAACCCATTTAGATCTTATCTTGGTATGTGGTGTTAGGTGTGGGTCAAGCCGTAATTTTGAAGCATTTATTAGTTGTAAAGCACTGTGCTAAGTAGTGGGAATAAAAATAAAAAAGTACGATATCTCGGTTCTTAAAGATCTCACATTCTAATGGTGAAGACAACACACATGGAAGATTTCAGTTGCAAATCAAATGGAAAAGTCTCATGGTCCTGAAGATATCCAAACTCTGTGGGTATGAGCTCCCTTACCTATAAAATGAGAAGGTTGAATTAAATAATCTCTGTGAGGTCTCTTTCCACTCTAGATTTATTATTCTATGATCAGATTTATTACATAGCTCAGGGGAGGGCAAAGAAAAGAAAGAATTAGTACTTAGTGGTTAAAGTATTCTGATTGCTAAAGAGATCATGCAGGCAGTCCATTTTTTCAAATAATTAAAATATAATAAAACACTTTAGAAATTAAACCTGTATAAAACTTTATTCCCCTGATGATTCAGGAGGCACTTTAAAGATGTCATATATATTTAAGTATGAATGTGATAAAATTAAGCAAAAGCACTGATTTCTAGCTTAATCTATACTTGCAAATACCTTGGATCTAGGTTCAGGCAGCTTTGTTTAGATTATGGTTCTGCTTACATGTACAATGCTTACATGCTTACAAAGGTTCCTTAACCTTTCTGGGTATGTTTTCTTATCTGTAAAATAAGGAAATTAGGCTAAATAGTACCCAAGTTCTCTTAGAAATCTATTTCCTAACGGAAATGTTTCACAGATATAAATTACTAAGTTGTTTAATTATCTGCTAAAGGAAGAAAAAGGTACTTATTGTGGGATACAGACAAGAAGTACCTATTGGATTTAGAGAGGGGAAAAACAAATGTAGGCTTGTCTTTTCAAAAGTTTCAGCTATCTGGTCCAACTCGATAGATTAAAAGCTTTCATTATGAAAAATTTCTTAAAATATCTGAGCAATGTATTATAACTTATTATAATAGGTACTGTCAAAATTGGAATAGAGGGCAGAAATAAAGGCAAGGTTTCCTCCCCCCACCAATTTCCCTTTTTTAGAAATCACAGTGACTAATAAGGCTTTGATTTTTGTGTTAGCCTGCAGAAAATTCTTTGCAGGAAGCCTAGTTGTTGACATGCTCAAATCTTGATACCATCTAAATCCTTATATCAATAAATGAAAAATGTTATCAGTAATGCTTCAGCCTGAGGTTTTTTAGGCCAATGAAGATTGTTCTTTATGGAAAAATCTTTAAGGGATTTTCCACAAGGGGAAATGAACAATAACTTTCAGTAATGACATTTATAAGTGGACATTTTATACTAACTTGATTGTGGATGATTTCAGTGAAGCTGTTATTAGAAAGACCAGGGATTCTCAGTTTGTGAACAGGAATACAAATATTTTGCACATATTAGATTCTTAAGATTGCCATTGTTATAGTTAAAGGACTTCAAATAGAATCAAAGGAAGAACAAAATTTAAAATTAACAAAATGCAAGATCCCAAATGCAAAATTTTGGTTATTTCTGCATCCAGTAGGAAATAATTAATTTGGTCCCCAATACAGTCCTGGATTTTATTTTATTTGTTCACTAACAATATGGCCTTATTTTGCTGGGGACTCGGGATTTTAGCCTCTCCTGTTACTTCTTTAGTAGAGCAGGAAGTTACCTGAAGTCCTAAAACCATAGTTATGGTCATATTCCAGAAGCAGACGTGAACCCAAATAAAGCACATCCCCAAGGCTAACTCTAGCTGTTGTCTCTTGAAGACAAATACAGCATTTTCCAAAAGGTCTGGTTCATAATCAGCCTTCTAGAAATCTTCCCTTTTTTTCCTCCCTCTCTTCCTTCCTCCCTCTCTTCCTTCCTTCCTTCCTTCCTTCCTTCCTTCCTTCCTTCCTTCCTTCCTTCCTTCCTTCCTTCCTTCCTTCCTTCCTTCCTTCCTTCCTTCCTTCCTTCCTCTCTTTCTTTCTTTCATACACATCTTTAATGTAATGGAACCATGAGAAATAATGAATATAAAAAATTCAGAGAAACATGGAAAGATGTATGAACTAATAGAATAGAACTCATAAAGAATAAATTGAGACAGAAAACAATGTACACAATGACTATAATAACAAGAATGACTGTAATAAACAGGAAGAATAAAACAAAATTTGAATGCTGTGTAACCATAATGACTAAACCTGGCCTCAGGGAAGAAGAGAATGAATATACAGCTCTCTCTTTTTTAGAGATGTAGAATACTGCTTATCAAATATAGTTGTTGTGTAGCTGAATTTAAAAACATACTATGTTAAAAGGGAAGGTTCTGTTTTTACAATTGAGATAAATAAAATACTATTTTTAGAAACAATATTTTAATAATACCATTTAAAAATAATATCTTAATATTCTAAAAATAATTATCTTGTGATTGAGGCCAGTTCCAATGATCTTGTGATGAAGAGAGCCATCTACACTCAGAGAGAGGACTGTGGGAATTGACTCTGGATCAAAACACAGTATTTTCACTCTTTTTGTTGTTGTTTGCTTGCATTTTGTTCTTTTTCTCATCCCCCCCCTTTGATCTGATTTTTCTTGTGCAGCAAGATAATTATATAAATATGTAAAAATATATTGGATTTAACATATGTTTTTAATATGTTTAATATATTGGATTGCTTACCATTTAGGGGAGGGGATGGGGAGAAGGGAGGAGAAATTTGGAACATAAGGTTTTGCAAGCGTCAATGTTGAAAAATTATCCATGTATATGATTTGAAAATAAAAGGCTTTAATAAAAAAGAAAGAAAAAATATTATCTTAATACTGTTTTAAAGCAATATTTCAATAATATTTTAAAATAATAATATAATTTAAAAATAATTTTAAATGCTACTATTTTAAAAAATTAAATATTTTCCATTGGGAAAATAAAATATTTTTTTAAAAAAGGAAGGTTCATTGAATATACTTAGAGAGGAAAGTGATAAAATTAGCAAAGACATCAACTTCTAATTCACTCTATAGTGGCAAAGGCCCTGGATTTGTTTAGTTTCTGGCTTTGTTTATTACATAAATAGCCTATGCAAGTTCTTAGGTTTTTTGGGTCTCAGTTTTCTTATCTGCAAAATAAGGAAATTGGGTTAGATGATCTCAAAGGTTCTTTAGAAACCTCTTTTCTAAGGGAAATGTTTCACAGAATAAATCACTGAATCGTTTAATAATCTGTTAAAGGAAGAAAAAGGAATTCAGTAATTATTAATACTTATCTTTTTATATTTTAGTGATTTTTGAAAAATATTTATCACTGCTCATTTACTTCCCCTCCAAATTCTTAATAGAATTTTCCCTCTTAACAATGAAGTACTTTAACTAATGAAAATGTATGCCCAAAAAAGCCAAACAAACAAAAAAGAAAATGTATGCCCTACTCTGTACCTGTCTTCCACCTCCAGTCTATTAGTGGGCAAGAAAATATGCCTCTTCTTTGTTATGCACCTTGCTGGGTGGGGATAGGGGAGCAGAGAGAAATAAAGATAAACAATAATAGTCCCTCCTTTAAAGAAGCTTGCTATTCAGTAAGGGAAGAAAAGGAGAAAAAAGAAAGTTCTTTTCATTTTGAAAACATATTTTTATTTATTTCATTAAATATTTCCCAATTCTATGGGAAAAAAAATTTCCATATTCATTTCAAAAAATTGTTGTTTTAATTTTTAATAATGTGTAAATGAAAATTTTGACATTTTTGAAAAAAATTGAGCTTCAAATTCGTTTCTCTTCCCTCCCTTCTCACTGAGAAGGCAAGCAATTTCATAAAAGTCATACATGTGCAGTCATGCAAGATATTTCAATATTAGTCATGTTATAAAAGAAAATACAGATAAAAAAACAAGAAAAGTAAAGCTTAAAAAGTATACTCCAATTTGCATTCAGAAGTCATCAGTTCTCTCTCTGGAAGCAGATAGCATTTTTTCATCATAGGTCTTGGAATTGCCTTGGATCATTATCTTGATCAGAGGGCTTAAATGAGAAAAAAACTAAGTTCTGAGGATTTTTACCAAATTCACTGGATGGATTCCTAAACAAAGAATAAAAGAGACTGGGAAAAAACCTGGTTCTATATGATTACTTCATAAGCATTGCTACTTATTTTTATTCTGTTCCTAACCTCTAAATTGTATCAATTTAAAATTTGCTTTTATTTCAGAATGTTTGTAGACTCTGTCTCTGAAATGGAAGAAAAGAGATGTTAAAAGGAAAAGACTAATTTATAGTCCAAGAAAAACTTAATGTTATCATAATTATAAAAATATGCATGTAATCCTTTCTAAAATATTCTTTGCTTTAGTCAAAGGGGAAACTGTAGAATCCTTTTCCCATGTAGGAAAATTCCATTCATAAGTAATAAGGAAATGATTTAGAGACAGTAACTATCACCAAAACAAAACAAAAAAAACCCTATTACCTACTTACATTCCCCTTCCTTCACCTGGCCAAAGTTCCATCCCCACAACCTTGCATCTGATTTTGTCTTTTCAAACTCAGTAAGCCAGGGAGCCTGAGGTGGATTGGACTGGAAGAAGTGGTTCTAAAAAAGTTAGTACTGATCTTTTGGGGAGACCCAAAGCTTATCGGGAAAACTAGTTCCCTGAGGGAATTAAGGACATCAAATTCCCCTTTACTCCCCCCTTCCTCAATAGAAAAAAAAAACCCTCTATCTTTCAAAATCAGTCCAAATGAACAAGCATTTATATAGGGTCTACTGTGCACAGAGCACTGGACTAGGTTTTGGGTTGAGAAAGAACAAATTTAGCAGTTAGTAATTTTCTTGTATCACTTAGGAGTTTTTGATCAGGGTTGAGGAGTAAGAAGTGCTCAGCTCTAATGGAATAACACTGGACTCAATCACTTTAGAATCTGGAGTTACAGAAACACCCCTCTTTCAAAGTTTAGGGTCTAGAGCTTTTCTATCTTTATAAATGATTTCACTCTTTGGGCAACCCCCATTTAGACTTGCATGTACCTGTCCTAGCTTTTAAAGTGTCTGTAATGTGTTGGAAAAAGCATTAGAGATAAAATAAGTCCAGGAACAGAATCGTCTTTTGGCAACTTACTAGCTATGGGAAATTGGATTCTTTATTTGACATCTTTGAGTCTGTTTCCTGATCTGAAGAATATGTATTGGATTTGTATGCTGTTGGAGTAGCCAAAGGAAATCATCATTATATAAGTAAAATATATCACAAGCTTTCAAGTGATACAGAGAAACATTGACTGTTATTATTATTGCCTCAGAAGTAAAGCTACGTCAAGAACTGTCAAGAATTATAATTTTAATCTATACTTAAGGCTTGCTTCTGACTTGGTAAGAGAGTTTTTGGTATTCAGAGATAGTGAGGTGGTGCAGTGGTTAGAGTGCTTGGTTTGGAGGCAGGTTGTTGTTGTTCACATATGACAGACTCTTCATGGCCATATGGACAATAGCATGTCAGTGCTGTCCATGAGGTTTTCTTGGTAAAGATGCTTGCTGGTTTGCTATTTCTTTCTCCAATGGATTAATACAAACAGAGGCTATATAACTTGCGCAGCATCACACAGATACTAAGTATTTGAGCTTGGACTTGAACTCAGGTCTTCATGACTCCATGCCCAGCACTACCCATTGAAAAGCTGCCTCTGGAGTTAGGGAAATCTGAGTTCAAATCCAAGTTCAGACATTAGCTGTGTAATTCTGAGCAAGTCACTTAATCTCTATCTGCTTCACTTTTCCCATCTATAAAATGAACATAATAATACTACCTACCTACTAGGGTTATTGTGAAGATCAAATGAGGTATTCATAAAGTTATTTTGCAAACCTTGAAATGTTATTATAAATGACAGCTATTATTATTTAGATCTCTTCATTCTCCAAATATTATCTATTGATAAGGAGACGACTATTTCAAAGGAAATTTGTTGTTACTGTTTTGGACTTATCCAACTCTTCATGAGCCCATTTCAGATTTTCTTGGGAAATATACTGGAGTGTTTTGTCATTTTCTACTCCAGATTACTTTACAGATGAGGAAACTGAGGTAAACAGAGTTGAGTTGTCAGGGTTAGGAAGTGTCTGAGACCAGATTTGAACTCAGGTAGATGAATCTTCTTGATTCCAAGGCTAGACTTCTATCTACTGTGCCACCTAAAAGAGAAAAATTTTATGCTAGTTTTTTTAAAATGGCATAGACATTTACTAAGGAGATTGAGCTGGTCACAATCACTCCTGCTGGAAATCTCTCTTACAGAAAAGGCAAAGATTAGTAGATCCCTTGAGTTTGGGAATAGTGAGTTACATTAGTGAGGAAAGGCCTATCATACTGACTAAGGAAGAGTGAACTAGCCCAGATCACAATTAGAATAGGTCAAAGCCTCTTTGATGATCAGAATTAGATCAGACCTTTGTATGGATGTTGTGCTTCCAGTCTGAATGAGGCAAAGAAACCTATTCTGAAAAAAAATAAAATAGAGACTGGAAAGATTTTTTTCTTTTTGTTAGAACACATTTTTTGTGAATCAAAAATGAGAACTGAATCTATGGATATTCTTTTAATACCCCCCCAATATCAAATAAACATAATATAGAGGAAGGGGAAGATTTGGAAGATAATTTAGTTATCATGATAAGAACCATACAATGAATCAGTGTTTTTCTTTGTTACCCTGAAAAAACTCATTGTAATATTAAAAGTAAACTTGCTGAAAGATTTTGAGCGATTCTTCATTTTCTTTTCTTTATTCTTTTATTTCTTATTCTTTACCCTGAATCCTGATAGCAAAGCATTCCCAGAATATATACTTCTTGGAGAATGAAGGGCAAACAACAATAATCACCATCTTTACCAAGACAATCATGTGACCAGTTCTAACCTAAACTATTTAGCATTTCAAAAAAAAAATGAGTTGGTTTTAATCAGTAGGCTGGTAATGATACCATAAGTGAAGACCATTTTCTGGAAATTGTAGACTCCCCTCTGTGATTGTAAATAGACCAATTAACATTGCCTCAGTTTCTCCAGCTGCAAGGAGCAAGGAAAAATTGTGTTTTGATGTCTTCCCTGCCCGGGGCTCTCCTCCCTGTGGTGCACCAGCTGCCTAATGAATGGCTGAACTCTATTCTTCAGGGCATATGTTTGAGTATTTCTATAGTAGCACATTTGGAGTTTGTGGTTGATGGACACAGCCTCTTAAAAAGACTTTCGAAGGGCAGCCAAAACACTTACCCCCAAACCACAGTGCTTCCTTCAATCCCCTCTGATGTAAGAAAATAAAATGACTCTGGAAGTGCTGGTGGACAAAGGAGATTGCCTGTAACTTTCCTAATTTTTTATTCAGGAATGAAGTTCATTGCTTTCAGTAATTGTCACATAACTAAAAATCAAGCTTTCCTAACCACTGGAAATTCACCTATATTAGGAGTTGCCAATCCTTTTTGTGCCTAGGTCCCAGTAGTAGTCTGGTGAAGCCTAAGGATTCCTTTTTAAGAAAATAATTTTTAATTCATAAAATAAAGTGTATAGGATATTATTGTAGTGGAATATTATCATGCTATGAGAAATGTCAAGTAAGGTGATTTCAGAAAAATCTGGGAAGACTTAGATGAACTGATGCAGAGTGCAGTGAGCAGAAGTAAGAGAACATTGTACACAGTAACAACAATATTGTATGATGAACAAGTATGAATACTTTAGCTGTTCTCAGCAATACATTGATCCAAAACACTCCCAAAGGATTCATGATGAAAAAAATTCTTTCTGCCTCCAGAGAAAGAGCTGAAGGCTTTTGAATACAGACTAAAGCATACTCTTTCCCCTCTTTTCTTCTTTCCCCTCTTTCTTCCTTTTTTCCTTCCTTCCTTCTTTTTTCCTTCATTTTTCTTTGCATTTTCTTATACAAAATGACTAATTGGAAATGTTTTACATGCTTATACATGTATAACCTATACCAGATTGCTTGCCATCTCATAGAGGGGGAAAGGGAAGAAGGGATATAATTTGAAACCCAACACTTTAAAAAAAACCCACAAAGAATCTTAGAAATTGTTTTTGCATGTAATTGGGGGAAATGAAATATTGAAAAGGAAAAAAAATAATTATACACATTTTGAATTTTAAAAATACATAGGATTTCATTATAATGAAAAGCAATTACATTGAAATGCAGTTATCAAAACATTAAGAAAGTTCACAGAACCCACATTAAGAACCTGCATCATATAGATAAACTGACCACTGCTATATAAACAACCTACAATTTGAGTTACAAAAATACAATTGTAAATTAAATGTTTGGAATTCAACATGACTTTTCCAATGTGTGAATGGTGTTGGCTGGTATCTCAGGATATTTTGTGCCTTGTTAGAGTTAATCTTAGGCTTAACTGTACAAGTTGTTTTTTGTTATAAGCCCTTATCTTTGGCCTTGTGGATTATCCTATCCCAATTTTCTCTCTTTTATAGCAGCAATCACACCAAGTATTCAGTGATCCTTCTTGTAGCTTTAGGTACTTTGATGTTTAGTGCTTTTTCTTTGTCTTGGAAGCTCTGTATTATGGCTATGAGTTTTCATTTTGGGTTTTTTTTTTCAGGAGATGACTTTCTATTTTCACTTTTCTCTCTGATTGTCAAGCAGATCTAGATAGTTTTTACTTCTGATTTATTGAAAATTCCAGGATTTTTTTTGGTCATAATTTTCAGATCATCCTAGAGTTCTTGTATTATTCCTACTTGACCTGCTTTCTGGTCCAGGTTTTTGTTTTTTAATATTTCTTATATTTTCTTCCTCTTTTTTTAATCATTTTCAAGTTTGTGTTTTCTTGTTCTTGTGTTTTCCTCGAATTGTTTTTTGCTTGGCCCATTCTAATTTTTAGGGTGTTCCGGTCTTGTGAAAAGTTTCTTGTCATCTGTTCTAAAATATCAATTGACTCTGACATTTTTTCTTCTCTGGTTATTCTGTTTGGTTTCATTTCTTCCAGGTACTTTTATGATCCAGACCAGTATATTGCTAAAAAACAAAAAACAAACAAACAAACAAACAAACAAAAACCAAACCCACCATCCCTACCCGAATTTTATATCCTTAAGTGTATGTATGTATATATATGTATATATATGCATATGTATGCATATATATATATACATATATATATCCACTGCTAGGACAGAGTATAGTACATAGTGGGTACTTAATAAATACTCCTCAACTGAGCTACTTGAAATTTTAATTGGGATACTGGAAGACAAACTCATGTCTTTTGAACAGGAGGATTCACTGAAGGAAATTATTTCTCATTAAGGGAGAAGATGTGTTAAACATCTTTCCTTTCAGACTAACCAGAAAAATGACTTTCTGGGATACTTGAAAGCAACCTAAGCGTTACCTATGTTGCTTTAGTTTGGTTGTTTCTTTTCCTTGAAGTTCAGATAAGTTTTTTTTTTCCTTTAAGGCAACTTGCTCCCTTTATATCTAGGAAGTAGAAAGTGAAAACCACAGCTGTAATAATAAAAGTTCAGTCTTTGTTTCTGTGCCTCTCTGAATTAGTTGATTCAGCACTTCCATTGGCATATGGTACACAGGTTTTCAACAAGTTGCCATTTTATCTACTGTGCTGACAGTAGATAAAATGAAAATTTATTCAAAATCTAAATCCATTCTCTAAGGGAACTGCTGAATAAACGGTATTCACATTACATGCACCTGTACATATGGCCATATTCCTTCAATTTGTCTCAATTTTACTTCTTGAGGAAATTCCCTGGTTCAATATTTAGGAAAATTATCTCCACAATCATTGGGAATTTCAATGCTATTGATTTGGCTTTTGATGGACAAATTTTTTTCACACCAACATTTATTATAAGGCAGTTAAAATAAGAAAAATAGATAAACTACATAATCTGATTGATTTTTCTTCCTCTAAAATAGAAAAAGGATAGTATTATGCATGGAAAAAAATTAGAAAACCAGTAGATAAACAAATATAAAGTCTAGAAATAAAATCTAGCTCTTTGAAAGGCTAATCAAATCGATAAATCTTTAGCTAATCTGATTAAAAAGGTCAGAAAAATCAGGTCAACAAAACAGTAAATCACAACAAAATTAGAAGAAAAAGACTTCTTAGACCCTAATATGCACAGTTATATGCTAAGGAAAATTGAAAATACAAAATTAAAAAGAAATATCTTCAAAATATAAAATTCTCAAAATGTAGAAGATTAAATAAAGACCTGGAGTAACACAAATAGAACTAGCTCTTAAGGAATTATCAAAGAATGGGGGAGGGGAATTTCTTGATCCTGATGGATACACAGGAAAATTCTATCAAACTTTTAAAGAACAGTTGTTACCTACACTACATAGATTCTTCTGAAAAACTGATAAAAAAATAGCCTATTAGACTCTTTTTGTGAGACAAATATAGCTTTAATATCCAAACCAAGGAAGGGTAAAGCACAGAAAGAGAACTATATACAAAGTATCAGTGAAGAATATTGGTTAAAAATTTGGAATAGAATCCTATCAAACATATTTCCTTACTTTTGCTTTTTTTTCTGTATTTGTAGGCAGAATAAAAAAGAAGTGTCCCTGACCGTCCTACACCACAAGGTTTCTGTGAAGATCAGTGATAGAATATCCTCATTCATACACGTGTATTCTATAATTCATTTCTTACTAGTGCCAAATACTATATGGCCACAATACCCTTTTCTACTCCCAATAAATGTAAACATAGTACACTTGTGTTTAAATGGAAGTTTGGGGCCACTGTTTAAATGAAAGTTTTGGGTCACTAAACAGGCTGGCAGGGGAATTTTCTTGCAACTCAAATTATGCAGGAGATCAAGAAAGAGGATATAGACTTAAAAAAACATCATTATTTTTGTAGGAGTGTGGGAGCAAGAAGGTAGAGATAGATAAAAGAGAAAAAGAGAGTATTTGATGTTTTGACACCTGGGTAATATAACCTTAGGCATTCAAGTTTAATGAAGATCTAGTCTAACAAGATTTGCTGTCAAGTAAATTTTCTGTTAATACTGTTTTTCTATTGACACATGCATTTTGCTAGAGAGAAAATTGGCTTCTTGACATAGTTGTCATATTTAAGACAGAACACATATTTAAAGTAAAAAAATTAAGGAAAATTATAATGCCTTTATAACATTATTATATTTGAAATAGCAACTATTAACCATAATACTATGAACTTCTAAAAATAAGGTATAAAATGTATTTTCCAAAAATATTTTAGCAGAATACCAGAAACTCCATCTTTCCCTTTATTTGTATTTTATTCCTATAGTCAGGGCTGTAATGCCTAATATTTTATGCCACCATATCTCACCATCCAAAGTTATTATCTGGCATTCCCTTTCTGTGACATGGTTGAAAACCTGGAATTCAGCCACAAAGGCTACTGAGTAGTTAAGATAATGCCATGCATCAAACCACATACACATTATACCTACAACCTAAAAGATTTTCTAAGGTCTCAATTCAAAGCCTATGTGGGCTTATTTGAAATAGGATTCTAATAAATTCAGTTAGGATTTTTAAAAATCACAAATGGAATACCAGGATCACATGTGAGGACATGTGAAGAAAGGAAGTAATAAAGAAAACACAGAGACTGTAAAAAGAAATGCAAGAACTCAAAAAAGCATGGCAGTTTGAGATCTTTCATAGGGTCTATATTTTGCTATATAAGGTCATATAGCCAAAAAATCTTCAATAAGCTCTAGGAGCATCACAATATTGAAGTAACATACAACAATTGTTCTTTATCCAGCTGGCTCTGAGTTATTAAATAAAAATTATTCCTTGTGTTCTATTATAATAGGGGTTTGACCACCTCCAATTGTTCACTGAAGATAGTCATATACACCCAGAGAGAGGGATGTAAAATGTGGACCACAACATAACATTCTCATACTCCTTGATTGATGTTTGCTTACATTGTGTTTCCTTTATCTGATATATCTTTTGTGTAGATAATGTTTTTCTTTCACAACAATGATAAGTTTGGAAATATGTATACATATATTCGATTTGCCAATATTGTAACATAATTAACATGTAGTGTATATCCTGCCATCTAGGGGAGGGGTGGGGAGTTGGGGGGAAAAATTTGTAACAGAAAGCTATGTAAAGGTTAATGTTGAAGAATTACCCACACATATGTTATGCAAATAAAATTTAAAAAAATAAATAAAAATAAAAAATAATAAAATAAAATAAAATAAAAGAATACATGATAAGTAATATATATATGCATATATATATATATATAATAGGGGTTTGAAAACTTACGGACATTCTGGGATCTGTTATTCAGAAGAATACACATCACTTCTCAGCCCTGAAAGTGATTTACATTATCAAAATCTTTGAGCTGAACTTGACTCTTCAAGAATGAAGTTTTGGAAAAGACATCCAGCATGGAGAACTCAAGAAGACTGAAAATAGACAAAGAGAGCAACATCAGAAATGACTAAGTCAGTGTTCTCAACTGTACCTGGGACTTGAGGAACTGAGGTGAAGAGACACAGTTCACAGGGACAATGGGCAAAGAGAAGGAAGAAAAAGCTGAACTATAGCAGAGAAAGGAGAGACTGAATTTAGTAATTTCTTGGGTTCCTGCTGCCATCTTGGACCAAAGAATTCAAACTAAAGTTACTGGTTATGATGAACTCTTCAAAAGGTTGAGAGAAGTTTCAAAAGATCTACTCTTTTTCCATTTCCCTCTCCCAATCCCTCAAAAGAGTATCATTCTATTCTAGTATAATTGTCTTACTAATTTTATATATTTAACTGAGATCCAAAATATTTAAATGATTTCAGGAGTAATGTTGAGTGTTAAAATGAGTGCACATGGAAAATTTAGTTATCTAGAATGATTTTTACCCAGAAAATTATGGATAGCTGAAGTTTTTTTTTTCTCCTGAATGCATTGTTTCCTTTAACATTTCAGCATCATATATTGGATTTAACATATATTTCTACCATGCTTAGCATATATTGAACTACTTGCCATCTAGGGGAAGGCATGGGGGAAGAGGGAGAAAATTGGAACATAGGGTTTTGCAAAGGCTGATGTTGAAGAATTATCCAAGCATATGTTTTGAAAAAAAAATAAAAAAAATAAAACATTTCAAAGTTTTTCTGATTGGATCTCCTTAACATTTCTAGCATCCATCCCCTTTATTCAAACTATAACTATATTATTTAGATCCCACCCAAAAGGGGTGACCCCCTTTTGCCTGGTCTATTCAAGTAGTCTTATAACTATACTGGTTTAAACCTTTGTATCAGTTTTCTCCTGGAATATTCCAATAGTATACTAATTGATAACCACATAATCTTTCTCTTCTCCAATTCATTTTCCACTGATACCAAATTGTTATTTCTAAGACACAGATCTGCCCATATCACTTGCCTATTAAAGAAGCCTTAATTGTTTCCCATCGCCTCTACAAACTCATCTTTTGGACATTTAAGGTTCCTTATAATCTGATTCAAGCATGTCTTTCTATAATGACTATACATTATTCCTTTTCATTTATTCTACACTCAAATCTGTCCTACTTTTGTTCTCATTCCCCAAACCCATTCCATGCATTTTATCTTTTAGTTTCATGGCTTAGTGATATTCCAGGAAGAAGATGGAAAAATCTAGAGGAGTGCAGTCTGGTGGGAAATGAAGAGCATTGCTCATCACATTACTTAAGGCCGTTGAAAAGTAAATGTTTACAGAGATACAGGATGCCTAAAGACAAAAAAAAAGATCATTTGCTATGAGAGTAAGAAGCTGAATTTTGGCCTTATGTCATTGATAAGGAAAAATTCCTTTTTATTAGAAGTCCCAACTCCTATTTTGAGGAAGTATCAAGTCTAACTTTCCTGGCTCTACTACTTTTTCAAACTTTTCTACCATGCCTCCTCCTAGGAACCTTCCCTCCTTCTCCCCCCCCCCGCCTCTTTTCAGTGTCCATTTATGCCTTGCTTTCCCCATTAGAAATTAAAATATATCCACAATATAGAACTCATGAATTTCATACTCAGTTGTTTTATGCTAGATAGTCATGTAACATTAGCTCAGAACTCTTTAATGTTTCTCTAATTTCAGGATATGAATAGCACTTATCTAGTACATAGGAGCATTTTGAAAAATAAAACACACAAAAACCACAACAGCAATGACAACAATAACAAAAAACAACTGGAAGCAAAGTAGTCTCTTATTGTTTAAAGAATGGTTAAACAAACTGTGGGAAAGAATGTAATTGAATGTAAGACATTCACATTAACATAAAACATACACTGATACTGAATGAAGATAGCAGAATCAATCATTCCATAAGCATTTGTTAATCACCTGCTCTGTGCCATGCCTGGAGTCAGGAAGACTCATCTTCTGAGTTCAGATTTCACCTCAAATACTTTACCAGCTATGTGACCTTGGGCGAGTCACTTAATCCTGTTTGCCTCAGTTTCCACATCTGTAAAATGAGTTGGAGAAGGAAATGGCAAACTACTTCAGTATCTTTACCAAGAATCCCAAATGGGGTCATGAAAAATTGATTATGATTGAAACAGCTGTTGAAACAACAACAGTATGTGCTAGAACCTACCCTAGGCACTGAGGATGGTTTTGTCTCTGTGGCCTGTTCACCCTGGAAGTTCCCTTCAACCCAGGGTTCCCTCCTCTAATTGGTGAGTTCCATGCTTACTTTTTTTCTTCTCTCCCAGCTCCACTCTGGATTCTTTAGACTTCTCCACCAAGACTCCCTCTTGAAAAATTTTCTTCCTCCTTTTAAAAGTCCCTCCTAGGTTACCTTTCCCCAATAGCATTTAAGCTCCTTGAGGGAAGGGATTATCTTTCTTTTTTTCATATATTCCCAGCTCTTAATTCAGTGCCTGGCATGACATATAGTAAGTGCTTAATAAATGCTTGTTTACTTGTAGTGACATTCACTACAACAATATAAGTAGGAAACAACAGGGGAAAAATCAGGTAATTATAGTGATTAAATTTGACTCTGAAGAAGAGGGATAAGGGGGCAGCTAGGTGGCACAGTGGATAGAGCACCAGCCCTGAAGTCAGGAGGACCTGAGTTCAAATCTGGTCTCAGACACTTAGCACGCCTTAGCTGTGTGACCCTGGGCAAGTCACTTAACCCCAATTGCCTCAGCAAAAAAAAAAAAAAAAAAGAGGGATAAGGATGCAGCTCCTCAGAGAAGGGTAACTAAGGATGTGAAATACTGAATATACTGTCAGATTGATATTACATGGATTAGTTTTGTTGTGCTGAGTCTTTTTCCTCCTCTTTCTTTTTTATTGTTTCAAGGCATGATTTACTAGGGAGAAAAGAAGAAGATATATTTGGAAGTGAAGGCAATATAAAAACAAAAAATAACCATAATTTTTTAAAAGAGAAAGCTAGCAAGTGATTTACACATTTTTTAGGTTTGAAAGTCTACTGATGTTTAATGGGTTGTTGCTTCTATTTTCAAGCTTTTACTGGACTTTTAGGTAAAAGAACAAGTTGTCTGAGGCTTCCTCAGTCTCCATTTCTGGATCTGTAGATCACAAAGATTTCCTAAAGATAATTCCATTAAAATCCCACTATGAGCAAAAGCTCAAAAAATAAGGAAATATAGCCAAGACCTGAAGCCATCTGGCCTCCTTCTTCTTGAAGGAAATAAACTTGTTCTTCTTTTACAGAAAAATTAGAAAAATAACAATTCTAGCAGCAATACTATAGACTTGGGGGAAAAACCCATCTACTTCTACTTGGTGGCTGGGTGGGTTCAACAAATGAGATGGAGTCACATAAACAATATTTTGAACAATTGGATGGACCTTGTAAGCATGGGGTGGCACCAGATAAAACAGTGTCAAAGAATGCAAGAAACAAGATATATTTGATCTTAATTTGCTGTTGCTGGTCAAATGAGTAGGAGTATAAAAGAACTGCTTGGATGCCATTAATGCTTTCTATACAGTTAACCTCCCATTTAACTTTATTTTTGATCTTAACAATTAATGTGAGCCCAAGTGTGCCCACACATTCAGTGTGGAGCCCCCAGGATCAAAGAACCTCTCATTATCTAGGATTTTCTCAGAAGTCAGAGTAACCAGTGAGATAAAAGATACCTGTATTTCAAGTACTACATAAACCTGTAGTTTTAACTATACCAGTTTTCTTTAGTCGGTCCAGTAACAAAGATGTGGACTCATTTATTTATTCTGGCATAACCCCCATTTGCAAAGAATTTAATGAAGGCAGTTTCCCTAATCTCTGAGATAGATCTTTGTTTTCCTTCAACAACTTTTATTTGAGAGCCTTGAAGCTGATAGGATTGAAAGCTGGAAGAGAACTCAGAGACAATTTAATTCAATTTTTTCTTTTACAGACAAGGAAACTGAGATCGAGAGACCTAGGAGAAGCAACTATAAAGAATGGACCTGGATACAAGGAAACCTTAGTTAAAATCTAGCCTCAGACACTTACTAGTTGTATGACTCTGAGAAAGTCAGTTAAACTCTGCTTGTCTCAGTTTCCTGCATTGTAAAATGGGAATAATTATAGCACCAATTCAAAAGATGGTTGTGAGGATAAAAGGAGAAAATATTTGTAAAGTATTTAACATAGGGCTTGGTGCATAAGAGGTATATAATTAATGATTCTTTCCTTCCTTTCTTTTTTTGCTAATAGTAATTAGAACTCCTTACTCATGATCTGATATTCTTTTCAACAAGCTAAGAACATAAGTCAATTGAACTTTGATTAATCATCAAGTAAACCTCTCAATACCCCTGCAGAGAAGCATCTATTCACTTGGTAATAATATCTAAGAAACTTTTAGTTTCTTAGATAACCAAGAGATATACTAGTAAAAATCAAGGGTCTATACATGTGCAAAAAATATTTATAGCAACTCCTTTTGTGATGGTGAAGAATTGGGAATGGAGGGGATGCTCATCAAATGGGGAATGACTGAATAAGTTGTGGTTTATGGTTGTGATGGAATACTATTATGCAATAAAAAATGATAAGCAGGTGATTTCAGAAAAAAACCTAGAAAGGTTTATATGAACTAATACAAAGTGAAGTGAGCAGAACCAGAATAACATTGTACACAATATTATATGATGATCATTTGTGAATGATCTAGTTATTCTTAGCATTACAATGAATTATCCAAAATAATTCCAAAGGATTCATGATGAAAATGCTATCCACTTCCAAAGAAGGAACTGATGAAGTTGGTATGAAGAGAAGCATAATTTTCATTTTATTTTTTTATGTTTTTTAATCTGTGTTTTCTTTTACAATACAACTAATATGGAAATATGTTTTGCATGTTGCATATGTATAATCTATATCAAATTGCTTGTCATCTCAGCAAGAGAGGAGGAGAAGAAAGGAGAAGAAAGGAACTAAAAGTTTTTTAAAAAATGAATGATAAAAGTAATAGCAATGCTGTGAAATGATCAGCTGTGAATGATTTTTCTATTCTCAGCAATACAATGATCCAAAACTACTCTGAAAGATTTATGATGAAAAATGATTCAGAGGAAGAACTGATTATATCTGAATACAGATTAAAGCATACTTTTTTTAAACTTTATTTTCTTAAGTTTTTATGGGGGGGTTGGGGAAGGGTGAAGATCTATGTTTTCTTTCATAACATGACTTTTATGGAAATGTTTTACATAATTTCACATGTGCCTTCTCAGTGGGTACAGAGGGAGGAAGAAAGATAATCTGGAACTCAGAGTTTTTTTTAACGTAAAAAATTGTTTTACTTGTAACTGGAAAAATATATAAACTAAAAAGAAAAAAAGCAAAATAAAATATGTAATAAAGATAGTTGTAAAAATTGTTTTTACAAGCAATTTGGGAAAATAAATTAGTATTTAAAAAAAAGGATCAATGATCTAATTGGTCCAAATTATTTCCCAGGATCGTATGAGAAAAAATTAACTACAAATGACTTTAACCAAATTGAATAATTAGTCAATAGAAACATCATTAGAATGACACAATCAAAATGTATAGTAATTTGAGCATAAGACTTGGACTCCATTGAGCATCACCCATTCCATTTAAGGGAACCGATACTTAAGTGAAACAAGTATTCATCTGGAAGCATATTGGGATTAGATAAGGGAATTTAGTTATGCCCTAGGGCCTTCTGTAAAATATCAGGTCAGCTCTAGCCAGAGAGATTGAAGCTGGAGAGTACCAGGAGAGACTGAGTTCCAGCAGAAAGAGCCACTTAGGAGAGCTCCATGGTTTTGGTCCAGATCTCCTCTCAACTCCTTTCCATTTTCCCCTGCTGCCCCTTGTCAAAATGAGAGTCTTATGCACTTTGAAAGGTTCAGAGGATTTTGAACTTCCCATCTCCCTGTTTGTCTGGAATCATGGGCTTCTGACAACAGACTAGATGGAGGTGATGTGGAAAGGCAGATCCCCAGCTTCATACAAAACCTAGCTAAAAAGTTATATTATTCTTAAGGAGAATTTGTGCAATCCATGAAGAGCAGCACAAGGGAAAATGACTTTTAGTAGCTAGGACCTGTGAGTTATATCTTAGCCACATGTACTCTCTGGGCTTGAGTCCAGTTCCCATTGGATTCCACATTTGCTACTGGGAGAATATATCACAGACTTTTGGAGAAATGTTTACACTAATTGTTCTTACCATATTACCTTAACAAACTTACCTCCTAAGAAACAAATAGACTGGATGTTTGGGGATTTCTGCACACATATTGATATTTCCTTAAATCCCTAAAGTCTTAATTCTTCAATCTACTCATTTCCCAATCTATTCCTCCAACTCAGCTACATACAGAGATGGTCATATCAAGTTTAAACAAGTTCTCTTGAAATTGTTGTTAAATTTTCAGTGTGACTATTTACACCTCTGAAATTAGCAAACTTCAAATCAGGGCTTGTGTTACTGCTTTTTAAAAAAATTATCTAAATTAAGAAAGTGATGGGGAACATGCTAATGTTTCAGGTTAAAGTTAAAAGAATGGCACACTTACTATTTTCCCCTTGGAGAGACAGTTATTAAACATTTACCAGTATGCTTATGATTGTTTACTTGATTATGCTATCTCACCCATAAATGTTTCACTTCCATGTTCTTGAATTCAGAAATTCCTTTATCCAAGCACAATTTTCTGCATTCTGTGCTTCCCTCTGCTTTATAACTTCTAACCCTGTTTTTTTATTTTCACCATGACCTCCAGTTCCTTCACTCCTCAGATCTTTTCTAGGTCATCAACCCCACAGAGACTACATTCTTCTTCCTTCCCCGTGGAGATCCCTTGCTGAATCAGTTTCTCTTTATAAAATCCTCTATACTCCAATCACTTGTGATCTTATCCTGACACCAAGTATGTCTTGCTAACAACCCCCAACTTTGGATACCTCGAATAATTTGCTGCCTTTATTCTTATTCATGTACTCCTGAATAGAGATGAAGGAAATCTTAAAACCATTCAGATTGGGTCCACTACAAATTATGTTACATAATCCTAATTGGACCTTCATTACAAAAAAAAGATAATTCTTTTATACCTCCCTAATTGGGTTTCTATCTCCCCTTACCATAGTGGCTTTTACTACCTTTTCATTCCTCCTCAAATTTTCCATGGTTCACTCTCTCATAACCTCTTAACTAGGAACTTTGCCATCCATTCACTGAAAAAATTAAAATCATTTGCCAAGAGCTTTTTTGATGCTTTCTCAATCTTTCTCCCTCTCTTTCTACCTCATCTAATATTATGAATATTTCTTCCATCACTAATTCTTTTTTCACCTTTGTCACTCATAAAGAAGACCTCTTTTCCAAAGAAAACTCCAGTGTAGATGCACTCTTGACTATATTCCTTCTCATCTTCTCTTTTTTATTTTATTAAAGTTTTTTTTAATTTACAAAATATATGCATGAGTAATTTTTCAACATTGACCCTCACAAAACCTTCTCTTCCAAATTTTCCTCTCCTTCCCCCACTGCCTCCCCTATATGGCAGGTAGTCCAATACATGTTAAATATATTAAAATACATGTTAAATCCAATATATGAACACATATTTATACAGTTTTCTTGCTGCACAAGAAAAGTCAGATCAAGAAGGAAAAAAACCTGAGAAAGAAAACAAAATGCAAGCAAACAACAACAAAAAGAGTGAAGTGAAAATCTTATGTTGTGGTCCACATTCAGTTCTCACAGGCCTCTTTCTTGGTGTCTATGGCTATCTTCATCACTGAACAATTGGAATTGGTTTGAATCATCTCATTGTTGAAGAGAGCCATGTCCATCAGAATTGATCATCTTATAGTCTTGTTGCTATGTATAATGATCTCCTGGTTCTGCTCATTTCGCTTAGCATCAGTTCATGTAAGTCTCTCTAGGTCTCTCTGAAATCATCCTGTTGGTTGTTTCTTACTAGAACAATAATATTATATAACATTGATATACCATAATTTATTTAGCCATTCTCTAGTTGATAAATGGTCAGAGGATATGAACAGACAATTTTCAGATGAAGAAATTTAAACTATTTTTAGTCATATGAAAAGGTTCTCCAAATCACTATTGATCAGAGAAATGAAAATTAAGACTTCCCCACTTCTCTCAGATTTCCTCTTACTTTTCTAATTATTCTTACTTTCTAAATAATCTTCAATCTCTCCTCTCCTATTGCTACTTCCCTATTGACTGTAAACATGTCTATGTCTCTCTTATTTCTAAAAAATCCTCCCTTGATCTGGTCATTCTTCTTAATGATCTTCCCGTACCCCTCCTCTCTTTCATGGCTAAGTGTTTGAAGAAGCTATCTACAAGTGCCTTCACATCCTTTTCTCTGGATTCCCAACAGTGTCTAGATTCTGACCTCATTATTCAACCAAAACTACCCTTTCCCAAGTTATCAATGATTTCTTAACTGACAAATAAAATAGCCTTTACTCACTCTTTTCTCTTCTTGACCTTTCCACAACCTTTGCTACTGTTGACTACCTCTTTGTGGATACTCTCTCATCTTTGATTTTTATGAAATTATTCTCTTCTGGTTCTCTTCTTACTTGACTGACTGCTCTTTCTTAGTCTCTTTTCCTAAATTTTCATCTGCTTCATGTTCACTAACTGTGACTATCCCTCAAGATTTTGTCTTTTATCTTCTCTCTTTTTTTAAACTATTTTACTTGGTTATCATCACATCCCATTGATTAAATTGCCATTTCCAAAACAGATAATCTGGAGATTGATTTATCCAGCTCTAACTTTCCTCTTGACCTCCAATCTCACATTACCAACTGTATTTTGGACATTTGGAATTAGATATTACATAGCCATCTGGAACTCAACATGTCCAAAACAAAATTCATTGCCCCCGCCCAAATTGTCTCTTCTTTTTAACTCTCTTATTAATGTCAAGGGTCCTACCATATTCTCAGTCATCCAGGCTCACAACCTTGGCGTTATCTTGGACTACATTCTCACATTCACTCCACACATCCAAAAAATTGCTGATTCTACCTCCAAGACATCTCTCCCATATGTCTATTTTTCTCTCTTCACACAACTGCTATCCTTGTGTAGGATTTTATCATCTCATGACCAGACTATTGAAATAGTCTGTTGGTTGATCACCAAGCCACAATTATCTCCCTACTCAGCTGCAAAAGTGATCTTGTTACAGGAGTGAGAAATCTTCAGCCAGGGCAGGCCATAAAAAGCTGGCAAAATCATTTGCATCATCAACCACAGACCATGATGAGCTGAAAGCTAGTCAGAACAACCTCCCACTGCTTGAGTTCCAGAAGTTGATAATTTTGTATGAATGAGGTTATAAATATCTTTGTTTTTCAAACTTTCACAATCTGTCTCTTTCCTACCTCTCTAGCTTCCTTACCCTTTATTTTCTCTTATTCTATGATATGGCAAAATGGCATTCTTGCTGTCCATCACACACAATCCTCCCTGCCCCATCTCTATGCTTTTTTACTGTCTGTCCTCCAACTCTAGAATACTCTCCTTCCAAATGTGACATTTAAAAAATCCAAGAGGCATAGTGCTAACATACAATTAATAAAAGTCTTAGTGGCACTCTCACATGCCAAAAATCCCTTGTGAAACCCATTCAATGTTTATATACCCTTAGAAGAGTGGGTGTTCCTGAGGACAGTGATTCGCTGTGACTTATTATCAAATAATGAGAGAATGAATATTATAATGAGAGGTGGACCTATTCTAATGAAGGACTTTGATCTGAGTTAACTGTATCCATCTCACCTGTTTGACAAAAAGGAGAATCCACATTTTCCTAGAGTAAAATGCAATGGACCAGAATCCAACAATTCACCTAAATTAAAATTTCTTTATCTTTTGAACAGATCTGAGTTTTCCCTCTCAGTAGTAGAGACTACACTTTAAAGACTGCCTGAATACAGGCTGATTTCTGAATGAGGAAGTAGAAAAGGGGAAAAAACTCTGCTCCTATTTTAATAATGTTATTAATTCAAAAGAGAAATAATTATTCTCTTATTTTCTTGATTCCCAACTTCCTCCTATTGCTAATGCCTTCCATTTGGGATAACTTCCCATTTACAAAGTAAATATCTTGCATGAATATAGTTGTATTTATGTTGTTTCTAATGTTTCATATTAGAATGTGATCTCTTTGAGGGCAGGGGCTGAGTTTTTGTTTTTATATCCCTCATGAAACTACAGTACTTGAAATATAGTAAGAACTTAATTAAATTATATTAACTGATGATTATGATAGAAAGCACAATAGTGGCTTGTGAAAAGTTCCTTACAGTTACCTCTAAACTCTTGAGAAGACATAGCCATGCTTTGGGGACCCACTTCACTTAAGTGAATGGGAATCAGGATAGTTTCCTCAGAGCATAAGTTAGATAAGATCTATAGGTAACCTACACATTTGACCCTTACCAAATTGTAAGGCACTTCAGAACTCATTTAATCTTGTCCATTACCCAATTCAAGAATTCTCTCTATAAGTGATCATCCAGTTTTAGAACAGTTCCAGTGATGGGGGATTCACTACTTTACAAGTTAGCTTAATTCATTTTTAAATAACCTTAGTTATTATAAAACTTTTCTTTATATTGAACAAAAATCTTTCAATTCTAACCATTATTCTTAGTTTTCTATTTTGGAGTCAAGGAGAATAAATCTAGGTCTTTTTTTTCACATGGCTGCCCTTGAAATGTTGAAAGTCAGAGACTGTGACTTCTTGAAAACCTCTCCTCCAGATTGAACATCCTGAGCTTCTTCAACTGTTTCCTGTGCTGCATCATCATTTTATGAAGTTCTTCAGAGATATCTGCAAGCAGTGTCCAAATATTTCTGAATTCGTTGACTTGAAGATCAGTTCAGAGGCTTATTTTATTGTTAATTTGAGAGAAGATCGGAGGAGGATGCAGAGAGTCATGTTTTCACTCCGCTATCTTCCTGAATCATCATTTTAATTCAATATAATGACCATCATACTTTGACTGTCAATGTCAATCCTAAAAACATAACCTCCAAATATGAGCCCTGTACTTCATATGTGGTCTGACCAGTGCAGAGGGTGCAAATTAAATTTTCAACTTTTTAGTAGTTGTCTTACATTGCTGGAACATATATCTCTTTAGCCCCCTCTCCTTATTTTTTTCATGATAAATTATGCTGTTAAACCAGGTCTTCCTCATTGCATATTTGTGTAACAAATATCTTTTACCTATGTGTAAGACTTTATAATAATTTCCCTTTATTTTGTTTTGTTAGTTTTAGTTGATCTTTCTAGCTAGTCAACATTGTTTTGGATTTTTATTCATCCAACCATAATAATAAACTCTACTTCTATCCCCTTTCAAAAAAAAACTTAGCTTATATATATAGTGAGAATATTAATTTCCTTTTCTCTATCCCTCAAAGCACTTCTCTGTCTTTTCTATAAAATCTCAGAGTATGAGATAGCCTTGACCCTTCCTAAGGTTAATCTGTCCATTTATGCTCTTGATCCCTTCTAGAACTCATTAAGTAATCCATTTTTCATCTTCAATCCTCACCCTCTCTCTCCTGGTCCATCTTCCACATACATGTTTATTTCTTCCCTTATAACAAATTAAAAAATAAAATGCCTTTGACCCTACAATAACTTCTGTCTATTGTATTATGTCTGCTTTCTTTTTCCTTCTAAATTTCACTTAAAACATTCAAATTTAGCAACTCTCAAAATTGGGGTCACTCATGAAACAATTGTCAAAGCTGCCATTGCCCAGGAAATCTTCCCTTTTGATTAACTATATTATAGAATTAGAACTGTCTAGGGAACTCAAAGTTCCCCTTCCTTCACAGAGCAGGTCACTGTCTGTGAGCTACTCTTGGACTAAATAGCCATTGTGCCATATGTTTCTGCAACAAGTGGTCAGTAACTCCTCTTGAGGCAATTGGGGAAGGGAGAAAAGAAACATTTCTCTCATTTATTGATAGATTTCAAAAAAAGGAACAAGGAAAAAGTCAAACAATGAGATCCTGAAAATTGAGCTCTTTCCTTGAGTTGATCTCCTACCTTATTTTATAGAGAATATGAAAGAGGAGGTGAATAACCCCTCTGACAAGAATCTAGTCCCTTAATTAATGAAAAAAAAGGCAGATGAAGGTGGCCTTGCTGTACCAGATCTAAAACTATATTATAAAGCAGCGGTCATCAAAACCATTTGGTACTGGCTGAGAAATAGAGCAGTCGATCAGTGGCATAGGATAGGATATCAGGACAAGCTAGGTAATAATGTTAGCAATTTAGTGTTTGATAAACCCAAAGACCCCAGCTTTTGGGATAAGTACTCACTATTCGGCAAAAACTGCTGGGAAAATTGGAAACTAGTGTGGAAGAAATTAAGGCTGGACCCACACCTAACACCGCACACCAAGATAAGATCTAAATGGGTTCATGATCTAAATATAAAGAGTGATATTATAACCAAATTAGAGGAACATAGGATAGTTTACCTCTCAGACCTGTGGAGATGGAATAAATTTATGTCCAAAGAAGATCTGGAACTCTTAATTGAACACCAGATAGATAATTTTGATTATATTAAGTTAAAAAGTTTCTGTACAAAGAAAACTAATGCAGACAAGATTAGGAGGGAAGCATCAAATTGGGAAATCATCTTTACATTTAAGGGTTCTGATAAAGGTCTCATTTCTAAGATATATAGAGAATTGTCTCATATTTATAAGAATTCAAGCCATTCTCCAATTGATAAGTGGTCAAAGGATATGAACAGACAATTTTCAGATGATGAAATTAAAACTATAATCATATGAAAAGGTGCTCCAAATCACTATTGATCAGAGAAATGCAAATTAAGACAACTCTGAGGTACCACTACACACCTGTCAGATTGGCTAAAATGACAAGAAAAGATAAAGATGAATGTTGGAGGGGATGTGGGAAGACTGGGACACTGATGCATTGTTGGTGGAGCTGTGAACGGATCAAACCATTCTGGAGAGCAATTTGGAGCTATGCTCAAAAAGTTATCAAACTATGCATACCCTTTGACCCAGCAGTGTTTCTATTGGGCTTATATCCCAAAGAAATAATAAAAGAAGGAAAGGACCCCATATGTGCAAGAATGTTTGTGGCAGCCCTTTTTGTAGTGGCTAGAAAATGGAAATTGAATGGATGCCCATCAACTGGAGAGTGGCTGAATAAATTGTGGTATATGAATGTTATGGGATATTATTGCTCTATAAGAAATGACCAGCAGGACGATTTCAGAGAGGGCTGGAGAGACTTGCATGAACTGATGCTCAGTGAAGTGAGCAGAACCAGGAGATCATTATTCACGGCAACAACAATACTATATGAGGATCAGTTCTAATGGGCATGACTCTCTTCAACAATGAAATGCTTCAAACCAGTTCCAATTGTTCGGTGAAGAGAGCCATATACACCCAGAGAGAGGGATGTGAAATGTGGACCACAACATAACATTTTCATGTTCTCTATTGAAGTTTGCTTGCATTTATTTCCTTTATCCGGTTATTCTTTCTTGTAGATACGATTTCTCCTGCACAAAAAATGATGCAATATCTATACATATATTCGATTTCTTAAGTATTCTAACATAATTCTCATGTAGTGGATATCCTGCCATCTAGGGGAGGGGTGGGAAGTAGGGGGGGAAAATTTGTAACAGAAAGCTTTGTAAGGGTTAATGTTTAGGAATTACCCATACGTATGTTTTGCAAATTAAAAAATTTAAAAAATTTTTTAAAAAAGAATCTAGTCGCTTGGCTTTGTCCATAATTACCTTGAAGTCAACCTTCTAGTCACTTGGAACCAACTGATGGAGTTGCCAGAATCTCTCAACCAGGAACCACTGATACAGGTCTATCTTCACAGGAGGTGCCCTTCAGATACATTGCACGTAGATTCAGGAGTTGTAGCAGTGATGATCAGGAATAGTCATCACTGCTCTTTTCTCCATATTACCTTTTGTCTCTACAGACTTAGTCAAAATTTTTCCAGGATTCCCAGGTGGAAATGTGCTCCTCCCTTACATCTATTTCAAACAAAGACCTAAGAGTGTCAGCTTAATCAGGAAACTTAAGCAGAAACCACAGTAGGGCATCTTGTAGCCTGAGATCACAAATTTGATTCACAAGCAAGTGATCAGAGCAGAAATCAAGAAACAGTGGTAGATAGGATGGTACTGAGGACTCAAAAATCCAGGCTAAGAAGAGGGTCCCAATACTGTTGTTCTGATTCTGGAAGGGAGATCACTGACTCAACCCTTCCCCTTCCCCCAACCCTCATCAGAGTAGGGCTACAGACTCAGATCAAAGAGGACATCACAAATTCAGCCGTATTACTAAAAACAGGACTAAGGGATCACAGAATCAGCCACTTCCTCTCAATCTTTCTCTCCTAGGCAATGTACAAGTATCCCTTCTGCATCATGGGGATTAGAGGGTGCAGTACTCTTGCCATTTGGGAAACCCTCAAAAAATTTTTGGCCCTCCCTTCATGCAGCAAGACAAAAGTCAGGATTATTAGTGATGACCCGGGATACAGTGAATGGCCTTGACATCTTTAATGTCTGACCAAAGCTCTAAGTGCTCCATAGTACCTGCTTCATAGCCATTGTATTTTGATCTACATGGGGAAGTCTTCCTATGCTTGATGGTAGACCCTGTCAACTTTTTCTGTTATCTCCTGAGCTTTGGGTGTCGTTGGCAGCTTCTACAAAATTCCCCCCAAATTCCCATTCAATTTCTTATGCCTGCAATATATCAAAAACATGATAGGGAAAGTCCTGAAATGGAAGGAATAACCTCTTTTAGAGCTGTAGATTATGATTCAATGCTTCCTTCTGATTTAGAGATTTATTTATCTATTTCCAAACCCTTTTTAAGGCTGTGTAGAAAATACTTTTCCCTGTGAATTACAAATCCCAAGATGTCAGTCATTTTTCAAATACCTCTCACACAAGCAAAAGCTCATTTCCTGTAATTTCCTCAAATTGAACAGGGACTATCCTGATCAATCGCCCTTATATAATAATAATAATAAAAAAACCCAACAACCAGGTTGAGGGTAACTGATGGGCATCAAACACATGGTGAATTGGGGAAGGATAGTTACCTTCAAGTATGTGAAAATTTCCTCCTATGTATCAGAATATAATGGCCTTGAAGCAGGTTCTGTGGAACTCTTGGAGCTCTGCTTAGATATCAAAGACACCAATCTAGTGTACTGCATCCCAAACCATTGCCAGTCATCCCGACTTTTGTATTGCCACTGGACTTTAATGACTCTGGAAGAAAGAATGAGGTTGATGATTTTGTGCAACTTTGCCTCACGTAAATCCAATTCGCAAGTAGGTCAAAACATCACTCATGATGACATTGGTACTTTTTGAAAATAAAGGATGAATGATAACAACCTAGTGGTCAATACATCTGCTGATCTAAATTTGTATCATGTCATATATCATCCTGTAGTTGCTTGTATTTGTACACATTTCGTGTTTATTTAGGTATTACCCACATATTAAACAGAAAACTTTGCCTAGAAGCTTCCTTGGATCCATATTGTCTTTACAGTAAAATCCAGTCACCTCTATTTGCATTTAAAGCCCATCACAATCTGACTTTAGTCTTTCTTTCCAGGATAACCACATTCTACTCCCAATCATCTTTTCCACACTTCATCCAAAACTGGCTTGCATGTGTTTCTTGCATACAATATTACATCTGTTCCTTGCTTTTGAATAAGATGCTCCCCCAAAACACTTTCCTTCTTCACCTCTGCCTCTTGAATCTCTAGCTTCCTTTAAAACTCAGTTAATTGCCTCTTCCCCCAACAGACCTTTCTTGATTCACCTAGTTTTTGGTATTACTTCCTTCTCCCTCTCCCCATCATACTTGTATAATTATTATTTTTATAAATACCATTTATTTATTTGTGAAATATGTTGTCTCTCACTACTAGACTATAAGCTCTTCAAGGGCAGTCACTTACTGTCTTACTTTAGTATTTGTGTCTGAAAGGCCTAGCACAGTGCCTGGAATGTGGAAGGCACTTAACACTTGCTTGCTGATTGATTTATATAGGTTGTTTCCAACTTTGTTCTATTCAATATAAAGCCATAATGAATATATTTATTTGGGTTCATCCTTTTCAGAATGATCCCAACATTAGAATTTCTGAGTCAATTTGGTATGTTGGAAGGAATCTTGTATGTTTTGATGGTTGGAGAAACTTCTGAGTTTAGGGGCCTTTGGAAGTTATGGGGTTAGTATATGACAGGCTGCTTCTTTTATAAACATACCTTTCCCCTCCTTCCTGGTTCACAATCCTTTTGCCTCTCTCCCCTCCAAATTTAGAAATTTTCTAGTTAATGAGCTATTTCCTTTCCATGACATTAGAGGTAGGAAATCCACTGGGTGTACTTGAGTGAAATCCTACTCCTTCTTGTAAAATACCTGGCTCTTATTTATATTGACAAGCTGCTCTGATATGTGAGATTTGAACTCACTTTCCTCTGAATCCCATGGGGAGGAGTGACTAGAATCTGGATTCAGAGTTTAGCATCTCACAGAATCATCTATCACCTTCCTTTTCTTGTTGTACCTGTCAATCAGAGTTGTATTGGAGCCAGCTTGAGCTGGAGAGCTGATTGTTAAATTTTCATTGTGAACATTTACACCTTACAAATTGGTAAAAGGCTACAAAACAAAGCTTGGTTTATTGTTTTAGTGATTGTTTAGATTTAAGAAACTGATGCTAATGAAGATTAAACTAAAAATATGTCCTGGTACATTTTTCTTTCTGTAGAGTTGGTTGTGAAATATTTACCAGCATCCTATTACCTATAATCATCACATTTGAAAATCAGAGATATGGCTTTATTGAGAGGGAAATAATTTTATTATTATCTCTCTAGTGACTATGATGGGGTGTACTCTTTGTCCTTCAACCCTTCTTACACCTCTGTGTATCTCTTAAATTTTCCCTAGTAAATGGTAGAATTAGGATTCAAATCTTGGTTATTCTCTATACTCCCATCAAAACTGAATTTTATAATATTTTAATATTTTTGACAATTAAGTGAGTATAAGCTAATGTTCTATGGTTGTCTTAATTATTATTTGATAATTGGGAATTTTTAAACAATTTTTATAGAGTTTTCATTTTCTTCTTTCAAAAATTATTTATGTCTTTAAATATTTCTTCCCAATACATTTTTGGGAAGTACATAGATGTAACCCAGCTTCCACCCATGCCTGGGGTGACTTTTCTGAAGGACAACTTTGTGTCCTGAAGATGTGACATTATGTCAAGTTTATGGGGATATAATCCACCAGAAAGAACAGCTGTGATGCTACATAAGTAGAGAATTGTTGATAGTTTGTCCTTCTCAAAGAGTTCCAAAATGACATCTTTATGTCAGGATCAAAATACAGCAAGTCTGGCCATGGCTGATCAGACCAATAAGAGCTTGGAAGGTTCCACCACATGCTGAGCACAGATAATTCATATGAACACGTGGAGTGGAGATGTTGAAAACACGAATTAAAGGAAAGCCCTGAAAAAAAGACAGGCTGAGAGAGATATGAACCATAGAGTTAGGAATGGTGCCTTTTGAATTGTGAATTATTGCCTGGAGCTACAGGCATTCAGGGGAAGCTAGCTCTCAATATAATTCTTGATTTGAAGCATCTATAACTCTAGAAACCATGAAGAACATACTCTCCTTTGGTGAGAGCATTCTAGTTTGAGCTGAGATCTTATCTCATTCTCAACTGAAGAACTCACTTTCCCTCATTTGAATAACTTCTCTGGCTTCTCTTGACTGCTTTCTTTGGTTTTTAAAAAAAGTTTTGCTTACTGGAAATCTAATTCTATGCCTTTCTTCTGTTAATTATTTCCTATTTATTTCATATAAAGATTGTATTATGTATTTTTTTTTGTGGTGTTTACCCCATTAGATTGCAAACTCCCTAGGCGTAGGAACTCTCTCGTTTCTTTTGTATCCCCAGCATTTAGCACAATGCTTAGCACATTGTAACCTAGCTTAAAAAGGCCAAGGTCTCCATTGCATCCAGGGCCACCTCCAGTCATCCTGATCTATATCTTGCTACTGGACCCAGGTGGCTCCAGAGGAGAAACCGAGGCAGGTGACTTTGCACAATTCTCCCTCACTCAAATACAATTCATTTGCATGTCATGGCATCTCCTCCCTGATGTTATGGTCATCTTCAAGAAACAAAGAACAATAGTAGGCACTTTAAAAATGTTTATTCATTGATTGACTGCAATGTGCAATTAATATTTGGTGGGAAAGGACTAATAGGTATAAAATAAGGGTAATCCCTAACCCATTGAAAACAGTAAGACAAAGCATCATGTGTCTTGACACGTGGGAAAAATCTGCAGTGGAGAGGGCAGTCACCAGGAAGAAGAATAAAATGTTTGTGTAGCAGCATTGCAATATTGCTTTATGTTCTGATAAGGCTTAAATATTAACTTAAATAATCTTAATGCTTTATGTGATTCTCCCATGTTAAGCATTTCTTTTAGTGCAGGAATAAATTACCTTTTCCATTAACCATTTCATATTATACATTAGGTATCTTTGTTACTATCCATTTGAGGGAGGAAGGGCAACTAAAATTTGTTTCTATAATTAGTATCATATTTGGGAGATTGGGGTAGGAGATTGCTAGAAAGTCAATGAGTGTGAGAATGGGAAAGCAAATTTTTCTAATTAGGAATTGGGCTGCACTCAGTCTTGAGTGCTTGCTTGGGTGCTCCCAGCTCTCTCAGGCAAGTGGTCTTTTAATGCTAGATATATAACCTTCTCTTTCTTCCTTCCTTTTTCCCCTTTCTTTTCTGTTTTCTCTTTCTTTTCTTTCCTTCCTTCTTTTCCGTCTTCCCTTCCTTTTAGTTCCTTCTTTCCTTCTTTCCTTTGTTTCTTTCTCCCTCTCCCTCTCCATTTCTCCCTTCTCTTCCCCCCGCTCCACTTTGATGTGATGGGAGAGGGAGATCGGAGTTGGTGGGGTTGCTGAGGGAGCATGTAACTATGATTTAAATACAGAAAAGATCTACTCTAACTAGGCCCAATAGTCAATCTTGATGTCTATGAGAGTCTTTATAGCATTCTATTTGGGTATTGTACTTTTCAAAGGAAGTTCTAAAAATATTTTTTTGGAAATATTCATTAATTTCCCCCAAACCACTTTGAGTACTGGTATTGGTGAACTGATTAGAGAGAGATTAAAGGAATTACTGAAGACCACACAGCAAGGAACCAGCAGACCTTGATATTGATTGGGACGGACTGACTGGTCCAAGCTTTAAGCCAAGTTTCCCCTCTTAGATGTGAGCCATTCTACCCTCTCATTTAGCCTTTGAAGTTTCAGGATGCTAATTATTTACTTTAAAAACAGTCATTTTGTCATTTGGGGAAGCTGAAAAACTATGTATGAGAAATAAATCCAATGAAAAGCAGAAGTGATTACGTTTCCTTTGAATCTTCTTTGAAAAATAGACAAGTGCTCTTTTAGAAAATTTTAAGGAATTTCTCTTAATGTTGCCAAAAAATGCAAACTTGGTTCTTTAATGACCTCAGACTGTTTAGTAATAATTAACCTTTACAGATAGCTTTAAGGTTAGCAAAATATTTTACATATAATATTCTCCCAATGACCCTGGATGGTAGGTACTGTTATTATACTCATTTTACAAATCATGAAACAGGCAGATAGAAGTTAAGTGACTTGTTCAGGCTCATACAAAAAAAGAAAACTCCATAGCCCACCATAGAATCAGTAGAAGAGATGAATGGATGTGTATTATCTCAGCAAAGACCAAGGTTGCAGTGAGCAATCTGGTTGATAGTTCCCTTTTCTCTTTGTTAACTGTTTTGGGTCCCCACAATTGTTGATTCTTCAGGAGAGCAAAACATCAGCTCCTGTAGTTTCTCCATGTAAGGATGCTCAGAAACTGGGAATATAGCTAGGCAGGTGGAAGAGACAACCTTGACCCCCAGACTGAGCTTAGGATCTGAACCTTTGCTCATATTACTCATCTTCCAGAGAGAAAGGGGCTTAGGTGACAAGCATTAATTAAATGCCTACTATGTATCACACCTTGTGCTAAATTCTGGGAATAATAGAAAAAAGGCAAAAAATGTAGTCCCTGCTCTCAAGTTGCTTATAGTCTGGAAAATCTAAAATACACAAGCTATTTGATAACCTTTGTCCATATAATCCTGATGTGGACACTTTACTAGGGGTGGTAAAACCTTCAGGTATTATGAACAAGAGACTCAAAACTGAGTCCAGAGAAAAGATCAAATCTGAATATGTTTAATTTTAGCTGGACAACCTTTTTTTTTTTGTCTTGAGACAGCAGAGGTAGCACAATAGAGAGAGTGTCAGACTTGAAGTTGAAAAGACTCATCTAGTGTGTTCAAATATGGCCTCAGATACTTACTAGCTGTGTGACCCTGGGGAAGTCATTTAACCCTATTTGCTTCAGTTTCCTTATCTGCAAAATGAGCTGAAGGATTCCTAGTTAGATATCATTTTTTAATATTGAATGAAAAAGAGGAATTTCTTGATACTGAGAAGTCAGAAAAAAGGTGGGCAGCTGCTGAGGAGAACCTTCATTTTTGAAAATTGAAGCCATAGGTAATTGCCTCTGTCAAGATATTAGTAGATCCCCTGTTTTTCAGAGCTAAGGCCCAGCAAGGAATTTCTACCCTGAGTTTGGTATAACAATAATTCTTTGCACTTACCCTCTGGCAAATCACATAATTATTGTATTGCTTTGACCTGCACCAGACATTCTCTGAGCTCAGACAAGCACTGAAAAGCTCAGACACCTTCCAGTCATGAAGCCTGGCCATGAATCAAACTTTTTACATTGTTGTGTTAGCCCTCATTGTCAGGGCCACAGCTCACTGTAGCCATAAATATGAGTCTTGAGATCTGCCCACACTAAATCAAATTTCCCCATCTGGGGGCAGGATCCAGGCACATGGGTCTAATTTGCCTCCTTGCTTGTAAATTACTTCCCTCATTTTAAAATTAAACTTCTGTTTGATTCCTGACTCTCCTGTCTCTAGTCTGCTCTGTTTAGGTCCTGCCATCCACAGGTTAGAGCCCAGTTTGGTCCTGTTGATATTTCCTTCCTATGCTGAGGTCCTCCTCTGTGGCTCAGGCCACAGTGAAAGTATCACTCTAAAAAGGTTTCAAGAGGGCTCCCTGGACTGAATATATTCCTGTTCCTAGAAAGCCAGCCTTTTGTTATTATTTAATTGTGTCTGATACTTGGGCTTTCTTGGCAAAGATCCTGGAGTAGTTTGTCGTTTCCTTGTCCAGCTCATTTTTACAGATGAGGAAACTGAGACAAACAGGATTAAGTGACTTGCCCAGGGTCATACAGCTAGGAAGTATTTGAAGTCAGATTTGAATACAGGCCTCCTTCACTCCAGGTCTGGCTCTCTATCTCCTTTGTCACTTAGCTATCCGAAAGCCAGCATTGCAAGTGCAAACAGGTTCATCATTGGAGAGTTGCCTGCCATTGTTTTGGGGCATGGCAACTCATAAAGGCAATAAACCAAGGTGGGGAAGGATATGATACAAAATGAAACCATGAATCTTTTGAAGTGTTTGGAGGACCATTACATTTTGCTTTTATTGTGTTACTGGGAGGAGATATACAGAATTAATGAGGGAGGCAGAGGACATGCCTTCAGTGTCCTAGGTAACTAAGACTTTAAGATGTCTTCACTATAAGGGGCTATAAAACTGCATACCCTTTGACCTAGCAATACTACTATTAGGTCTATATCCCAAAAGATATTTTAAAAATCAAAAAGAAAAATGACCTAGATGTACAGAAATATTTATAGCGGCTCTTTTGTGGTGGCAAAAAATTGGGGATCTCCATTAATTGAAAAATGGCTGAGCAAGTTGTGGAATATGATTGTGATAGAATACTGTTGTGCTGTAAGAAATGACAAGCAGGATGTTTTTAGAAAATCATGGGAAGGTTTACCTGAATGGATCCAAAGTGAAATGAGTAGAATTGGGAGAATGTTAGACACAGTAACAGTAATATCATGTAATAATCATCTGTAAATAACTTGTTACTCCCAGTGATACAATGTTCAAAGACAACTCTAAATAATGCTCTCCATTTCCAGAAAAAAGATTGATGGAGTCTGAATACAAATTGAAGCATACTTTTTAACTTTATTTTTCTTGGCTTTTTATTTTTGCCTATGTTTTCTATTACAACATGACTAATGTGTTAATATGTTTTACATGATCACACATGTATAGCCTACATCAAATTACTTGTCTTCTCAATGAGGAGTCTGGAGAGAGGAAAGAAATTGGAACTTAATTTTAAAATTGTTTTTACATGTAATTAGGGGAAAATAAAATGCTAAATTAAAAAATGAAATAAAAAAATGCAGGCAGCTGTTGATCAAAATTGGTAAAGCTTTCAGATATCCTACTTGTGTGCCCCTCGGCCTCAGTTTCCTCATTTGTAAAATGAGAGAAATGGATTACAGGAACTGTAGGAAATACATTTGTACTGAGTTATTTAAAAACAGTTTTCATTATTTACAAATATCTAGACATTTCCCACTCTTCCTCCCAGTTGGGACAAGGTAAAATTTCCCCTTTCAGTAGTTTATATCAGTCACTGTCCCTTATCATTTTTCTGCCAGAAATCACACTTGATATTTTTTAGCTGAATTTTTGTTAAAAGAGAGGGAAATTGGCTGAAGTGTTAATGGGAAAAAGTCTGCATTATAGATAGAAGAGAAAATAAATAATATTTCTATAGGGCAAATATGCTGCTACTATGTTACTAAGGGACAAATTGTCTTTCCTTTGGTAACATTATGTTAAATCTTAGAGAATATTGTATATAGTAGCAGCGATATTGTTTTAAGAATTACTTTGAGTGAATAAGTTATTTTGTCTATTATAGATACCCAAATTAACTATAAAGTGCATATGAAAACAGATACTGTCTGCATCCAGAGAAAGAAGTGAGAAATAGTAATACGTATAGAATAATTTTACATATATAAGAATATTTCTGTTTAATAGTAACCATCTCTGGGACATGAGAGAAGGAGGGAAGAAAAAAAGGAAAAAATATGCATAATAATTTTGTTGTATATTTGAAAAGAATAGCAAATTGTGCACAGTATATTTACAGTTTCACATACAATTTTTTTTATTGTATTATGTCATGGAAATGCTTGTTTTATTCCATAAATTAAAAATAAGATTAAAATAAGAAGGAAATTGCAAACCATTTCATTTTTTGCAAAAAAACCCAACAACAACAACAAACAAACTAAAACAAAACAATATAAAAACCAAATTGGGTTACTAAAAGTCAGACACCACTGAAAAATGACTGAACAACAAACATGTTCAAAAGTAATAAAACTATTTTAATGCTTTGAAAATTGTTAAATCCTAAGAAGAATATAATTTATTATAAATATACATGACATTGTGTTTATGTTTATAAATGCACATATAAAATATATGTACACATAAATATATATCCCTAAAATGAAATCCCTATACAAATAAATTCTAAATATTATGTGTGCTATTATAGAGGTGCACAGAGGCTTACTTTGTCATATGTTTTGTGTTGTTTGGTCCTTTCTGGAATGTTTCCATAGCAGAGGAGGAAAAACAAATCTGGCATTGTCTATTCCTTCATAATTTTCTATTTTTATAATTTCTGGACCTTCACATGCAATTACAAGTAATTATTTTTTATAAACCTAATAACTGAATGTACTCTACACTTATTGTTTTTCTTTTTTATTTGTGTGGGTTTCAGACAGTGCTAAATAGTTTTATATGACTCAGAGAAGATCATAAAATAGACTGCTTCTTCTGCAGTAAAGGAGGCTTCCTCTGTCTTAGCATGTGTCTAGCTTTTATTGCATTTTCTAGGAGTTTCCAAAACTACTTTATGGAGTCATCTTTCTGCTTATATGCTGGGATACAAAATGACATTTTGCCTACATTGCTCAAGTTATTTTATAAAACTGTAGCCCCTTAGTCAGGAAATGTACTGGACTGATTTTCTCTGGTGGGAAAAAAAAAAAAAGAATTTGCAAGTTAAATTGAATTCTCAGTGAAGGAAATAATGAAATGTCTTCTTCACTCTGCTTGCTGTGAGGAACAGAGAAACTTTCAAATTTCACTTAGAGGAATTATTCTCTTATCCAAAAGTCAAAAGAGTGAGATTTTGAGAAGATAGGCCATTCTAAAAGTTGCTGTTGTTTGTCCTTACTCGAAGAGGACTGTGACATCAGGGAGATGCTGCAATGGCATATAAGTGAATTGGATTTAAGTGAGGGAGGGCTGTGCAAGGTCATCTGCCTCACTTTCTACTCCAGAGCCATCTGGGTTCAGTGGCTAGATATAGATCAGGACAACTGGAGGTGGCTCTGGATGCAATGGGAGACTTGGCCTTTTTAAGCTAAGATCTTTAACAGGTCTCAATTTAATTGAGGCAACACCCATTCAGTGATTAAGGCTAAATAGCAATTGAGTCAAATATTAAGTAATGATAGCTATATTCTGTGCAACTTTGAGCTAACTCTTTGGTCACCATTGACTGCTAGTGCTCTTGGAGATTAATATTGGTGGTCTTCTTACCATTTGGCTACTTAGCTAGTAAGACCTATCTTGGGATGCTAACTCTACCCTCCATCACCATGTGTTTCTCTAATTTTTTTTTTTATTTTAGAATATGATTTCATTGTTGTAGGGAATTTACAGATCAATAGTCACTTGAATCTTATTGTCTTTATAGAGTAACTTGAGGCACTGAGGGTCTTGTCCAGCCTCACACAGCCATAGTGGTAGAACTTGAACTCATGTTTTTCTCACTATTAATTTATTTCCTATGCTACCTCCAATTTGCTATTTTTGTTGTTGTTCAGGCCTTCACTAGTGTCTGACTCTTCATGACCTAGTATGGGGAGTGGTTTGCCACTCTCCAATGGATTAAGGCAAACAGAGATTAAGTGGCTTGCTCAGGGTGACATAGCTAGTGGGGGTCTGATGCCAAATTTGAACTCAGGTCTTCCTGACCAGGTTCAGCACTCTATTCATTGAACCACATAGCTATCTCCATATGCCTATCCCACTATTACCATTAAATGAACAAATCTTTAGTTCTTCATAGTTGTACAGTAGAAAGAGCACTGGACTTGGAATCAGGAAGACTCATCTTCATGAGTTCCATTACAGCCTCTGATTTTTACTAGCTGTGTAACCCTGGACAAGTCTCTCAATCTTGTTTGCCTCTGTTTCCTCATCTGTAAAATGAATTGGAGAAGGAAATGGAAAACCACTCCAGTATTTCTGTCAAGAAAACCCCCAAAGGTCCCAGAAAATCAGATGTGACTGAAATTACTAAACACATTCTACTCAAGGTCTAAAGACAAAGGGGGTAAAATCACTGCAGAGGCCAAGGATACTGCTAACACTATCACCATTATACTGCTGCTCTGGTCCTTCCTTAGCCTTGTGGTAAGGAATAAAGGTGAAGAAAAATGGCTAGATAGAACTATAGATCTTCTTCAAATAACCTTCCCAACTGCCATTACCTTCAGCCCCCATGGACTAAGCTCTGCCTGTTAACAACTGTGATGGATAAATTTAATAAGAATGATAAAAATAATTGATATGTATGTAACACCTTAAGATTTTAAAGGAACTTTATATTCATTATCTCATTTGATCCATACATCACCCCTGTGAGAGTCCATCCAGATATTATTTATCTCGTTTTACCCCCATGTATCCCTATTATAAATTTCCCTTTGGAGGAGACCGTATAAAGTAGTGGATAAAGAGCAGTCTTTGGAGCCAGGGAAACCTTGATTGAAGGCATGACCCCCAGGCTTATCTTCTCAGCCATGGAGCCAGTTCTCTAAGTCTATAAATTGCAAGGACTCGCTCACATTACATGGCTAATAAATGTTTAAATGTGTACAAAACAAGTCTCTCCTGATAGCCGTCCTCATATACCTTGGATGAATGATCTGCTTCATTCTATGTTCTCAACTGAGGGCCATCTCCAGTCATCCTGATCTATATCTTGCCATATCCAGATGACTCTGGAGGGGAAAGTGAGGCAGGTGACCTTGCACAGACTTCCCTCATTTACATCCAAATCATTTGCATGTCATGGCATCACCTTGACATTTTGATTTTCTTCCAGAATGAAGGACAAACAACTACCTATTCCCAACTAATATTGCCATTGAGCTTCCTGTTAGTGACTTTTATCATTTGAGTACCTTCTTCAGTTGGCTTTGGTGTGCAGACTTCCAACATCTACTTTCCATTTTGACATCTGCTAAGATAAAAACTTTTTTTTTTTTTGCTATCTCTCCTAGCACACTCTATCCCGATCCTTATCCCAGTCCTTAATCTTAACACTGTTGTTGTTGTTGTTGTTATTCAGTTGTGTCCAATTCTTGGTGACCCCCAGAGATATTAGAATGGCTTGTCATTTCCTTTTTCAGCTCATTTTATAGATGAGGAAACTGAGGCAAATAGGGTTAGGTGACTTACCTAGAATCACACAGCTGGCAAGTGTTTTAGGCCAAATTTGAATTTAGGAAAATGAATCTTCCTAATTCCATGCCTAGTACTCTCTGTACTGTGACACATTTCCCCTAACCCTATCTTTAACTAACCCATCATTAACTCTCTCCCTATCTTTATATTTAGATGGCTAAGTTGCTCAGTGGATAGAGTGCTGAGCCTGGAGTCAGGAAGACTGAGTTAGTTCACAACTGGCTTTATGTCCTATTTCTGTATCCTCTCCCTAATCCCACCCTTAGTGGTCTATTCTTTACTACCTTGCCTTGCCATGGAAGCCTCTGTAATTTTTTTCCCTACAAATTCCCCTTTATTTTTTATCTCTTCTTTTTATATTCCTTCCAACTTCTTACACATAAGAAAAGAAAGTTTTCTCTAGAGTTGCTGCCTAGAATTGGTTGCTCCAACTATCTTGTAGAGCAGGGCATCTTTTAACTTTTTCCATTCCCTACTGCTTTTCACACAAGAAATTTTTGTGTTACCCTAGGTATATAAGTATATAAAATAGATAGACAAATCAAACATTTGCTCATAACAAATCATAAATAAAAATTTTAAAATAGTTCTTTGACATACATAGACATATATATGTATATATATATGCATATATACATAATTTGCCATTTATTAAAGATGAAAGTAAATTTGCCTATTAATGAAATAGATGTACTTGGTTATTTTTACATAAAGAATTAAATCTCAGCAGAATTTTTGATACCTTTTACTATTGCCAAATTTTTCATGACCCCCCACATTCAGTTATATGACCCCTCACATATGAGGTCATAACCCAGAATTTAAGAAGTTTTGCAGTTGGCAACCAGGAAAAGGAATCAATATAATCCTCAAATAGCTGAGTACAGCACAAAGGATAGAGCTCTGGACTTCAATTTAGGAGGATCTGAGTTCAGATTTGATCTCAGATACATATAGTCAGTTTGCTTGACATATGTATTTCCTAAAAATCATCATTTTCCCCCTAAAAAAATCACACAATAAAGCCACAAGATTTATGGGAAAATAAACTTGGGGTACAAAAACTTTATTAGGGACATAAAATAAAAGATTGGAACCTAATTAAAGTAGTTGCACAATTTTATATATGTTCTATGGTTAAGAAATATATGCCTACAATTCCAATAGATTTGTGATGGAAAGAGCTATCTGCACTCATAGAGAGGACTGTATGAACTGAGTGTGGATCACAATATAGCATTTTCACTTTTTGTTGTTGTTTGCTTGCATTTTGTTTTCTTTTTCATTTTTTTCTCTTTGTTCTGATTTTTCTTGTGCAGCATGTAATTATGGAACTATATATAGAAGAATTGCACATTTGACATATATTAGATTACTTGCTGTCTAGGGGAGGGGAGAAGGGGAAAGGACGGAGAAAAAAATTGGAACACAAGGTTTTGCACGGGTGAATGTTGAAAATTATGCATATGGCAGACCTGAAGTCAGGAGCATCTGAATTCAAATCCGGCATCAGACACTTAATACTGCCTAGCTGTGTGACCCTGGGTAAGGCATTTAACCCCAATTGCCTCAGCCAAAAAAGAAAAAAATATGCATATGTTTTGAAAATAAAAAGCTTTAATTAAAAAAAGAAATATGTGCCTACTAGATTAAATAGTGATGGCATTCCTTGGAGCAATGGACAAACTGGAAAGACATTGGGATAGAGTTCAAGGTCTCCAATCACAGCTCCTACTTCTTCAGAAGATAAGCAATTAATCTGGCACTTATCTTGACAAAGATCTGAAGTATACTGATTCTGGAGGATTATAGCTTGTGAGACATTGGGAAATGATGCAACTTTGAGTATCAGTATATTTCTCATGGGAAAAATCATGCATCAGTAAACTCCAAATTTCTATTATGCTCAAAAAATTTAAAAACAAGTATTATAACTAAACAAATATCATGTGCTAGATGTTTGACCCTGGGCAAGTCACTTTAACTGTCTGCCTTAGTTTTCTCATTTGTAAAATGGGGGAAATAATAGGATTTCTCTCCCAGGGTTGTTGGAAAGATAAAATGGGATAATATTTGTAAAACACTTTGTAAACCTTAAAGTACTATATAAATTTCAGCTCCTGTTATCATCAACACATCCAGAATATTTCTTATCATTTCTTAGTAATCACTTCCCTTTTGAGGTTTAGTCTATCTACTTTTCCCCAATGCAGACGCTAGCTGTCTTCTACTGGTCTTCAGGTCATTCATTCTCCTTTCTCAATGAGTTGTCTTCATCTCTAGCTCTTCTCCTATCTTTATACTTAATAATTTCAATACACATGTTGATATCTCAATCATGGCAGGTTGGTGATGCAGTGGATAGAATGCAGGGAGGGCCTAGAGTCAGAAACAATTTCTCAGATCAAATCTAGGCTTAGACACTTAATATCTGGGTGATCCTAGGCAAGTCACTAAACCCTATCTACCTCAGTTTCCTCATCTGTAAATGAGCTGGAGAAGGAAATGGCAAATCACTATAGTACTTTTGCCAAGAAAATCTAAATGGAATCATAAAAAGTTATACATGACTGAAATGACTAAATAATATTTTCTCAAATATGCTGGTTTCCTAATTTTTTTTTCTCAACTTCAATTGCACTTTGGAAATAATGGGAAAGTCCTGATCCTACCATCATTTACATCCATTATCCAGAACTCTGACTACATCCTCTCCACTTTCCATCTTTCCTCGAGACTTACTTCTCATAACTTTGATCTAATTCTGAGCATGACCTCAGGTGACTGCATCCTTTCTACTTCTCAAAATCTTAACACTCTTCTTTGACTTCACTTTTTTACCTTTGTTTCTTTAAATAGTCAGTGAATATTATCATCTTCCCTTGAAACCTTGGGTACCTTGTCTTATTCAGACACTTACTGTGTGACTGACTTTGGCAAGTCACTTAATCTCTCTGTGCCTTAGATAGAGGCACTGAGATTAAAATGGAGATGAATAATAACACCTTCCTGAAAGAGTTCTTGTGAGGATAAAGTGAAATAACATGTGCATGACAAAGTGTGATATAAATTCTGGTTGTTATTAGGACTCCCCAAACTCCAACTTACCTCCTGCCCTTGCCTTAAATCTTCACCTGTTCCCTGTGGATAGATGGTTGGTTGGTTATTGTTCTTCGTTCTTGAAGAGGACCAAAAGACATCACTATGTTAGAGTCAAGTTCCAGAGTGTCTGACTGTGGCTGATCAGAGCAACATGAAATTGGAGTGTTTTGCCACAAGTCAGACACAAATAGTCCCCATGAATATTCGGGGTGGATTCTCTAAGTTTGCCCATCTCACATTTTTTTTTTTCTGAGCTAATTCAATCCTGCTTTGATAATAGAGCACAGCAACTTCTCTGATAAGGGCATATCATATTGGGTGGTCCTATGCCAGTGTCTCTCATGTCATATAATCAATTATAAGGCTACAAGCGAGACCTTGAGAGTGTGGCAAAGCATCTGGTGCTGATTCTATTCTTGCTGAGACTTACAAGGTGGGGGGAAGGGTCCATTGCTCATATGAAAGCTGATTGAAATTTTTCAGATTATATGACAAGAGGAGATTAAGCCCAAACAGTTCAACGATGTCTCCATTGTCCATTTCTATAAAGGTAAAGAGAATAGATTATCCCATGACTATCATGAGGTAGGAGGTGAGGCCTTTCTCTTCCTATTTCCTATACTATACTGCTAGACTCCCATGAAGTACTCCAAGGATCACAGAATACTTCTATTTAAGTATTTATATCTAGGAATGAATTCCAAAATGACTCAGTCCTTATACTATGCTGGGAAATCATAGAATTTAAAGAGAAGTTAATTAATGTACCCTTCAAGGTGTAATGGACTTCACCCACTTGTGTATGGATACATAGCGTGATTTTACAACTCCATTTCTTTCTTTGCTAGGTATTGTTTTTTCCTGGCTTTTGTTGGTGTTCACATTGTATTTTTATGGTTTGACAACAGAGGATGGATTGAATGGGAGCTCTACTTGTTAGTTGACTAACTGATCATCTAAAATGGTCACCCTAAAACTGGGAGTGAGGAATAGCTACATTTTTATGAAAGCTTATTTGGGATGGCTATGGATTGAGTGAAGATGCTTTTGGAGCACTATGTCAAATTAAGCCTACTTGCTCTTGGGTTTCAAGAACTCAGTGAAGACTTTTCCCTTAGTCTACATTGATATTTCAAGGTGTAAGGTATTTTTGCCAATAGTCTTCCCACTGTCATTATTCCTTCCACATCACCACTTCTCCCATTATGGTTTTGATATATCAGATTATATGTATTTTAAATCAATGTATTTTATCTTTTAATACCATAATAATTTAGACTTTTTCTCTGGTATGAAGGAAGGATCAACAATTTTTACACAAATTTTCCAGAGTGGGGGTTGCTGGGACCCTATTCCTCCCAATGTGAAAGGAATAACTATAGTTTTTGTATGTTAATGACTTCTGTAAGCATGGGGATTTCTCCTTTTTTTCTAGGTTATTATTATTATTATTTCTAGTTTTTACAACTTTGAACCAATATCCTTAGATGATTAATAGTGAGAGAAGCTGCAGCACAGAGGTATGTAAAGAAAGATACAACTCACAAAAAAGCAGGCAATGACACTAGAGACCTCAAGCTTTATTCCCCAGATGACACCCAGTAGTTGATAAAAAGTTGAAAAAAAAAAAGAGAGAAGTTAGAGTGGTAGCATACCATAACTGATGTAGCACAAGTTTATAAAATGGCAGCTGGTGCTATCTAAGGCCTTTTGTTCTACTCCTATGAAAGAACTCCAGGATGATTTTGCATATGATAGCCAAGAGAAAATTTTTGAGCTGCTAAAGGACACATTCTACTGACTCAAGATAACAAATGGATGCAAGAAGTATGAGGCCAGTGTTCTCCAAGTTCAGAGGAAAGTAATACTGAAAAGGACCTTCAGATCTTTTGAGCTGATGTGTATATTCCTTGTCTTTGGAAGAAAATGAAAAGAACAAAATCAAGGAACATAATAGAGATGACAAAATATTTTTCCCATTAGGCACAGGTCTATCTAAATGGGAACTAGAAAGTTTCTATCTATATAATAATCAAAATGTTAAGGCAGGGGGTATTTCTGAGCTCTTTTGCTTGATTCCATTCCAAACAACCCTGACATTTTATTTTATTTTTAAAGTTTTAAAGAGTATTTTATTTTAACCCCAGTTACATGTCAAGAAAATTTTTAGCAGTCATTTTTATTAGATTTTGAAGTCCAAATTTTTCTCCTTACCTCCTCTTTTCTAAAGATGGTAGACAGTTTGATATAGTTTATATATGTGCTATCATGTAAAGCATATTTCCATATTAGTCATGATTATGAAAGAAGAAAAAGATCAAAAGGGAGAAAACATGAGAAAAAAATAAATGAAAAAAATTTGCTCCAATTTTCATTCTGAGTCCATCAGTTCTTTTTCTGGATATGTATAGCATTTTCCTTCGTGAGGACTTTGTATTTGTTTTGGATCATTGTGTCATGGAGAAGAGTTGAATCATTCATAGTTGATCATCCCACACTGTTGTTGATACTGTGTACAATGTTTTTCTGATTCTACTCATTTTACTTTGTATCAGTTCACACAAGTTTTTTCTGAAATCTGTCTGTTCCTCATTTCTTATTGCACAATAGTATTACATTACATTCATATACCTCTGCTTGTTCAACAATTCCCTATTGATGGGCATGCACTCAATTTCTAATATTTTGCCCCCACAAAAAAGGCTGCTATAAATATTTTTGCACTTATAGATCCTTTCTCCTTTTTATGATCTCTTTGGGATACAGACCTAGTAATCAACCCTAAGATTTTAAAGAAAGCAACTAAAAAGAAGATATTAGCTTTTACAGGAATTAAGGAATCTGGAACTATCATAACTTGATAATATTCCTCAAATGATATATATTTATGATATATATCTTTAAATAGCTTATTACAGAGTCAGCATCAATGAATTTACTTAAATCATTTATGATGCCACATTTCCTGAGTGACTTCTTATATGCAAGAAAGTCCTTGTTCATTTCCTATTATGTAAAGAAGTATTCATTCTCTTATTATCTTCAAATTTTCTTCTCTAAGTTTTGAACCTTGTCCCTTGGTTTTAATATTCTGGGATCTGGTGAAAGCAAGGATTCATATTATAACATTGAGCAGCTGTATTGGTAGATGGAAGAGAAAGGCTGACAGATCATTTCAAGGAAATCCCAGGACACACATTTTCTATACATTTGCACTCTCATTTACATAAATTTACATGTTGAGTTTAAAAAAAAAACAGTCTCCCATTATGTAAAATAAAACATTCAACTCTTTTTTCTTGGTAGATAGATTAATCACATATTCCAGGCTGGCTTTTCTAGTGCCTGGAGCTATCTCCCCTTTTCCCCCCTGAGGCTTTAAACCCTTTCCATTCTCTAGCCTCACCTTTCAATCATGAGCCTGTAGGGAGGTAGTATCCTTATCATTTTAGAATTACCATACCCTCTGGTCTGTCCAGTCCATGATCATTTGCATGTGCTAAAAAGGAACCCTCTGCCTTCCCAAACACACAGTCAATAAGATTACATTCTCCCACCAGGGAACCAGCTTGCCCCTATTTCAGCTTGAGGGGTGAAGCCCCTTTGTGCCCAGGATACCCATTCCAGGAAGGTTCTGGTCAGGGGGGTGGAGCAAAGACTTGACCTTGGACCCAGCTGGGTGAATTAACCATGGATTTCAATTAGCCACACCAAATGTCCTCTTTATTTGAAGCTTGTAATTAAGAGTTGTCTGCATTTTGACTCTGTTCCCCTGCCTTTCCACAAATAATGAAGAATTGGCTGTAAACTTAATCAGTGAGAGCCAGTTACAGTCTGGCATTTCAAATTCAATATTCAAGGCTGCAGAAAGGAGGCAGAATTGTGACCACACATGGGACTAGAAATATGCTTCTTCAACAAACTAATTCTCAGGACAGAGGTATCAATGGATCCAAAGGAAAGGGAAATCTCAGATGTGGTTGCTAAGAAGCAACAGAGGTAGATATAATGAATTACTTACTGATCTCAAAGGTGAAAAAAACCTTAGTCCAATCTCTGTCATGTGTTGACTGTGTGATCTAAGGGAAGTGACAACATCTCAAAGCTTTGGGCAAATCTTTACATGGCTGAGCAAGTGCAGATCTGCCTTGGTTTTCTCCTTTGGAAGTTCCTTACACCAATAAAATCACAGTTTGGGAACAGCAACAACAAAAAATCAACATATATAACAATGTGGGGTGGGGAGAATTTGGCAATATGGACAAACCAACTCACACATCACTTCCTCTTCCATGGAAACAGACCATCTTCCTAACAAGACAATGGAGGTAGTGAAATGACTAAGACAAATTGTCTCTTGGGATGGGAAGTATTTCTTGACTTTGGATCTGGGAACCTATTTTTTCTTTGCTATTAGGAACTTTATTAAAAAAAAATTCCTTAAGGAGGTGTGGGGAGATGAAAAGAGTATGTCAGTAGTGAATAGATCCCTGGATCCCTGGGATCCCTGAATCTATCACCACCAGTCATCCCTGCCATCTGCCTCTAGATTTCATTGGAATCAAGCACTCCACTTTTCTCTCCACAAAAGCACACTTAGATCTAGATAATTTCAATCACATCTAGAATGGGAAAGAACCTCACTGTGACTGCATGCTTCAGAAGCCCTCATAATCAGTTTCTGAAGTCTCCTGCCTGCCCAGAATTGCCCTTTCACATATATTAGCTGTATGACACTGTGCCAGTCATTTAACCTTTGAATGCCCCAGGCAAGTCTCTAAAACAGTTGCAGAGCAGGTGTTGACCTGCTTGAATAGAGGGAATTTTCTTATCTGGGAATTCCTCATACCAATGGTATGACAGATCCCAAGTACCTTCCCCCCCAACCATCTGATAGATTAGATCAAAATTAAATGAGGCTACCTTTTCCATCCCAAAACACCAAAATAATCTACTCCCTTTCTCTGAGATATAGTCTGAAAAATTATGTGATTTCCCTAATTTCTAATTCTTAATAAATAGTAAAAACCATCTGAAGTTTTAGCCTGGTGTCTACCAATTGAACTGAAATATATCTTAGGCAAAACTCATTTCAAGATGGCTTTGACTTTAGCTCTTGCCTTGGAAATGAGGAAACAATATTTTGGTGGGATCAGCAGGGGAAGCATAGCTATGTGGATGGAAGGTTGGTGGGGGGGTGGGGAGGATAGTATGTGTCTATTTGAAATTCTCATCACCAAAGCCAAAGCTGAGGGTCAGAGGAAGATACACCCAGGAAGTGATTGTTGCCAGCACAGTTTATAACCTCAGAAGTGGTTATGTTTAGTTTTTTTCTTGGAGTCAGATGATGGGGATCACAGATTTGGAGCTGGGAAAGGACTTTACAAACCATTTAAATTTATCCCACTAATATATTTTTTTTTTACAGATGAGGAAACTGAGACCCAGACATGTAAAGTAATTTGGCTATACATAAAATGGCAGACCCAAGATTAAAGTCTAGGTTCTCTTATTTCCACTGAACCCTAAAAAAATTTCAGAGCCCTAGTACCACTTGTAGAATGGAGAAAATATTTAATTGATCACAGCTGAAATCTGTAGAATGTGGAAACCCAATTTCTTCTCCTTAAGGAGTAAAAAAAAAAAAGAAAAGAAAAGAAAAGAAACTGACTTTAAACTGTAGAAGTGGGAAGAAACAAAGATGGTAAACATAGGGGTTAAGAATTTGTAAGCTCTGATTAAAATGTTTAAGCTTAAATATTTTTTTTCTTTGTATTCCAGAAGAGTGGATTTATGCCTGTGTTATGAACAAGACTTCTGTAAAGTACTTTGAAGTCCTTAAAGTATAGAAATGCTAGATAATAATTAATAATAACAATAGCCCATTGCAGAATACTTTGCCCTTATCAGAGGCTGTGACACAGCTAGGGCTGGTCTCTTATCTAGAGTTTCTACAATCCTTTCACAGTGCCCTTAAATGTTTGTTGTTACATAAGAAAGTACTTAATAGTTTTGTGATAGTTTTTTTTTTTTCTTTCAAGACTTCTTTGAGCCAACACTGCAAGATGCCTCCAGTCCCAGTACACAGTGTACAAAAAACAGTCCCAAAATGCTTGTGTGGCTCTGGTCATAGGTTCCTATGTCTGCAGTCTTTCCTGAGAAGGGTGGGAGGTTTCCTGGATAAAAAAGGACAGCAATGAGCTTTTGCAGAAATTACACAGCTGTTTCAGAAGTGCTTAGGGTTGGGGGAAAAATTAACAAGAAGAAACTAAGAACTTGGACTTCCTCCTTTTCCATCCCCCTTCAAAAAAACTTTGTGTGATGAAATGGAGAGGCACTATATCTTGCAGTTGGAGGGAAAGATCTGGGTGCAAATTCTGTCCCTGCTACTGACTACCTAAAATCTTTGGGCTTTATATTCCTGGGATTCTTGGAAATATTATCTTTGAGATCCCTTTCAGCTCTGCATCTATAATGCTTCCCTTTCTCTAGAAACAGCTCTTGTACAAATCCTTGTCTTAGTGATTTTCTTGAATAAAGTCGATCCATTTAGCAAAACAAAAATAAAGCAAAGCAAAAAATTAATAAATTATTATGTCTTTTATGTCTTGGTAAATTTTTATGGAAATAGAGAGGGACATTGAGTCCACCTGAATTCTGTGTGGTCTAGTGATTCACTGAAGTCGAAAAAGATTGAGAATGAGACAGACCTTAATTGCTACAGGAGCCAGTCTCTGCCAGGGCTCTTGAGGATAGTTTCCGACAGGTTTAACTAGCAGATCTTCCTTTTTATTCTTCTGGTCCCACACTTCTCCTAGTTCCTAAATTAAGCAGGAATATTTAAAAATAGTATCTCTCAGGGTCCTGCATTATGATTTTAAAGGGAAGTGATGAAAATAACTGGCTCTAAAACACAAATTTTTCTGAGACTCAGTTTCCCTATAATTACACTGAAAGTGTAGTGGTTACTCACTGATTGACCTTACTCTTATTTGACAATCAAGCTTTAAACCACCTGGTTTTTCTGACCAGACATCTTCCTGGAGCATTCTGATATTCATCATCTATTGTAAAAGTCTTCTCACTGTCTCAAGTCTCTCTTCACTACAATTCATTCTCCATTCAGCGGTCAGATCTTCCTGATCACATCATCCTACCTCTCCATTCAATAAATTCCAATGGCTCCCTATTATCTTCAGAATAAAAATAAAAATCTCTGTTTGGTGTTTAAAGTCTTTTATAATCTAGTTGCTTCTAACATCTCCAGATTTGTTGAATACTACTGTCCCCTACTTCCCATATACTGTCCCCCTTCTTTCTTCCCCTCTCCCCCCGTGGTCCAATAATACCATTCTTCTTGCTGTTCTTTGAAGAAGACATTCCATTTTCCAACTCTGGACATTTTCACTAGTTGTTCCCCATACCTAGAACACCTTTCCTCCTCTCTCTGACTTCTTTCCAGGTCTAGTTAAAATCCCACCTTCTACAAGAACTCTTTCCCAATTCCCCTTAATGCTAAGGTTTTCCCTTTATTGATTATCTCCAATTTAATCTATCCAAATCTTGTTTGTACATAGTTACATTTTTTATTGACTCTCTCAATAGACTATGCATTCCTTGAGAGCAAGGACAGACTTTAACCTTTTTTTGTATCCCCAGTTTTTAGGACAGTTCCTAGCACATAGTAGGCAGTTAATAAAAGTTTGCTGACTGCCTGCCTGACCTTGGGGTTTACCACATTGGTATGGGACTTAGTACTAAAATCCAATCAGCTTCAACCTTTCTACAGTTCAGGGATCACAGACCCAAGGAATTCACCAGCCTTTCCAAGGGACAAGAATCACAAGGATGTATGCACCATTATTTCTAGCACTGAAAATAATTGTAAACAGTAACAAGAGAGAGGTGGGGGGAAAGGAGAAAGGAAAAGGGAGGAGAGGGAGAGAGAGAGGAAGAAAAAGAATAATTTGCCCAGAGAAACCTGATGTAGCCTGTTGTAGGGAATATTTAGATAGATATGATAGATATAGATTATTTAGATAGATATATTCTGGGCTGTTCCTTCTAATGTCTGGGGCAAGTAGATTTCTAATTTTGTGAAGATTAGGAAGATTGAGACTGGGCCCTCATTTATCTACTTTCCAATCTCCAAGAAGGGTCCTGGGGCTAGAATTTTTGAGGTTCAGCATAAAGGACACTTTCCCTGGTTACTCCAAGTGGAAAGTTGTCTTGCACCAACACCTGGAAAAATTAGCTTCATCTAGCCAATTGAATTTCTCTCCCAAGAAACACTTAGTATACAAAAGTCAATAATGAAGTAAATATATTCAAGGAAGCAATAGTCAGAAAAATTATAAAGATTAAATTACCCAATATGATTTATAACAGTCAGGGAGCTTTGTGAATCAGTAATGAGATGAAATCTCAATTCAATCAAGGAGAAGATGATGTCACCCAAGAGGTCTCCTCTTAGCAATCTTAGGGTAGAGGGCAGTGTGTAGGACAGTACAGGCTCTAAGAATCAACAGACATAGTAATGTTAGCTTTTCCCACGTCTCCCATTCCCATTCAAAATGCATGGCTTACTTCTCACCCATATTTCTCTTCCATGAACTCTCTTTTCTCTCTGAGATCTCCTTACATGTGTTCAGATTCACAAAACTATAATTCAAGAAAGCACTCAACTCCACATCAGCAAAGGTATTTTATAACTTTAATTTTTCTAATAGATATTATTCTGGGCTGGGCTTAATTTGGGCTTGGCTCCTGCTAATTTAGATGTAGTTTTTGAACAAAAAGAGGTACTTGAAGATTATCCAACAGTTACCAAAAGGATATTTACTTAGCCATAGCAAGAGAAAGGTATTCAATAAGGATAGGTGTTGAGGACACCTTGACTTGATTCTTTTGAGTGAACTTTTCTCTGAATTCCCTGAGCCTTCAATATCCATAGCTTTTAAGAAGAAACTAACCTAACTTGCATGGGAGGAAAAGATTAGGAAATTATTCTACCACAAGAAGATAGTAAGTATAGATCCCAAGCAGCTAATCCAAATCAACTTTACTTCTCATACGATTGTCCTTTTCTAGGTAGACTTCAGTATAAAAATGATCAGCTCTCATGATCTGTGTACATTACATCGTGATGTGTACATCAATGGAAACACAGCAACCAGAGTGTCCCAGAAGTATATCTCTTATTTTGTCTACACATTCCCTCATGGTAATAGGAAGATATATTTATTTTCATCTCTGAAAAATTTACTAAGATTTTCAAAAAGACTTTTTATAACTTAAATGTCTTAGAGTTTTCTAAGTAAGCCCTAACCTTTGACATTCAAGAAGCTTGATATAAGTAGCATTAATGGGGAAAGAGAAAAATGAAAATAAATAAAGAAAACAAAACAAAGAATGCAAGATCTCCTTGAAAGAATGACTAAATCTGGGAGAGTCCCAGGAAGGATTATATAGCAGATCTAAGTGGTCAGATCCATGAAACCCACATCTTTGTAATTCATGGTGGCTCTCAATATAAAAAAAGTGGCCAGAAGTAGGAATAATCCCAAAAGCACAAGGTAAGATGATAAAACTCACTAAATAGTCATAGATCCTCATCACGGGTTGGGGATGGGAGAGGTGTGATTGCTCTGGACTATTACTCTACCTGGACCATCATCTAGGACCTCCCTCTCTCTGGGAACCTGAGGGTAGATGGTAAGATGAGAAATACAAAATTTTCCCATTGAGAGGTCTCTGAGGTTTTCCCCATTCTTCTATGGGGAATGATTGCATACCTCATCACCTTTGTTTACAGGAAGCAAGTCCCTTTCCAAGTGCCATCCCTTAGTTATCTAAACTCTCCCCAGGGGAAGGGTTTGTACAAAGATTACTGAGTACTCTACTAGCAGCAACATGAAGGGAATGGTAAATTGACCCTATAGTAAATACTTGGCTTGCCTTTTGCCATGGCATGTGACAGGGTTCATTCTCCTACCACTGCCAAGGGGTGCCACTCTGATGTCGACTGCTTCTGGAACCTCCATTGCCTGCTGCTCTCTGCTAATTCTAGGGCCCACATCTGTGACTGTTGTCTTCTGTTTAGTATCACTGAGGTTCATTTCTATTCAAAGCTGTCCTTGACCATGTCTTTGAAGACAGGGTCAATTATAATCCATGCTGTCCAGGGTAGGACAACTGCTACTTGGTCATTAGTTGGACCATAACTCTTCTGCCCTCTGCTGGGATACAGCATCCTTAAGACCTTTCCTTCTCTATTATTCTTGCTATGACTAAGTGAATCTCCTTTTCTTAACTCCTGAATAATCTCTGAATATCTTATTTTGTTCAGTATTGAATCTTAACTAACAAAGGCCTGTTTTATAACAAGCTCAGTCTACATAAATTGGTTTAGTCATATAGGATTGGAATTGAATGATCTCATTGAAATGAAAGATGGACAATGTTAAAAAAAAACCCAAAGAATCATATTTCTATGTAAATGAGGAAAGAAGGATATGATTTGTGTGTGTGTGTTTGTGTGAATAACAGTATAACTAAACAAGTTGCCCTTAGTTCTATAATTCCATTGACATAGTCAGCAAGTTGAAGGTTAGCATCAGGGACCTCAGTGGTGATAGGATGTAGACAAAGGAAGATTCTTAGAATTTTGGGGATTGCCTAATAACCGTGCTGAATGAATTGTTTGCAATTTTTAAATAATGGTCATTTGAGAGACCAATTGGAATTGTGCCACATGGAATTTGTTGTGAGCTTTTTTTTTTTTTTGATTTAAGCTAGTTCTGATCTTTTCACTTTTCATCAATTCATATAAAATCTTCCTAAGGTTTTCTGAAGGCAGTCCTCTCATAATTTCTCACAGTACAATATTATTCCATAAATATTATACATCACAACTTGGTTCAACTATTCTTCAATTGATGGGTGCTGCCTCAGTTTCCATTTTTCAAAAATGAAATAAAACAAGCCTGCCAATTATAGGTCAGTGAATTTGACTTGGGCCATTCCTAAAACAGTTCCCAAAAGACATGGCTGGAAAACATCTTTAAAGGGAAATAATAATAACAAAGAGTCTGCTTCATCAAGAATGCTTCATGACAGTAAAATTTTAATTCCTTAAAAAAAAACATAGGATGACTGCAGTATAGGGGTGAACTCATAAATGTTTAATAGCTAACTCTAAAAAAAAGTTCACATGACACACTTTTAAGTTTAATATGCTTTATTAACATTTTCTCCATCATTTTATGAAGCAGAGACAACCAACAAAATAATAAATCAAGCCCAGATTTTTCCAGTTTCTGCTACATAAATGCTTACACTGAAAATTTGACAATCATCTGTTTTGAGCTGGTCTGAGCTGGCTCCAGCATACCTCTAGTTAAGTGCTATACAAGTAAAATCCTGTAGATATAATCTATCTAGGTTTTAGGAAAATGTTTGATAAAATTCTTCATGCCATCTTTGTAAGAGAAATTGGGTAATATAGACAAAAGAATAATAGAGTGAGATAGATCCAGAAACCATTAGATGGAAGGATTCAAAGAACATAGTAGCTGATAATGATCCAATGTCAGCATGATAAGAGTGAAATACTTCAGAGACCTATGGCTGCCCCATACTGTTTAACATTTTTAGTAATGATTTCATTAAAGGAGTAGATAGTGCATTCCATATATTAAAATAAAATAAAAGTGGAAAGGTTATCTAACATTCTAGATGACAGAGTAGACCACTGGATGTAATCTAATAAGATTATCTCCAATTAAGACAATATAAAATCTTACACTTAGGTTAAAAAGACAACAACCTCACAAATGTAGAATGGGGGCAGCTTGGTTATCTGACAGTTTATCCCAAGACAACAACAACAACAATAACAACAGCAAAACCCAACAAAACCTGGGGGATGTAGTGAACAGTAAACTCAAAATGAGCCAACACTGTGCGGCCAAAGAAAAGTTAGTGCCATCTTGGCCCACATTAATAGGATCAAATCTTTTAGGAATAGGGACACGATAGGACTTCTTGATTCTACTCTGGTGAGACCCCATCTAGAAAAATGTGCTCAGTTTTGGGAGCTACAATCTGAAGAGGACAATAATAAATTGTAAAATATACAGAGGCGAGCAAATAAAATATTGAAAGGTCATGTATCCATCTAATACAAAGATCAGATATGTTTAGCCTTGGAAGAGAAGTCTAGAGAGATTGGGGGAATATATGGTTGTTATATTCAATTATCTGAAGGGCCACTATATTGGGAAAAGGTTGATTTTCTTTCATATAGCTCCAGAGAGAAGAAAAGGAATAATAGATGAACATTTTCAAACAGAAAAATTTATTTAAATTTTTTAAAATTCAATTGTATTTTATTTTCTCTTCCACCTTTATTGTTTCTCCACCCATTGAAAAAAGGAACAAATACAAAACCTATTTCAAATATTAAATCATGTGAAATAGGTTTTCTCATTAACTATATTGTGTGTGGGGGAGAGGAGGAGGGCAACTGGTAAGCAGCATTAGGCATCTAAAGGAAAACCTTATTTGAGGATAGTACTTATGATCCAGAGTTTTGCTTTTAGCAATAAATCTGTTTCTACTCTTTTCCTTGTAGGCACAAAATGTACAACATATGACTTTTCTTTTTTTAAAAAAAGCAAAATCATAACAGACATTTATGAATGATAACTTGGGAATAAGCTATCTTTTGAGAAGTACCAGCTCTCAGATTGTGAACACAACCATAGGTAATAACCATCACGATCAGCAAATATTTGTTTCTAAAATAACCATTCATTTATTCATGAATGTATGCATGCATGCACACATGCATGTATTTATGTGTTTATTTGTAGTGAATCCAATGTCATTTCCTAACTGGTTTGTTTACATAGACAAACATGGTATGCGTTCTGACAAATGAACTTCACACCTAGGTGTTCATTCCTTTATTCCCTCAATAAATATTGATTAAGTGGTTACCAGGAACCAATACAAAACTTTCACTTTTTATGAAATACTGATGGGTTATCATAAATATTACTTTGCAGTACTTGCTAGTAAATTGGAAGCTTCCATTGCAATGAAAAATGACAGAGGCAATGACCTGAATGTAAATATTGGAAGTTAAAAAAGTGGAAGAGAACCTCTTACAGATTTAAAAAGAGGAAAGTTAACCAAACAAGTGATAGAAGAAATTTTTAAAAATAAAGATAGACCAACTTTTTACTACATGAAATTTAAAAAGTTTATGTACAAATAAAACCAATCTAGAGAGAAATAATCAAATAGGACACATATTTACATCCAATATCATTGATAAAAGTCATATCTCTTTTATAAGGACCCAAATATAAAAGCATAACACAGAGCTTTTTTCCAGTAAAGATTATGAAAAATATAAAGAAATAGTTTTCTAAAGCAGAGCTACAAACTATAAATCACCATGACAAAATATGCTCCAAAGCACTAATAGAAAGAAAAATATGAATCAGAACAGTGTTGATGTTTCACTTCCCACCATGCAAATGTTGGCAAGAGTGATAAAAGATGGAAACAGTTCATATTGGAAGGGGCTCTAGAAATACAAGCACACTGATATTCTTTGGTTCAGTCATGAAATGGTCCAAATGTTCTGTATTTCAAGTTGGAATAAAGCAAGAAAAATGACTAACTTTTGTATGCTCTTTGAATGGATGATTTCATTCACTACACATTTACCTGATACAAAAATTCCTTCAAGGATCACTGGTTCAATTTGACTAGTGAATTTGAAAAAAATTAATTGGACCTTCCATTTGGATCATTTTTAGGGATGCAACTAGGCTTATATAAAGAGTTCTTTTGGCTGAATTAATAGCCATAATTATTACAACTGGGAAAAAGACCCTGTATTTCTGTAGAACTTCTTTTGCAGATTTCCTGTCCCATAAAAAAAAAACAAAAGTTCTTTTCTATTATGATCACAACCCATTCAGACTTGTTCTTCTGGTGTGATTATTGCCTATATTTTCCCATTAATCTGAATGAGAAGGTGAACTAATGAGCTGAAGGCCTTCTTTGCTTTCTCCAGTCTTAATAAGGGTACTAGTGAGGCACTCTTGCTAGCCACATATTATCCCTTTCTCTTTTCATGTCATCACCCTATTTTCTCATCCCATCATTCCTTGGTGATATCCTTTGTTGGATGTTCTCATTGGGTTATGTTTTACGCTGTACCTCTCCATTTTCCTACGAGATATTATTTTTTAATTTTGTGGGAACAATTATATTTCATGACTCACAGTGATGTAGAAGCACCAATAAAATGATGCTATTTCTTTAAAAATAAAAATGTCTTTGTTTTTATATGAAGCTTGGGGTTACCAAAAGAGCTCTGCAATTTATTGTAAGTAATCTAGTCTAGTTCTCTTTCTAGTTCTCTGAGCCTAACTAATTTTTTTCATCTGTACTGTCTATCCTAGATATATTAACTTTAAATTGGCCAACAAAATGCATGTTGAAAACCTGGACAATAGGCATTCTCCATCTGTTTTCCTCCTTTTCCCCCTCTCCTTCCCTTCCTTCCTTCCTTCCTTCCTTCCTTCCTTCCTTCCTTCCTTCCTTCTTCTTTCCTTCCTTCCTTCCTTCCTTCCTTTTTCCTTTCTATCCTCCCTCTCAACCTTATTTTTATGACTCTCAAAACAAATCATAGAGGCAGTAGCCACCATCAGCATGTCCTTCCTAGAAACTATCTCAAGGTTAGAATGGCAAAACCAGAAATGTCTCATCTTGTATTCTTTGCAAAGTTTTCTCTAGATACATATGTACACACACATACACACACACACACACACACACACACACACCACTTTCTTCCCTCTTTCTTCTTCAAAACATCAACTTCTGAGCTTTTATCTGGTTTCAGAGTTTCTATAAAAATGGTGGCCACTGGATAGCACACAGGGCCTAGAATCGAGAAGACCTAGCTTCAAATCTGGTCTCAGATATTTATTATTTCTATGACCCTGAGCAAGACAACTTTCTTTGTCTCAGTTGCCTCATCTATAAAATAAACTGAAGAAAGTAATGATAAACAATAATTTTGATTGAAAAAAAAATCAAATCCCAAAACAAAACCAAAATGGGGTCACAAAAAGTCAGACACATTTGAACAACAGCAGCGAAAAAGTTATCTTCTATTCAGAGTCTATTTAACTGACTGGCCACCATTTCTTCCCCCCTGCTCAACAGAAAATCCATCTAACTGCTCTGATAAATGGGTGGTTATAATGCATCTTTTTTACGTCTCCCACTATTCCTGGAGGATATCACATTAACAGGAAATTTGCCCATTTTCTTGGTTTCCTTGCGTCAGTGATGTGCAATCTTGTATCCTTTCTGAACACCAAGGCTAATTTTGCAAGATTAATCTTGCTGATATTCTATTTTTTTTCTTTTTTTAAAATTTATTAATACTTTTTATTTGCAAAACATATGTATGGGTAATTCCTAAACATTAACCCTTACAAAGCTTTCTGTTACAAATTTTTCCCCCCTACTCCCCACCCCTCCCCTAGATGGCAGGATATCCACTACATGATAATTACATGATAATTATGTTAGAATACTTAAGAAATCGAATATATGTATAGTTATTGCATCTTTTTTTTTTGTGCAGGAGAAATCGTATCTACAAGAAAGAGTAATCCGATAAAGGAAATACAATGAAAGCAAACCTCAATAGAGAACATGAAAATGTTATGTTGTGGTCCACATTTCACATCCCTCTCTCTGGGTGTATATGGCTCTCTTCACCGAACAATTGGAACTGGTTTGAAGCATTTCATTGTTGAAGAGAGTCATGTCCATTAGAACTGATCCTCATATAGTATTGTTGTTGCCATGAATAATGATCTCCTGGTTCTGCTCACTTCACTGAGCATCAGTTCATGCAAACTTGCTGATATTCTAGATAATGAATTCAAATTGAACATTGTTGGTTTTGAGTTTTTTTTTTTTTTTTTTGTGGGGCTTTTAGTGTTCTTCTGAGCTAAAGTAATGGTTAATTGATGGGCTTCTCTTTCAGTCAACCTCTCTGCTGAGGGATGTACTAGGTGTGAGTGTGTTGTTCTCTCTATCTTCTGAGAATTCAGATTCAGAAGTCATTAATTACATGTGGCTTCCACCCAACATTAGCAAATGGGATGTAAAGCCTGGAACAGCATGAATTATATACATGCACTACAATGCCATATGATGACCTTGCTGGAATTTCTGCTGAGGCTTTAGTGCTCCTAGGATGTACACCAATACATGATTAAAACAGTCAGGTTATGGGTCTCTTTAAGAATGATAAGATATAATTCTAGACATATTTCTGCCAAAGGCAACATCTCCTCACTATCAAAGACTACCTTGGTTGGAATGAATCCTGGCAGAGAATATGTATTTCTCCTGTAATACTTTAGCATGTGTGCAAACTTCCTGGCTCCTGGTTAATTATATCTATGTATACATAGCAAAATGACCAGTTACCACTAAGACTTGCCTCATGGGCTTACTATTTGCTTTTAGATATAAAATGTCAATAGATACAGTTCCTGTGGTTTTCTGTTGTTGGTTTTTTTTTAAACCAAACCTGTGATTTCACTGCCAGTGAATCACTTCCTCTGTTGACATAGATCTATATTGTTTCTACACTTAGAAGCTTTCCTAGGTACTGACTGAGAAGTTAAATGATTTATTCAGAATCATACATGGCAGAGACAGAATTTGAATTCAAATCTTTCTTACTTAGTCCACTTCTTTATATATTACATCAAGTTGTTTCTATATATCCATAATATATATATATTATATAATATATTATTAATTATAATATAAATATATATTACTTTCTATATATCCATAATGAATTGGTAGTATTTTTATTTGGTTTCACTGAGCACAAATTGTGGATTTCTTATTGATAATTACTGCCATCTTCTACTACTGAAATGGTTGTTACCTGTAGTATTCTTTATTGACCCAAATGTCCCAAACCATCACTTCTTACCTTTATGGCCATAGGACTTTATATCTTGGGTAGTAACACTTCTTCATAGTATGTTCAGAATAAGAATTTATGGCACAATTCCACCTTCCGCCATCATATCGACAGAATGATGCCTTCTAGTGAATAGAATATAGTCCTTGAGGTTATTTCCTTGTTTCTTAGCTTATATTACTTTTACAGTTTTTCATCAGCTATTTACTATTTCTGACAGTCATCCAAGGATAACTAAATCAAAAACAATTGACTCAATGAAACAAGGTTTACATATACTGATGGCCTAATGTCTTGTATAAGTTTCAAATTCACAACTGGCCTTCTATTTGACCATGGACTCAGGTCTCTAAGTCTGGAAGTTGGCAGACTGCTATTGTTATAGTTATAGTGTTTTCCTATGCATAGTCTACATAGGAACAATATTATTTGGTTTTGATACTGAAATAGATTGCCAATAGAACACTTTAATAGAACAGAATTATTAAGAGAGCCTTCATATCTTTTATATTGAAAGAACAATTTAAGAATGTTTCTAATTTAGCAAAGAGAACTCCTGAAAAAAAATACTAAATTAAATAAAACAGATCCTAAATATCAAAACTCTATCATTTTACTTAGGACTGAGGAGAACTCCAATTCAGAGAAAGTAGTATGTAGGTAGGGAGAGCAATTCAGAGGCAGTATCTTCCTTACTTGGAACCTGCAGCTATAGGGTTGACCTAGGATTATCCAGGATAAAAAGAGAAACCATAGACTGTAGAAATATTGGTAGTGAACTTAAAACATCAAACAGCTTTAGGTATAGATATAGAAAGATCAGTAATTCACAATAGAATTAAATACATACTACCTACAAATAGGCTAAATTTAAATGTTTAAGTTTAAATGTTTATCAATATTGCTATGAATTTTTATTTGTATGTGTAGGGGAAGGGAACAAGCATTTATTAAGCATCTACTTACTTTATGCCAGGTACTGTGTGAAGTACTTTACAAAAATTATGTCATTTGGTCTTCTATCCAAGTTGAGGTGATGATGAAGTATTTGGGCCATGTGGTAGATAGAGGGTTGGGTCTAGAGCCAGAAAGATTTGAGTTTAAATCAAACCTAAGAAACTAATTGTGTGACCCCAGGCAAATCATTCCACTTTTGCCTGCCTCAGTCTCTGCATCTGTAAAATGGGGTTGTTGTAAAGATCAAATGAGATAAAAATTATAAAACACTAAGCATAGTGCCTGGAACATAGTAAACATTGTATATAAACATTTACTGCTGAGATGATGATGATGATGAATATGGTCATGAGTTAAAGGCAAAGCTGAAAAACCATCTCATGTAGGCTACATGTGAGTGTGACTGAGATCCAAGCTCTGCTATTCGCATATTCTTTCTCATATTTCTTTCTTTAAAAAAAAGTTGTTTGTTTTAATCATCCATGATCTTTCTTCTCACTCTCCCATTACAAGTTCCTCCTCCCACAATTGAAAACATAAGAAAAATAAAACCCATTATAAGCATATATAGTGAATTAAAACAAATTTCCACATTGGCTATGTCCTCAAGAATATCTCTTCTACATTCTGAGTCTTTCACTTCTCTATCAGGAAGTGGGTAGCATGTTTCATCATTAGTATTCTAAAATCCTAGTTGGTCATTATGTGGATAAGCATAATATGCTTAGCACAATAGTATTCTATCATATTTATATATCATAATTTGTTATTTTCCAATTTATGGGTATCCCTTGAGATTCTCATTCTTTGCCACTTTAAAAAGAACTATAAATATTTTTATTATTCTTAAAATTTATTTTGCTTAGGACTGATCCCACCCTTAACCTGCCCTGCTTGTAATTCCTTCTTTCCCCTTTTCCCATTTGCATGCTATTTCCCTGTTAAGTGAAATGTATGTCTATTCCCAATTCTCTGTGTGTGTTTTGTTTTTTACTTCTTTTGACCATTTCATATGAGAGTGAGATTCAAATGTCAATTGTTTGCCCACATCCTTCTCCTTGTTGGTAAGGATATCTACTTGGATATTCTGATTATGTGAGAAAATTTCCCCTTACCTTCTTTTCCTTTCCTTCCCCCCTCCCCCACCAAGTGTATTCTTCTTCCCCTGTAATTCAATTCTTTTCTTAAAATGATCAAGGCATTGCAAATCACAATCTCCCCCCTCCCCCAGGCCTGGAACTGGATTTAAAAGGATAATCATGATAGGGCTGAGATGAGATACATGTATCATTTCCACACATTTTAATGTTTAAAATTTATCCTTTAGTCTTTTATCATTGTTCCTTTATGTTAATATTTTTGTGTTTCTCTTTACTTCATTTTATTTTAACTTCAAAGTTTCTCTGAACTCTGGCCTTTTATCAGAAACACTTGGAAGTCCTCTACTTCATTAAAGATCCAGTTCTGTTGGTTATTATTTTATTATTAAGTTATAAGCCTTTATCCTTTGCATTTTGGAATATCTTGTTCCAAGCTCATGAATCATAAATATTTTTTGTGGTTGTTGTTCATTCTTTTCTGTCATGTCTAACTCTTTGTGAGCCCCATCTGGGGTTTTCTAGACAAAGATACAGGAGTGGTTTGCAATTTTCCTTCTTTGACTCATTTTACAAATGAGGAAACTGAGGCAAGCAGGGTTAAGTGACTTGTTCAAGATCACATAGCTAGTAAATATCTGAGATTAGATTTACACAAGAAGATGGGTCTTTCTGACTCTAGGCCTGACACTTTTTGCATTGTCCACCTAAGCTGTCTTTAGTAGCAGAGGTTGCTAAATTTTGTGTGATCCTTTCTGTGGCTCCTTGGTACTTGAATTCTTTCTTTCAAATTGTTTGAAGTAATTTTCCTTTGTCCTGGAAGCTCTGTATTTTGGCTATGATGTACCTGGGAATTTTCATCTTGAGGTTTCTTTCAGGAAGTGATTGTTAGATTGTTTTATTTTCTACTTTGTCCTCTGTTTCTAAGAAATCTGGGCAGTTTTCTTTTTAGTTTTCTTGAAATGTGTCTAGGTTCTTTTTTTTTTGATCATAATATTCACACAGTCCAATGTTTCTTAAATGTTTTTCTCCTCAATATATTTTCCAAGTCAGTTGTTTTTCTTATGAGATAACTTGCATTTTCTTCATTTTTTGAACCCTTTGACTTTGTTTTGGTATTTCTTGTTGCTTCATGAAGTCATTGGCTTCTATTTGGTTTATTATGTTTTTCAGGAAATTTGTTGCTTGGACAAAGTTTTATACCTCTTATGTCAATTCCCTTTCCAATTCTTTCTTCTGAAACTCTCGTTTCTTTTCCTTAAACATTTTCATTCTTTTTATAAAAATATTTTAGGCTCTTCTTTAAATTCTTGCTTCATTTCTTCCAACAATTCTAATTAAATTTCTACCCAAACTGTGTTTTTCTCTGATGTTTTGCTTGTCAATATTTTAAAATCATTCTTTTCTCATGTGCTTGTGTCTTGAGCATCCCTGCTATCATATTAGTTCATGATATACATATCAATTATATATGTGGGAAACAAGAACTGAACCCAAATTTTCCTGACTCCAAGCCCTAGCACTCTTATTTATTTCATCATGATGTTTCACATAGGGAGAATTGGGTAAAATTAATAAAAATATAATCTACATGGTGTATTTTGCACTATGCAATTTTAGGTGTTTAATTATTATTATGGCTACAATCCTCTGAAGCTGTAACTCCAGAATTTTTGGGGAGTGGTCACTAGACCATCAAATAACAAGACAAGAAAAGTCTCTGAACAAGGTTGGGGTGAATTCAATTCATTTGATCTGAGTTTCATGAGAAACTATTTCATATAATATTTTCTGGCTTTTAAAAAGCTTTTAAAAAGCTGCAATTTTTTTTTATTGGGAGGGGTGTATCATTATACAAATTGTATCCAGCCGCTTTTGTAGAAGTTAAGAAAAGGAAATTATCTTAATAGATGTAATACCTGTTTTAAAAGCCTCTCCTACAGATGCTATAATTACTATTAATCTGCTTTAAAAGCTAAATGAAACATTTAGGACTTGGCAGTTTATAGAACTTCTTGAGAAACTGAGAAGAAATTTGATGGTGATACTTTTAGAAAAACTTCAGAGGCTGTTTTTAAACAAAATAAAGAGGCTACAAAGAAGTTTGCAAAGACAGAGAGAAAGAAGGAGAGGTCTTGATGGAACAGGTAAACAGAAGAAAGGAAAGCTTCACTGCTGCTGGGGGACATGCCTTCATTAACATTTCCCTACCTTCTCCAGTCCCAGGGATCTTGTCTTTTCCTCCATCATTTGGAGAGATCAAGAAATTATTGTTGCTCTTCTAAATCTGACTTTATTTCAGCCCTGCAGATAAATACTTAAACTGCACCAGCTTACTGAAATGATTTACCTATTTGGTCTTCAGGCAATGCACAATAATTTAATACAATGAAAGATTTTAAAGAAAAACTTTTATCTTAATGTAAATTATTTTAGATTATTTTCTAAATTTAACTTTGTGTTTAGGAGATTCTAATTTTAGAATTTTAAACCCTAAATTAAATCTGAATTTCTCAATTATTTCTGGATAATTTGTTAATATGTTTTAAGAACTATTTACTCAAACAAGTAAATAAAAATAAACATAAATATGTTCGTTTTTGATGTTCAATTTAAATTCAACAAACATTTATTAAATACCTATGATATATAAAAATCTATGCTAGATATTGGGAATGTAGAAGTAAGTCTTGACATAGATCTTATTCCTAAAGAAGTGATAATGAAACATAGGGAGGATAGTACACAATTACATGTGATTCAAGAGCATGTGGTAAATTGCAAAAGAGAATATTTACTCTGAACAACTGTAGGAGGGAGAGATCACTCTCAGCTAGGGAGAATGTCAATGATGGCATCAGGAGAGATGTTTCCTTTTACTAGGACTTTGAAAGAAGTGAAAGACTTCAAGAGATGGCAAATAGGAGGGAAGAGTCCATTCCAGGCATGGGAGACATATTGTTTAGCAAAGATATGGGGAAGAAGATGATGTGAAGGGGACGGGGCAAAGAAATGTTCAGATTGGTTGTAACATAGGATTCATAAGATGAGATTGCAAAGAGGGATCGGGGTAAAATTGTGGAGTGCTTTGAACCCCAGGATTAGTAATTTATATTTTATTCAATAGGCCATCAGGTTTTTAAGAGAAAAGAGGCAGTAGATAGCTCATTGGACCTGGAGGGTGAGAAAGATCTGAATTAGAATCTAACCTCACCTATGTGGCTTTTATCAAGTCACAAAACCTCTGTCTGCCTCAGTTTCTTCATCTGTAAAATGAGGATAATAATAGTACCTAATTATCAAAGGTATGAGAATGCTATGAAGTAATATTTGCAATGCTAAAAATGTTATATAAATGCAAGTTATCATTAGCACCAAATTATGATTTAGAGCCACTCGGAAATGGCTGAAGTAACTAGTCTCACAATGACACACACAGACACACATTCACACACACACACACACACACATCAAACACACATATATATGCTACAGTAAATACTGACTGATGATAATAATAAATGCTACCATAAGTACTTTAAGGTTTGCAAAATGCTTTACATATATTATCTCATTTGATCCTCACAACAGCCTTGGGAGGTAGATGTAATTTTAAAAAATATATATTTTACAGATGAAGAAACTGGGGCAAATTGAGATAAAAGTACCTTGCCAATGGTCACATAGCTAATAAGTATCTGGGGCTGGATTTAAATATAGGTCTTCCAGGCTTCAGGTTCTATCCACTAACTCATCACAAAGAACTTTTTTTCCCCTTTTGGTCAAATAGAGGGAGTTCAGAACATTAAGGAGAGTGGGATGAGAAATAATTTACCATTGTCTACTTATTTTGCAAACTAATTCCATTTTGAACATTATTTCTCTCTAAAAATGTGCACACAGTAACAGTGTCATTAGCTGCCTGATGCTCACAATTTATATGGGAGTGTGAGATGCAAAAAGCATGATTAATCAGACGGGAAAATGAGAGACTGCTTTTCATCTAAAAGTGGAGCTAATTTTTAATATTAGTACTTCTGTCTCTTTTGAAGATCAGACTGATGTGAACATTAATCAACCCTATACATAACAGCTGCTGTAGCCAACCATGCAATCCCACCTTTCAAAGCATAAATAATCTGCTCTTGGGTAAATTATGCTACATGACCCTCACATTTAGTTATATGCTTCTTCCTTCATTACCTCACAAGCAAGAATTCACCTTCACCATTGTCATTGAAATGCAACTTCTGGGAAAGGACACCAAGCTAAGGGGGTGGGTGGGTAGATATTACAAAACTGGTTGGTGTAATATTAGAAAGAATATATCTCTACTTATTCTAGTAACATATTAAATCTTAAGGAAAAAGCTAAGTATCACCTTTTTGTGTTTAGTAATAGATTTTGTTTTTGTGTTAACTTGATTTCCCATTAAATTCTTCTCCTTTTCTAAAAAATCCACCTCTAATTTTGAAAAATTAAAAAGAAAGAGAGGAAAAAGCACTTCAGGAAAATTGAGTCAAATATTTACTGTTCCACACTCATGATCCTGCATCTTTGTGAGGAAGGTAAGAAGATTGGACCAGATGATTTTTAATTCCCCAGTGTGGTATCCTCATTTATAGAGTCACTGTAAGACAAGGATTTTTAATTATTTTTTGTGTGGTGGACCTTTTTTGAAGTCTGGTAAACCTCAGGAATCCCTTCTCAAAATTAGATTTAAAAAATTATATGTGATTACAAAGGAAGTCAATTATATGGAAATATAGTTATCAATATATGCATGTATGTATGTGTAGATATATATATGTATCTATGCACACATATATACATGTATGTACATATATATATATATATATAATCTTTCTACAGACTCTAAGTTAAAAACTCCTGCTTTGAAAAGAATCACATTTTCTATCATCTAGTAAATTTATGGGTGTTTTATTAATAGTGTAGCTTCTCCTAGGCTGTTCAATGGACCAATGGGATAGTTATCTATAGTAGCTTCTCAGGGTTTGAGTCCAAAGGGGTGAGATCTCGTGGCAAGATTCTTTAATGGAGGAGTGGAAAACAAGCAGGGTTCCTTGGGAGAGCCAGAATTATTGTCTTTAGCAAACAACATTTAAAATTGCAGCAGGATTTGATTGTAGGAATGGTCTAAGCAACAGTGGATTATTTCCCCCTCTAACAGCTTTCAAAGTTCAATGTCTAAGGAGTGTCTTTCTCTTCTCTCCATTTGCTTAGGCAGAATCAAGAAAACACCTTTATCCAGTTGGTTTTAATATGTGAATGGTTAAGCCAAACTTTTTTGAGTGGTTATGAATCTCATCTAGGACTCTCTGCAATGTTCTGGGGCTTGATTCAAGCAGTATGATGTTATCCACAAACAGGAAAATTTAGAAGACCTCAGTAGTGACAGGAAATTCCTCCTCAGTCCCTCAGACTGGGAAATCATTCTGCTGTTACATATTTGATTTTAGTTGCTAGATTATTTTAGATAGAATTTATCAGTGATAATTTGTGCAAATGTTTTCTCCACTAATTTTTATTTTTGATTCTTTGTTTATTGATTCTTTCTTGAAATCGTTGTTTATTTTTAAATTTGTTGTTATTGTTGTTGTTAGTCATTTTATTTAATGACTTCATTATCCCAATTGGGATTTTCTTGGTAAAGATACTTGAAAGTCTTTCCATTTATTTCTCCAGCTCATTTTATAGATAAGGAATTAAGGCACATAGGGTTAAGTGACTTCCCCTAAGATCACACAATTAGTAAGTGTCTGCAGCTATATTTGAACTCAGGAAGATGAGTCCAGACCAGGCACTCTATTCACCATATCACTTTATTTTATGTGGTCAAATTATATTTTTATTTTTTTTAATCTTCTTAATCACTTCTTTAGTTAGGATTCATAACTATGTCTAAGAGTGAGACTCTATCTCTTCTTTTTCTAATTTTTCCTAAAATGTGGAACACTTTCTATCCAGATTACTTACCCATTTTGAATTTATTGTGGTATGCTGTATAACATACTGGTTTAAACCTAATTTCTATCAAATAAATTTCTAACTTTTTCAGCAGTTATTAACAAAGGAATCTTTCCTCCAATGTTATGTTTTTGGATTTATCAAACACTGGACCATTGTTTGAGATGCTTTTGGTTTGTTTTGTTGTTGTTTTTTAAACAATTAACAAATAGTTTTTGTAAGTCCTGCTTCATACTATAATTTATAATATAGTTTTAAGCCTTCTAATGCTATTCCTTGATCATTCATTCATATTTTTTTTTCATTATTTTCCTTGAAAGTCTAGAGTTTTTATTCTCTCAAATATATTTGATTATTCTTCTGTCTGCTTCTAAAAGAGATAGCACTAAATCAATAATATGAATTTAAGTAATATTATGATATTGATTCAATTAAGTCATGAGCAAGTATCTCTCCAAGTATTTGATTTCCTTTATTTGTGTAAAGAATAATTTGTAGTTGGATTGATATTTTAAAATCTTCTGTGAGGGTAGGTAAACTCTCAATATTTTTTGCTTGTGCCATTATGCTGATATTTGCAAATATTTCTTATTGTTTCTTCCTAATTTTTCTTAGTATTATGCAAAAATGCTAAAGAAATCTGTTAGTATCCATAGTCTATTGTTGTTACATGGGTACAATGCTTAAAGAATTAAAAAAATGAATATCCCTTGAATGAATATCTTTGGAGAGGGACATGATGGTTGTAAACAGTCTGATACATAATAAATAAGAAAATAAGAAATTAATAGAGAATAAAGAATGAAGAATAAAGAGAGTAGAGAATAGAGAATAAAAAAATATCATCATTCAGAAGTATCATTTAAAAAGATGGGTTGACTCTTCAATAGATAAGTGGTCAAGGGATATGAACAGACAATTTTCAGATGATGAAATTAAAACCACCTCTAGTCATATGAAAAGTTGCTCCAAATCACTATTGATCAGAGAAATGCAAATTAAGACAACTCTGAGGTACCACTACACACCTGTCAGATTGGCTAAAATGACAGGAAAAGATAACGATGAATGTTGGAGGGGATGTGGGAAAACTGGAACACTAATACATTGTTGGTGGAACTGTGAATGGATCTAGCCATTCTGGAGAGCAATTTGGAGCTATGCTCAAAAAGCTATCAAACTGTGCATACCCTTTGACCCAGCAGTGTTTCTACTGGGCCTATATCCCAAAGAGATCTTAGAGGAGGGAAAGGGACCCACATGTGCAAGAATGTTTGTGGCAGCCCTTTTTGTAGTGGCTAGAAACTGGAAACTGAAGGGATGCCCATCAATTGGAGAGTGGCTGAATAAATTATGATATATGAATGTTATGGAATATTATTGCTCTGTAAGAAACGACCAGCAGGACGATTTCAGAGAGTCCTGGAGAGACTTGCATGAACTGATGCTGAGTGAAATGAGCAGAACCAGGAGATCATCATACACAGCAACAACAGTATTACATGATGATCAATTCTGATGGACATAGCTCTCTGCAATAAAGAATTGTCTCAAACCAGTTCCAATTGTTCACTGAAGAAAACCATATTCACCCAGAGAGAGGGATATGAAATATGGACCGCAACGTAACATTTTCATGATCTCTATTGACATTTGCTTGCATTGTGTTGCCTTTCTCTGATTTTCTTTTTTTTCTTGTAGATACGATTTTTCTTGCATAACTTCTCAAACATTTCAACATTATTAACATGTAGTGGACTTCCTGCCATCTAGGGGAGGGGAGGGGACTGGGGGTAAAATTTGTAATGGAAAGCTTTGTAAAGATCAACGCTGGGGAACTACCCATACATATGTTATACAAATAAAAAGCTTTAATAAAAAAAAAAAGATGGGCTGGTCACAAAAGAAGAATGGGAGAAACTGTTGGATAACCTATGTGTTCCACTGGAATCCTCCTTATGTCCAAAATATATGAAGAAAGCTCTCAGCACATTGGATAGCCCCATGGGTAAATTCATTCATTCATTCAACATGTGTACATATTAATATACACACACATTTTCATTCAGTCATTTTAATTGTGTCTGATTCTCCATGACCCGATTTGGGATTTTCTTGACAAAGATACTATAGTGATTTACCATTTTCTCTTCCAGCTCATTCTACAGATGGGAAACTGAGGCAAACATCACTTAGTGAGCTGCCCAGTCACATAGCTATATATAAATATATGTATGTATGCATATATATATAATTTTTCATTTTCATTGTGATCTATTGTTTCATATCACCTCCATTTCTACATATACCTCTCTCCTTCCTCTATTCTGCATGTCATTCCATGTAATAAGAAAATAAAGAAGAAAATGGAGACCAAAAAAACCAGCTCTGCAAAACTAATCCACACATCAACCATGGCTGACAGTGTATGTAAAATTTTACACCCATAGTGCCCCAAATCTGCAGAGGGAGGAAAATGCATTTACTCCTACCTTCTTCAGAAGAAAAGCTCCATCATTTTAGTTTCCCATCATTGTTTCATTTTTTGCTTATTCTCTTAATTTACATTCAATATCTACTTGTTAAATTCTTCCTTATGTGAAAGGCATTATTGTATAGATACTGATGTGATCAGGGTAGCAATTCCTAGTTCCAAATGATGTCTTTGGGGTTCAGCACCAAATGATGTGATTGATAAAGGCATCAAATATTGGGGTTTGTACATGTGAAGAATTCTCTTCAGCAAAAGTTAGATTGATTTAGGAGAAGGGATTACAAACAAAATGAATAGACACCATAGACACCAAAAATAGTAAATATAAAATAAATAGTAAATAGAATTTGGAGAGCATATAGGAAAGGAATTTTAACAATTAACTCACAATTAACCAGGAGAAAAGGAATATTCCATGACGTGGGAACATGGCCTTAACTGGCAGGCTAAATGCCTAAAACAGGTAATTAGTTATAAAAAGAGAAAGACACAATGAGGCAGAGTGCCATGGCAGGCTATCACCCCAAAAGGGATTCACCAAAGATGGCATGGGCCATGGACAGATTTATTAAGAAAATTTAACTAGGAGGTTGATATAACTTGGATTTCTGGCTGAACAAGCAAGGTGGAGCTATCCATGACCTCCACAGAGGGTAGAACTATATGATAGAACTGATCCCATCAATGTCCTTCCCTGCTTGCCTCAGGGAGTAATTTTATCATTATTTCAGACTCTCTTTGCCAAACTTACTTAATAACCCAGTACCTTATCATGTATTATAAGTTATTTCTGACAAAATAGCAGAAGTTCTCTTAATATTGTCTGCAATCTCTCCTGCTAAATTGAAAAAATAACCGAGTTGATTTTATAGAACTACTCTCACAATGATATAAATCAAGAATTGTAGTTACTTAATTTAAAAAAAAAAAAAAAACAAAAAAAAAAAACATGATCACTACTTTCTTTTGCTTCCTGAAGGGGCCTTTGAGAAAAAGAGCTCAGATTCCATTGAACACCTATATTGAGAAAAAAACAATTAGAATGGATGAAATTTAAAAAAAGCAGGATTTGAGGGTAAATTCTACTTGAGTAAGGGGGTCAGGGATGATTATTGAAAGATAAAGGTGAGATCATGGATAGAAAAAAACAAATTTTCAGGATAAATCAATCATTGTTGTCTGTTGCTTACCTGGAAACTCCAAATCAAGGCTCTTATTTGGGGGACAGCTCCACGAATGGTGATTTTTTTTTAATCTTACTGAAAAATTAAAAAAAAAAACCAAACCTTTGAAGATTTCTACCCTACATGGAATTTGTAGCAACATCCTCATTCATTGTTATCTGCAATGTTCAAAGCTGTTCTACAAAACAGAATATAAGGATTGGCTCTTTCTTGTGGAAGTCTCCACTTTAAGGAAGGGCCAGCCATACTCACTCCTTCATTCCTCCTTGCATTCCTCTCCTGATTTCTCTAGATTCTTTTTCCATCATGTATTACTGCCGAGTATCACCCACTTATCCTTTTCAGTTTTCTTTTCTGTAATGCCTTCCCTCATTAGATTTTTACCTACCAAGGGCAGGGACTGTTTTTCTTTTTGTTTGTATTTGCATCCCTAATACTGAGCACAGTCTCTGGCTAAGGCATGAATATTTCTTAAAACATATGCTTTACAGTTCTTTCCAAAACATAGTTATTGGTACAGGTATTAGGTATTGACATACATTTTAAAAATCTACAAGCAACTGTATCAGATTGCTTGATATCTTGGGGAGGAGGGAGGAAAGGAGAAAAATTTGGAACACAAAATTTTACAAAAAATGAATGTTGAAAACTATTTTTACATATATTTGGAAAAACAAAATAGTATTGAAAAAAATCTACAGGTAGACTTTATTAGTATGAATGATTAATCCACCTTTCTCCTCTTCCTGCCTCTTGGGTCACATTATTCAAATTCACATTGCATATTTTCAAAGGGCTGGAACCAATTACCAAAGTTTACATAGTTAAAACTTCAAATAGTACAAATGCAAATACACACAACCACTTCAGGAGATTCATTGTTTATACTAACCAGAATTCCTAGCCAGGCCAGGCCAGGTTAGGGGATAAGTTCTCCAGGATAGAGATTCCTTGAAGCTAGTAGAGACCCTAGTCAGGATCTGTTGAGAGTACTTATTCAGTTGCTGATGGACTGACTGGGTATAGATTTCACTTTCTTGTGCTAAGATCTTTTTTTTTTTTTTTTTTTTAAAGATTTTTTTTCCCTTTAATCACATGAAAGACAACTTTAGACATTCATTTAAAAATTTTTGAGTTCCAAATTTTCCCCTTTCCTTCCTCACTTCTTCCATCCCTGAGATGGTGAACAATTTGATATGTTATACATATTAAATCATATAAAACAAAGAATCGTATAAATCATATAAAACAGTCACATTATGAAAGAATACACAGACCAAAAGAAAACCCTCCACAAAAGAAAGTGTAAAATAGTATGTTTTGATTTACATTCAATCTCCACAAGTTCTTTCTCTGAGTGCAGATAACATTTTTCATCATAATATCCTTAGATCATCGTATTGTTGAGAATAGCCAAATCAATCCCACTTGATGGTTATACAATATTGCTGTTACTGTCTACATTGTCTTCCTGGCTCTGCTCATTTCACTTTGTATCAGTTCATGTAAGTCTTTCCAAGTTTTTTTGAAATTAGCCTGTTCATCTTTTCTTCTATCTCCTGTTAGAATCTTTAGAAAAAATGGTAGGTTCTTAGAAATGAGAACTGAAAAGGACCTTGGAATTCATGTAGTGAAGCCTTCTTGTTTTATAGATAAAGAAACTGGCACTCAGAATTGGAGGTCACATGGATAATAAACTGCAGAGCCAGATTATTTAAACCAAGGCGATGATTCCAAATCCAGGCTTTTTCACCTTGCCCATTTACCAAGCAGTCAGTTGAGCGCTTACAATATATGGGACATAGACACCTTGAACTGGAATCAAACATAGAAACAGCCACACAAACCCACACAAATCTTGTACCTTCTAGACATATTTCTCAGGGCAGCAAAACTTTCTGGTTTGCTAAATCACTCATAGACTCACTCCTGGCTTCACTTGCAAAGCCTTAAGCCAGAAAAGGTGTTGAAAGGGTGGAGGCAAAGGTTGGGAACAAAAGGGGAAGAATCCTGGTGTTTACTCTGTTCCGACTTTCACTGACAAAATAAACCTCCCAATGTGTGAGGATGTTGATATGTCCTCAAAGTAAATATCCTTGTGTAAAAGCTAATTGATGTTAATTGGTTAAATGGAATTGGATTCCCAATGTGGGGTGATCACACTTGGAGAACCACTGAACTAGAGAATAATTGTGTACAGGTGTTAACCTTTAATTACTTGTCATCAATAGGATGATGATTATCATTCTTTGGGAAGGATCAATCAACGATCCACCAATAAGCATTTATAAGCATCTGTAGCATGTCCCAGACCCTAAATTGCTTTCATGGAAACATGTAGATCAAGAGGGAAGCATTAGCAACTGGGGAGATCAGGAAAAGTAAGAAATAGTATTTAAGGTAAATCATGAGGGAAACCAAGCAACTAGGTGATACAGTGGATAGAGCACCAGGCCTGGAGTCAGGGAGACAACTTCCTGGCCTCAGACACTTAATAGTGTCGACCCTGAGCAAGTCACTTAACTCTCTGCCTCAGTTTCTTTATCTGTAGATTCCTAGAGAAGGAAATTGCCAAGAAAATGTCAAATCAGGTCATGAAAAGTCAGACATAACTGAAATGACTCAAGGGCAACAAGGAGGGAAAAATAGAAATGACTCAATGACAATAATGAGGGAAATTAGAGATTCTAAGAAATGGAAGTGATTTGGGAGAGCATTGCAGGCATGCAATTAGGGTAGTCTATGCGAAGGAACACTGATGGGAGATGGAATGTAGTATGTGTGGAACAGCAAGAAGTCCAGGTTGGTTGGATTGCAAAGGGTGTGACAGAGACTATCTTACATTAAACTTAGATAAAATCCACAAACAGTTTTGTAAGAACTTAATGATTTAGCTCCTGTTCAAAGAAATGAAGGCATGCTAGCATGAGTTGAACGCCTCTAACTGATAAAATACTGGTCCAAGAAAATCATAGATTTAAAGCTGAAGGTCCTTAGTCAAAGTTGGATTCTGTTTCTTTATGGCAATTTTATCAAAGAAACATCAGTAAGTTAGATACTTATATGTAGGAAGGGATCTTATTTTCAGCTCCCAGGCATTTTATGAGGAAATACTGTCTACTGTCCTACAATCTTCAGAAGAAAATCGGTATTTAAATAAGTGGTATTAAAACCCAAAGCAGTATTATTAGCTGACATAAAGCTTCTTTAGGAAACACAGTGCTATTTAAATCTGTTTTAGCTCCTTATCCAACATAACCGTGTCCCAAGAACTTGGAAAAAAGCCAGTCCCAGGAGCAGAATTTGCTCAAAGCTTTGGAATGTGGTATGGAATGATGGCTGCGAAAGTGGGGGAGGGGGCTCATGGGTGGAGGGATCCTGTGTGAAGGGGAGCCCATGGGGAAGTTTGTGGAGGGGTATCCATGGTGGGGAGTCTTAGGGGATAGTTTGTGGAGGAGGGAGCTTGTGGGGATAGGGATCTCATTGGGAAGGGCCATCAGCCCATCAGCAGGGAAAGAACTCTACTAGTTCTACTCCTTTGGATTTGTAGGGCTACTAAGTAATTTGTGAGTTTCCTCACAAGGAGTGACATGAATGTGTGTGTACATCCAGGAAAGCAGGAGCAAGGTAGGGTGAAGGGTGGGAAGAGAGGGAACAAAAGTGGCTTTTTGTAAATAGAACACTAAGAGGTTAAGTGACTTGCATAGTCACACATCTATCAGAGACAAGGCTTGAATCCTCGACTTGGCTCTGAGTTTAGTTTTCAAATTCCTATTACACACCTACCTTTATTTCTATGCAATATCTAGAAAGAGAGAAACTAGAATTAAACCAAAGGCAATATAGAGCATTATATAATACCATTTTTAAAGCCCCCCCCCCAATTTTTTGGGGTAGTGGTGGGGTACTCTGGGGATAGTATAAAAACATTAGGCAGAAAATGGCCATGAATAACTATTTCAGATCTTTTCCTCTTCCTCCTCCTCCTCTTCTTCTTTTCCTTCTCTTTCTCCTCCTTCTCCTTTTCTTCCTCTTCCTCCTCCTCCTTCTTCTCTTGTTATGATTTTGCATCCTGAATCTAAAACTAGAAGATACCTCAGAGGCCATCTAGTCCAATCTCTTTCTCCCTTTGATTTTACAAATGAAGGAACTGACATGGACCTGGGAGTAAGAATGCCAACAAGGAAAAAAAAAAACCCAATAACAACAAAAATCCCACATACTACAGCAGAGGAAATGGGTCAAGAAAACTTGAACTTGAATCCTGGCTTTATCACTACACTACACATGGAACTCTGGAAGCACAGACTCTGGAGTCAGAGGATCTGGGTTCAAGTTTTGTCTTTGATGTTTATTACATCTGACTTTGGTTGGGCAAGTCACCAAACCTCTCTTGGATTTAGTTTCCTCATATGTAAAATTAGGGGGATGGATTTCTAAGATCCCTTCCAGCTCTAGATCTCTGAAGTTTTATTGTTATTCAGTCATTGTCAGTGCAGTCCAGCTCTCTGAAACATCCCCTTCTTCCTCTCTTCCTTTTTTTTTGGTAAAAATACTTGAGTGATTTATTTGCCATTTCCTTCTGCTGCTCATTTTGGAGAGGAGAAAACTGAGACAAACAAGGATAAGTGACTTGCCCAGAATCCCACAGTTAATAAGTGTCTTAGGCCAGAGTTGAACTCAGGAAAATGAGTCTTCCCAGTTCTAAGCCCGCTGCAGCATATATGTATTAAGAAATTACTTCACCTGGGGCAGCTAGGTGGTGCAGTGGATAGAAGTCAAATCCTGAGTTCAAATCCAACCTCTTACACAATACTTTCCAGCCGTGTGACCCTGGGCAAGTCACTTAACCCCAATTGCCTCGGGGGAAAACATTACTTCACCTCAATGGGACTGTTTCCTGTTACCCAAGCTGAGTTGTTGTTTGCTCTTTGTTCTTAAAGAGGACCAAGATATCAAGAAGATGATGCCATGACTTGCAAGTGAATTGATTTAAAGTGAGGGAGGGCTGTGCAAAGTCACCAGTCTCTTTTCTCCATCTAGGTCCAGTGGCCAGATATAGATCAGGAGGACTGGAGATAACCCTGGGTGCAGTGGGAGACTTTGACCTTTTTTAAATGAAGGTGTTTTTTAGGACTCAGTTTGATTGAGGCAACACCCATTCAGTGATTAAGGCTAAATAAGAAATGAGGCAAGGAATGGTTTCTATTACCTAGTCAAAAAATTAATCAGTCTGGGAGGAGAAGACCCTCAGTTGATTTCTCTAATAAGGCAACATCCAAGTTATCCTTGTTAACAAGGAGTTAACTTTGTCAGCAAAATCTCATACAAGGTGTTTTTTTTTTTTTCTTTTTACCATAATACCAAGGTGAATGCTTAATAGATTCATCCTTTGCAACTTACTTTCCAGAATTAAACCTCACTTTTCCCAAAAGTTAGCAGTTGGGCTAGACAATCTCTAAGTCTTTTCCAATTCTAAATCTTTAAAATTATGGAAATACTGAATATTTAAATAGGACAATTTTCCCACTCACTATTTCAATGAAAGAAGAGGCTGAATAAGTGGGACTTTGTCATTATCAAAATACTGAAAATGTGTGGGTGTTTGGGTTTGTGCTGCTGCCTGTATTAACTTGTAAATATCCCTTTGAGGCTGAACCTGACTTGCTTCCAATTTCTAACATCCTCATTTGGAAAAACATGAAAGAAAATATTATCAGAGGTTGTGTTATACAGTGATCAAGCTTAGGATGAGGGTAGGGTTATCAAAAACACTTGGGTGTAGTTTGAACTTTCCACTAAAGTAGAAGAGGGAAAACCTTAAGTATATTAAAACAAGGAAGAATATTGAAGAATATTTTTTAACCTCCCACATAGACCAGTTTTGCCTTGTTTCCCCTTATTTGTCTGTCAGACTAAGATTGCCAATTGGTCAGTTCTTCATTACAGAAACATTTGTCTCTACTAATCTGTCTCATCATATGCTTATTATTGAGGTCTAATTTAGTTTCATTTAATTTAATTTTAGCTAATTTTCCTTTTGGTAGTCCTGTCTCATGCCAGACATATGGAAATGGACAGAAGATCAAACAAAACAAAACAAAACATCGGCACCCAAAGGCCATGAATCATTCAGGCAGTGGAATGGTAACTTCTGAGTGAGTAAGAACTGATTACATCAGTGCTGACAAACAGATAAATTGCTGAAATGCAGTGTTCAGTTTCTTTAACTATACATACACACATGTCATGATCATGAGATGCTGTAATGACAAGTGCTAACTATATGTATATAATTATACGTAACTAATTATTAGTCAATATACATCATGAAGTTTTGTTCGGTAGGTACAGGGGACCTGTTAGAGGAAATTACATCATTTTAATTAGGCACCCTTGCCCAAAACAACAACTTTCAACCCTCTAGGGGGACACATAATTTAAGACCCCTCCTTAATTTCCTTTATTGACTGGTGATCAAATCATGTTGATGAAACCATTTTTATATAGCATAACAACACTAGGCATTCACTGGTATGAGCATTATAAAATTTTTGGATGCTCAAACACATGAAGAAGAAAAAGAGTTTTTCCAAATCTGTGTAACAGAAGTTGAGTGATTCAGAGATATCAAATGCTACTTTCAGGCAGGTCCTTAGAGGTCAAAGTTTGCAGAACAGTGATACCATATCCTTGGGAAATTAGCAAATTTGAGTTCATTTAAACAGTCACACTTGCTTCTGGACATTGACACAATTTCAATATAAGGGGATACTTCACTCATTCTAATGAAAGAAATTAGGTTGTTTCAACCAAATGAACCAAAAGAGTGGAGCCTCAGATAGATTGACTTTGCTTGTTGTTGGCTTAACCCAGTAGGATAAATGAACATTTTATCATGATTGGAAGTATCTGTTTATATGCACAAATTTCCAAGATGAGTTGAACTAAATTATTTTTTAAAATTTTTAATAATTTCTGAACAATACAGTGACCCAAGAAAATTGCAAAAGTTCAAATTCACATTTGTTTCACTTTGATTTTATCAATTTGTCTATTATCCTGTGTTGGCTTTCTATAGGTCTAAAACAAAATTTATAATCTTCCTCTTTAATCTGCCCCTCTTGTCAACTTTCTTCCTTCCTCCTTTTCTCCTAGGGTCATCACCATATTTCCAATTGCCTTGCCTCAAAATCTCAGCTATACATGGACTCTTTCCTTTATCTTGCCCTGTCCCCTCCATCCAACGAGGGTCAAGTTTTGTTATTTTTATTTTCACAACATCTCTTCATCTCACCTCAGGTTTCTATCATATCTTTCCTGGACTATTATATTATAAAAGCATCTGGGGCAGCAAGATGGTGCTGGTGGATAAAACACTCCTCTTCCTGAGTTTAAATATGGCCCCAGATACTAACAAGTTGGGTGAACCTGGACAAGTCACTTAATCTTGTTTGTTTCAGTTCCTTATCTGTAGATTGGTTTGGGGAAGGAAATAGCAAATCATTCTAGTATATGACAAGAAAATTCAAAAATGTAGTCACAAAGAGTCAAACATGACTGAAATGGCAAATAACACAACAAATAATAAATAATAGCATTTATCTTGATAAAGATTTAGAAGATTCAGAATATTAAAGTCCATGACAAGAAGATAGAGTACCCAACAAACAATAAAGTAAGTCAGCTTTCCTTCCTTCCTTTCCTTCCTTCCTTTCCTTCCTTCCTTTCCTTCCTTCCTTTCCTT